>VWZO01013019.1:82973-235794 GCA_013396975.1 Bucco capensis
ATGAGGCAGGAGGTGAAGAGAAGCAAAAAGAGGAAGTGCCTGACGTCTCTGTCTCCATTTATAGTCAGAGAGAAGGTACCCAGCGTCCTGTGCGCCTGCTCCGGTCTTTCTGTTCAGCTGATTTGCACATGAAAGTCACTTCCTTGCTTGTGCCCGCTGATCTACCTGGATGCAGCCCTGTGCACTATGGCTGCTCACCTGGGCGGGAGCTTGTGCCGCAGCTCAAGCTGCTGCTCAAGCAGTGCTCCAGCCTGCCCCATACCCATTTGTTACAGTGGCTACCAGCGTCAACAACCTAGGGGAGGGGGCGTGGCAGCAGAGCAGTTTGGAAAACAAACAGGTTTGGGAGAAGGAGGAGGAGGTAAGGTGGACACAAATAACTTCCTGTTTCACGTACCCCATCACAAGGGGAAACAGACCTAGAGCAGGAATGCTCCAGTGGTGCATACCCCATGCTCCAGTGGTGATAGCTGGAGTTATTTCAGCTGTTGTTTCTCACATTCTTTCTTGGTTCTTTTGCCATCAGGGAGTTGCCGGCCAGCCAGAGACACAGCATCTTCTTTGGGTTGTGATGAAAACAGCCATGCCACCATTGCTTTTCCACTGGGAGTGAATCAATTGCTCAGCAAACAGAATGATCCTACCTAAGGCATGTTTGATATTACAGTGGGAGGTAACTGCCATTCCTTTGCTACCTCTCATCAGTTCACACTATTTGAAAGAGTAAAACTGGGAACAATTTACATCACACTTTTCATCTTGAAGCATCCCAGAAGGTTTACAGAGATTGTTTTCCTACTATTAAAATATAACCATCTTTTGCATCCAGTAACAGTATATGAAACAAGACAGGAAACTAACAAAAATTCCATGCTCAGGCTAAATTTGAAGAGATTTAGGTATATGGTGAGCAGACAAAGAGAGGGCTGTTCTGTCCATGTGCTCCAAAATTGTTCTTGAGACACTCACCCCTTGGAATGAAATCCGTGTGCAATCTTCCTAGACTCTGCTGACTTGGGCTGCCAGTAAACTATTCCACACTGTATATGAGCTCAGCTAGGAAACTGTTGGAATAGACATCTATTTCCTACCTTTGGTCATTCAATCCTGCATGACAGGCAGGGGTTTTGTGCATGAGGCAAGAAGGCACTGTCATTTCCCTCAATAAATCACAGCTTAAGCACAGACATAAAGCAATGGTAGCAAAACCAGTAGCTTCTTCCCTGAAGAGAGAGGAGGAACTGCTAAAATATTGAGTGCAGACTAACATAACGAGTGCTAAATGCTTCCTTAAGTGTAGGGAGACTAGCAGAAAATAAAGATAGGTTTACATACATAAGGGTCTCTTTGATCATTATTCTTCTGGATTGTTTCTCTCTTAGTCAAACTGAATGCTAACAACTGCAAAGAGATGAAGATGATGTAAAGATGGGTGAAAAAAAATGACCAGATTAAGGAGAAAAGGAGATATATGTCTTGGGAACTTGGAAGGGTTCCACAAGGCTCACAACCATCCTTCTGCTCTTTGACAAGTAGTAAACTTTTTCTCTTTAAGCTGATGAGACAAAAAAACCCCATCAATAGCATGCTGACTACTAACAAAACATGTCACTGTAAGAATCCATGGGAATCAGTGCCTTCAGGAGCAGGTTCTGGAGAGCAAGCCCTGTGCTGCTGAAGTGTAAAGCACTGCTGCCATCTGCAGGGGCTTGTCCTTAAGATGCCACACTGGGGAAGATTGTGTCATCTAAACACTCTCTGGAAGCTTCCCCACCCATCCTCACGCTGTGGCAGTGTGTTAGACTCCATCAACATTGATCTTTTGCTTCTACTACCCTCCCTTGGACCCAGAAGGCTAAATACATCCAAGGTTAAACTCCAAACAAGTCAGAAATAAGCTTGCTCTATGCTTTCATTGCAATTGCCTTTTGCTATACTATGCCCTTCCTTGTGAGTTTTACTATTAGCCTCTCATGAAATATTGCAAACCTGATTTAAAAAGTCATGTAAACTTTTGTCTGGCATTTGGACTTGTTAACCTTAACCCTATTGCCCAGTGCTCTAGTCCCTCTCCATCCCCTGCCAGGCCTCTTCTGCTTCCAAAGCATCACCAGCACCTCCCAGTCTAGCATCACCAGCAAATTTGCTAATGGTGCATCCAGACTATGGATTGAAACACCCAACAATCCTGGCTCTAGGGTTGCCCCCTGAAGCACACACCACTATCTGGAGAGTTAATGGAAGCTCATTAAAAACTCTGAACATTTATGAGTGTATATAATGGAGTTTCTGCCAATGGTCAATGTGTACAGCATCTGCCTTGCACTCATCTAGCCAGCTACCTTTGGGTTGATCATCTCCAAGCAGTTGATGAACCTAAGTCTCAAAGCACGTTGTAATTAGGGACATGGAGAAATTACATGTAGGGACACAGTCATGCTAGGACTAAATGCCTAAATATCACACTTGAATTTGCAGTTTATTGTTAAGTATGTATGCCACTGACTTGAACCAGAAGACAAAACAGAGCTTTAAAAGTATTTCTACTCAACCATATAAATACAAGTATATATTTATATATACCCACACACACACAGAAATGCTTCAGTTTGAGCAACACATTCCTACATTAAAGAGGAACTAACATCTTTAGAAAGTATATGGAAAAAAATCTTACACCCTGTGGTGACTTTCATCAAATTATCCCAAAGGGCTTCCCTGCATAAAGAGATTTCCCTAGAAGGAAGATAATTGCAGTATACTGGGACAAACCCTTCTCCACCCACAGGAACTTTCTGGGCTGTGCAGAAGATGAAATGAGGGGAGAAGACTGCAGGGAAGATCTAGGCCAGAGCTGAGTAAACAGTGGGGAAAATCCATTAATATTCATTCAAATAAAAAAATAATCAAGCCTTACTTAAACTTGAAAAAAAAACCACATTTACCTCTGAAAGCCTCCGTAGCCCCCAAATATATATCTGAATGTGATTATTGAGAGTTGATAGTCTAAATGGGAAGTGTGTGGGCAAGCTGAACGATTCCCAACGACGCAGACATTGTGTTGCTCAGACACTGAATTGATGCTTCCATTTGAATCCTGAACAGCCACAACAAATGGTTCATCAAATAGTCACGGAGGGAAAAGATGCTGACAATAAACTTACAAACTCAGGCAATCGAGTTATGGGAGACAATTCTGAGCATTTTGTGAACAGCAAGGAGAAAAATCATGTGCTGAATGCAATGATCCCTCAGGAAAGTCTCTTATTTGGGGATTACCAACCAGATTAGCAGGAGTAACAAAGGGTGGGATAGGAGGGAATGTCAACATTTCATTGTACAATTGATTTAAATGGAAACATGTCTGGATTTTAAAACTGCTATCACCTGTAAGTGTGTTATTTGACACAGATGAGGAGGACACATTCCTACCAGCCCTGGGATAGCCCTTTCCCAACACTAGAGTTACATCTCGCAAGGAAGGACTGGTTCTGAACACTGAGAGCAGTTGCAGTCTCTGGAACCCTTTGGAGTCTTGCCCATCAGCTAAGATCTGTGTGTTGCTTGGGTACAGAAAACCCTTTAGGATGTGTATGAAAAACTGCACATATTTTTGCCTAAAAGGAACATTAATGTCTTGTTCTGGAATCAAGTCTAAGAGGAGCCTGAATCATGTTGTACCAAACACACTTAGTGTACATCTGTCCAAGCACCTTGCCAACTGCTGGGAAAGACATGCAGGAATGAAAACATATAGAATTATACCTGCTTTTAAAATATATTGATAAATTTAACTGCCAGTGAAATTTAGAACTGGATTTTATTCAGAAAGGGACATTTTAAGCTCTCTTGCACATCTGTATTCCTACCAACAGCTGTTTTAGTTCCAAGAGCTTAACAGGATTAGGTTTGGAAGCTTAAATACAACCACAGTAGCCATTCCTTCTCACTCTGAGGCACTCTACATGGCACTGCTCATTTTATGCTCTGATAACACACATGAAGCCTAAACTGCAATACATTACATGTGTCAAGACTTGGAGTCTCATACAGCTTTGCATGTTCATGTGAACAACTCCTCCTTTCATTATTCTTACAAAATATCATCTTAAATTTGCAGCCAAAATGCAATTTTGAACGTGGGTTCCTACAAGACAGCTCCATCAGCCAAAGCCCAAGACAGCTCCATCAGCCAAGCCCAACTGAACATTTCTATTCCACAGGTCTACATCCTCACCCCTTTGGGCTTTAAGTAGCAATTTGTATGTATGTACGTATGGCTAGGCTTCGCGAATGAAGATCCAGGGAGGGCTCCATCCATGCTCCTCATCAGCGCCTTTTCCAAGTGCGCTGATAAAAAGAGGATAGCGGATAGCACCCTCGAGCCTGCGCAATGGATTTTTTTTAAGTGAGACACAGCATGCGCAGAGCTGGACCCACCCTTTAGTCCTAAGGTTCATCTGCCAGGGCCTAGCAAGCTTGGACGCTGGCAGCGAAGTCCTTAGGACGGAGGTTTTATTAAAGTGTCCTTCTCTTAGATGGAAGGCCTTCCAGGGCTAAACGAGCTCCATCTGCCCAGGTTTAGAATCAGAGTTGTCCCTCTCCTAGGATGACTGCCAGAAGGCTAATGAGCACATCCTACCCATACAAGGATTATAGGAACATGGGTATCACTCCCCACACTTTACCGTGGGCAATGAGTTTAATGCTCCCTCTGCTGTCGGCACAGTTATGGCACCAGGGGCCGCAGGAGACCCGAAGTGATTTTCAGACTGTGCCTGAAGTAGCATTTTAAATTGTGACAAATGACATCTAAATATGTTAGGAAATCTAATTAGCAACATTCATACGTAGGTCTGACAGGGAAACCTATGCAAGCTAGCAGAGGCAAAAGGTAAGACAATGAAGAACCATTGAGCTTTAGAAGCTGAGGGCATTAAGCCACTTTTGCACTGGTTTTGGCTAGAAAACTATTCTCTGTTATCCCCTTCTCCTCCACTCCAGGGAGGAAAAGGGGAAATTAACAGAGAGAGAGAGACTTGTGGATTGGAAATGAAACTTAAAGTGCTCCGATGAAAATAATATAACAAGAAACTGAAATATATATCTCTACACACAAAAGCAACACCAAAGTCCCTTGGTGGGAATTACCATCACCACTGATGCTGAGGCAGCAGGACTCACCAGCAGATGGGAGTCAGGGTCTGGAGCCTGGAACTGGATTCAGGAACTCTTGGATTGAGATGGAAAGCAGAACAGAGTCCTGCAGCAGCAGAGCTGGGCTGCTGATCCTCACCAGGAAGGTTACTAGTCCACCAGCCCAGAGAACAATGCTGCTCCACCTTCAAGGAAAGATAGAAGCCCAAGCCTCTCCTTTTTGGTATGTGCTGTTAATTAGGTGTTAAATAGCTTAATCATGCACCTGCCTTGCTGGGGTCTTGGGCTCTATGTAGGAGACCCTAAGGCTCAAGCTTTGGGCGGGATTTGAGGGGCTGGCCCTGAGTCCTCCACTGCACACAATGTACATGGCATGGCAAACCTTGCTCTGACTCAAACCAGGACATCTGCCTAAAAGAAAACCTCACAGCTCTGGCCTGGAATTAAGACAGGTTTGACAAAAGTGGGAAGCATTATAATGAATCAAACAGCTGCCTAAGCACTCTCCTAAGTTTGAAGAGCATTTGTTTTGCAGATGGTCTAGCAGGTCAATGTTCATAAATCTCTTTGTCTCATCACCATGATCTTGCCTGATGCCATGGGCTCTTTGGTTGAGCTTGGCCACAATTTCTGGGTCTGTTCTGCTTGTCTCATCCAAGCCCTGTGGGTCCGGACCCTGTCAGATGAGGCTCTCGCCCAGCCAAATCTGCTGACTGCCAGTGCCTTGCTGCTTCCTGACAGCCATCCCTGCCTCCCAGCAGCACAAAGCTGGATGCTTTCTCCACAACCAGCTCAGGATGCTGATCCAGTGTGGAAGTCTTTATCTCTCTGTAGAGGCTGAATCAGAACCTGTGGTGGTTACACTGACTAAAAAAGAGCTAGAGCAAAAATGAGCTTTGAGCATTGTCTCAGATAATATAAGCTCAAGTAGTAGTTAAAAGTTGAACTGGGGGGCTGGGGTTCAAGGTGAAAGGATAATTAATCCCATGTCTGCATAGTGCCTAGTGAAGAAGAGTTCAGAACATGAGGAGAAACCACCACTGAAAGAAGTTTGGGTGCAACAGCCTCATGCCTCCCCACAGAAGAGCCTCTGGTGTCCAAGCAGCCTGTTTGTCACTGCTGGAAGGATGTCCTGCTGGGCTAACAGGAAAGAGGAATGGTCCATTTAGTAGCTGCAAGCTTGCTGGCACGTGAGGGCAGGATCTTCCACTGACAAGCCATCTGTGCTGTTGCCTGAGTGGAGTACAGACCCTGTGGTCATGCCATAAACAACGCATTCCTCTATGATCTTCCTGGGTGCAGTGTCATGGGAATGATGTCCCTTGTTATCAATACAGGCTGTTCTGGTAACCCTTGTTTGGCTGCTTCCTCCAGTGCTTTCTCACACGTGTACATTTCCATCCCTACAGCATTCCTGCCAAGCTTTCTATTTCTGTTAAGAATCTCTCCACAAGGACTGGCCTGGCTGGATTGCTACAGATGTAGTTTTGGGGGAAGAGCTGGTGTCCTAACAGAGAGATTCTGTCACATCCCTGGGAGGCTTTGCACAGGTGAAGGTTTCTGTATGCCCAAAGTGGATTTTCACCAGAAGGAGAAGTCCCAGCTTCACCAGTCTAGGGCAGCAGCCCAAACCCAGAAACCTGCAGGTGAACCTCACAGTGTGCCTGTGACATCAGTCATGGATATGGCTGGAAGAACTACTGGAAAACAGAAACAGGAAGGTGGGGGTTTTTCCTTTTCATGAAGATTTTTATTCACCTGTTAAATAGAAGGAGGTAATAACTTAAATGTGCAGACAGCAGTAGGAGCACGCCAGAGGTATAGAATCCATACATTTGTATGGATTGGGGAATAAAGTTTCTCAGGAAAATGAAAACTTCCATTCTTAGTAGAACTCAGTGTCCTATGGATCCAAGCCAGGATAAGAGCACAGTAGAAAGACACCATGTCAATATTCATAGAACAGGCTCCTCCTTCAGTCAGGTGTGGTTCCTAGGCTTTCTTTGGGTGATCACTAAAAGTGAAATGAGAGGATATGTAACTTTCAGAGCACTCTGAACAAACTGTATCATCTCTAAAACATCTAAGTGTTAAACCACATTTTCTCTGACAATGAGAATTGTATTAGAGGGGCATGGGGAGTTTTCTTCATCTTCTTTCCTTCCAGAGCTAGAGGGGACAGAAAGAGATGCTCCAGAGAGACAATGCAAAGTTGCTGTTTTGGTTTGGGTATACACCTAAGTTACTGCATTTGGGTGGTATCAGTGGAGGTCTCATCCCTTATGCCAAAAGCAAGGTAGGAAGTGATGGCTTGTGTGGAGTGCAGCTCCTCAAACAGTGTTTTTCCTCTGTGAAGAGGAGGATCTGAAATGGATGATTACTTTCCTTTGCCATTCTCCTTGTTTTCAGACCTACCAGAAGTAAAGGTGGCTTGGAAACCAGAAGCTGTCTCAGCACTGTCCGTGACAAACTCTACAAGAACATGATTGCTAGAAGAAACTATGTCACTGGGGATCTTTGATCCACAGGTCTTGTCCATCAGAACTGCAGAAGACTTGCTGGATCCATCATAAATTTTAACATAGTCCCCCTGACAGCCTGTGGTTTGCTGCAGCTCAAAGGCTTGAAAGCGCAGGGAGATCTGGAAGAGAAAACCAGCCTTTAACACACATGGATTGGACTTTCTCATCAGGTGTCCTTTAAAACAGACAGACTCCAAGGTGTAGCCTAGCCCAAACTGGAACTGCTTGCCCAGCCTTGCCTCTCCTCCACTGAAGCTGTGGAGTTCAGACCACCCTGACTGAGCGGTCCCATGCTCAGTGCTTTGCCCTGAAGCCCAGCATAAGGAGCTCTTAAGGACATGAAGAAGCAGAGACTGGTCTGAAATCTCTCTCCTGGAAAAGATCTTGCCTGGCAGCTGGTATGCAGTCAGTGCTAAGCACAGAAAGAAGTCAATTTGGCCATACTCAAAGTCCACTTTTAAGCTGTGACTACCTTTCTGGCTCTCGTGCGGATGAGCCACACACAGCTGGAGTTGTCAGAGTAGTTCCGGGGGTGATTGGCAGAGCTCAGAGACCCAGATGCTGCATCCAGGATGCTGCTGCAGCGACCTGGGGAAGAAACAAGGTTTGCTTCAGCAGCAGGCTTGCAGAAGCTCCTATGCATTCACAATTACAATCTCTTCACAGTAGGCTGCTCTCCGTTTTCTCATCTGCCAGCATTCAGTTCAGAGTGCTGGTACATCATGAAGAATTAGGTTGTCCTAATTTTCACATGATGCCTGAGGATCAGCATCAAAATGGAAAACAGAGTAGTGCTTGGAGCAAGCATTTGCTTTTGTTGAATAGCTCTGTAGTTTAGCAAGGAATCTCTTTCTGTGCCTCTAGAAAGAGGGTGAGAGGTTTCTGTCACCAGTTGCAGTGAACTTTGTTTTCCACCGAGATGGGGAAGCCAAGTGATGTTAGAAGAGCAAAGTGCAAAGATGATGTCTCTGCAATGCTTAAACTGTAAGGACTTGGGCTTTCTTCTGTGCAAGGGCTGGTACTTTATCAATCATGTTTTTCCCCTTTAACTGAATAAATTCATGATGTTTGTGTGGGAGATACACACAAATTTGACTATTGGACAACACATCATGAAACTCTTCCAGATCAGGGGAGGCAACAACTGGTTTGGCTCAGGTGTTCAATACAAACTGCAAGGAGAAACAGAGCTGTCTGGCTCTCTGTGGGGTTGATAGCTGTCTCCTGAGCTGTAGGAAACCAAACGGCTCCAGGGAAGGGTACAAGGTGGTATGCAGTCAGTCCAGTTGTGCAGCAGCTGCTCACACAAACAGTGAATGTGATTTAATTGGGAAGCAGAAACCCTTTTCTCACTAATCACAGTGTTCCTCCAGCTTCACCTTGGCATTCTTTCCTAGAGTAACCCTAACAGGTGCCTCAAAAACTTCAGAGAATCGTCTCAGAGTCTTTGAGGAGGAACTGCTGCCTCTGCAGTGTGCCCAAGCATCCCTGGGAAGGATCTGCACAGAAAATGGAAGGATGGCCTTGAGGTACTCACTGCAATTGTAAAGTTTGTTGATTTTGGCCACGTCCAAGTTGCTTAATCCCTGCCTCTGTCCAATCTGTACTGATTCATCAGGAATTGGTACAATAGTTGCTTTCCCACTGGTGTTACTGAATGTGTATCTGCAAAAAAAAAAAACACACCCAAAAAACCAACCCCATGAACAATCCCATTCTTGAACTACAATTACTTCCTTCAGGATGTAATGGCATGCTCTGGAGGAAGAAGATGAATGGTAGTAACAGTGCTGTTCAGATAATTTTGATGCAGATGTCCAGTAGTAAGCAGAGTCAAGCTTAAGATGCTCTCCTTTGCTCCCAAGCTCAGCTGTAACCAGCTCCTTACGGGAAAGCTACAGGACAATGTGGAGTTGCTTATTTGAACTGACAAGTTGTTGCTTCCTCAGAAAGGGAAAAGGGGAAACCGGTAGTTAGGAGAGAGATGTTATAGAAACTAGTTCTAGTGCAAGATCTGAGTTTCACCAAAGTAATGCCAGGCTTCTACTTACGGGCCATAGTGCATCACTGAGGAATAGTCGTAGGGAAGATCCAGGTTTCTGGAGTTCTCAAACTTCTTGAAGTCTGGTCTGTCAGCTGGAATATAGGATATTGTACTTAGAGTGGGCTTCCTGTTGGCCCCCCCCCCCCCCAGGGAAGTAGGAAGAGCTGGGAACAGCAGGGTTGAAAGGAGCTTACCTGGGCTGATGTACTCCCACATGATCCTGACATGATTGTCCCTGTCGCTCCGAGAATGCTCATGCAGAAAGCCCAGAGCATGGTCCAGCTCATGCTGAATTACTCCTTTCCACATGCAGCCTGCTTTCATCACAGACACAGTCTGTCCACCCCCTACTTTCCCATAGTGGGACCAGCAGCTGAGAGAGACATGGAACACCAACAGAGAAGACTTATGACATGTTCATTATCAGGCAGGCAAAAGGACAGTGCAGAGAGCCTTGCTTTACACAGGTCTTGTGGGAGTGGGAGGATGCCTTTCTGTCCACTGTTGCAGCGAAAATGTACAGAAGGGCAAAACTGACCATGACATAGAAAACAACAAACAGCATGATCAGGACCTTCCTGGGCACAGAGGCTCCTGCAGGATGATTTCCTTCACGCAGTGACTTGAACTCCCTAGAAATAACAATTTATTTTCCCCCAAAACATTGTAACAGAGCTGGAACTAATATGAATAGCACTTGTGTGCTAATAGGTGTTGAATAATTCTCTCAGAGTGTCTTATTCTGACCTTGACAGCCAACTGTGCTATTCAGATTAGGTTTTATTTCATAAGTTGAAATGGGTTTTGCCAATGCCATGAAGACATTTGATAGAGGTTGTGCACAAATGTGTATTATACCACACAAACATGAGCTTAGATATTCTTTCCACCTTGATGGTCCTTTCCCATGATGTGCATCACTTCCATGTCTTCACTGAGCCCCTGGTGTCACTGCTGACTCCTTGCTCCAAGGAGGATACTTCATACCCTGCTAAAACACCAAGTTCCTTCTCTAAACCCACTCCTCTTTTTTCTCTAAGGCCAGATAGACTGAGTGTAGTGAAGAATGAAAAACAATGTAGAGAACTCGTTGACTTCTCATTCAACTCACCCATCAGCAGATTTGATGTTGAGGTAGTCGCGTTCTGTCGTGCGCTTCACAAAGTTAACACAAGTCAGTGCTTCAAATTCTGCCATAGCATCCTGAATCCCCTTTATGTGGTTCTCCTCTGGAGCAAAAAAAGGGTTCAACTGGGGTGGGTGGGTAAAGCTTTCCCAGTGACTATATTAATTTCAATTCTTACATGCCCTTAAGGTCATTTGTTCGCTCCAATGACTGTACTGGCACGTGCCAATAAAATCTCTCTCACATGATCAAAACTAAGGTGAATGAGTGGCACACATATTAGCCTAAGCTCTTTTGTTTGCTTTTTGCTCAGTAATGAATTGCATTGAAGATACAAATAGCCTGGCACAAGGTCATCTTTACCCAGATATTTGTCCAAATGGATTCAGGTGGGAGCCTGTGATTCTTTACTACTTGTTACAAATTATAGTGGAGATAGTTGATGTATCTTCTCGTTGGACACTGGAGAGAGCAATATCAAACTAGTTTGCTACTGAGAAACAGTCACAGAACCACAGAATCATGAAGGTTGGAAGAGACCTCTAAGCTCATCAAGTCCAACCATACCTATCACTCCCATGCCACTCACCCACAGCCCTAAGGAGAGCATCTCAATGTCTCTTAAACCCCTCCAGGTATGGTGACTCCAGCACCTCCCTGGGCAGCCTGGGCCAAGACTGAACAACCCTTGCAGGGAAGAAATTCCTCCTTATATCCAATCTAAATCTCCCCTGCTGCAGCTTGAAGCCACTGAAACCATGCTGCAATAGGCATGAACCTTCTAAAGGCAAATATCCTGGCAGGTACCATTAGAGGGAATGGTCATTCCTGTTTCCAAGAGACCAGAGCCAAAACATTACACATGCTAATTTCCCAAGAAAAACTGATCTCTCTTTTCTTTCCTGTTCCAGTCTTTGTAGTTTACAATTCTTACACAACCCAAGGAAGGCTTTAGAACTCGTTTCATTAGAAGTAGGCATCTACCTGATAAAATCTGGATAAAAATCAATTAAAAACCCCAGAACTATGGAACTTGACACCCACCATAAGCAGGATCCAAGACGTAGGGGACACGGACGATGCCGTCGCTGGCCTGGGGCCAGTTGCACTGACGACAGTTGATGGCACTGCGAGTCCTCTGGGGGACTATGTCACCTTCTTGCAAGAGCTGAGAGCTGTCTGTGGAGAGAGAGAGCAAGTGTGTACACACAGATTGCTGGGTGCTGGCTAAGCATGCTTGGAGAAGTGTCACTCTCATTTCTCCTTGTCTCCTTTTCCCCAAGCACCTACTCCTGCCTGGCATGAGCAATGGACTGTTGGGCTAGATGAACATTATCTGCTTTACCACCTTTGCTGCTCTGCCCTTAGCTAAGAGGAGAGGTGGGAAGATTCAACCCTGCTAGAGGGGGCTGAGGCAAGGCAGGGAATTGCTGAAAGCAGCTGCAATAGTGGGAGGGATGCTCTGCTTTGGTAGTGTTTTGTTGTCCCTCATGTGACACTGAATGAATGGCATTCAATACCTGCCCAGGAAGGGTGCTGGGCCAAGGCAGGAGATGCCAATTAAGGAATGCCATGGTAGCAAACAAAACAGAAAGAAATGAGTGTTGTCTAGAGAAAACTATTGGAATGCTTTGTGTCCATTTCTAGAGACATTACCTTTGTTAACTTCCAGAATTCTGTTAAAAATGTCTTCCTCTTCAGAGTCAGACTCTGTAGGTGATGGAGAATCTGCACAGAAACACAAATGTATCACTTTCTTCCCATGTTTTTAACCTGATGAGTTCCCAGGAGCTCACCTAGATCGGATCCTGATTACAGTGATGCTGTAAAACCTGAGAGCCCATTTAGGAACTGGCATGCTGTTCAGGCATGGAGACATTTGTTCAGTGGCACCATACTGTGATCCTCCTAGCCATCATTACTTTGGCATTAATCCAGTTCCAAGAGCCATTCTCTTTCCCATTCTCTTTCCATCTTTCCCACTCTCCCCTTCTCCTCCCCCCATGCCACAATCCCATTTTAAGGCCTGGACCCTTGGCTCTTGTAAGTCTGTATTCTCAAGTGCTCAGCTGGTTGTGTGGCTCCCTCGGGGTCTTTAAGCAAGGCCAAGCAATTGGCCAAAAGCAAGAGACTGTGCTTTGCATGCATTGTGATGGTGAGCACATGAGTTTAAATTGTCTTCCTTCAGATCAGTTTGTGCTAAGCATGGGTTTTGGGCTGGAGCAACTGGGTAGATCTCAGCCCAACCTATCCAGTCCATTTCGATGGAATCATACATACCATATAGATCCTCTTGTGTAGTAACCTGCAAGAATAATGCATCACTATTATCTGACTGTTTATAACATATGAAGTAATATGACATGCAAAGGATGGGGTAAGTTTCAGATCTTTCAGCTTGATTTGGGACTCTCTTCATAGGGATTCAAGGTTGCTGAAATGGCCAAGGATGTCATTACCTCACATCCCAGTGAAAGGCTCTGCTGCAGACTTGCCCACATTTAGCCCTCATCTTGGGCTAAACTCTAGCAGTTGCTCTATCACCCAATGAGCCCTCCCCAGTAAAGATGGGGGGCTGGGAAAAGGAGACAAGATCCATGGGTTACGTGAAATTGGATCTAATGAAGCAGCCAATCCAGTACCAAAGCCAAGATAAAGCACACAAAGTTACAGTCAGCCCAGCAAAGGCACAGTGGTCACGATAAACAGGCAGGCAGTCCTCATGAGGAGGCAGAGGAGCAAGGTCAGGAGCCCAAGCAAGAACAGGAACCCAATAGGAAGCCCTGTCCATCGTCACCAAAATTCCCGCTTCATACTGAGCATGAGAAGACTTTCCTTCACAGATAGAGGTCTGGGTCCAATACTTGAGTCTTGACCTCACTTTCCAACAAGGCTCAACCCCAAAGTGATAAAAAAATGTTGATTTAACTTTCCTTACCTCAGTAGGTTCTGTTGCTGCAAGAAACAAGAAAAAACAAGTGCAAGGAGCAGATTAGATCCTGAATGCAACTTCATAGTGTTCACTAGCACAGGCATCCTGATCCATGGCAAGGCATTTGGCAGCTCTCTTTGCTTGGAGGGGAACTGGGAGCACCAACAGATGCACAGGGACAGAAATGAAACTGAAGATGCTCCTAGATTTCCCTGCAACAGGTGCAAGCTAAGCAGCTCTACAGTGCTCTCTACTTTCACAGCACCAAAGAGGAAAGTTATAAAATGGCATGAAGGCTGCAATTTAGCATGGGGCAAATCATCTCAGCTTCAGTGTGTACCTGACAACAGCTTGGAACCCTTCTGAATCCTGAGGCCCCTTCCTAGTGTGAGGCCTTTTATTTATTCTATCCGGCAATGACACAGAGGATACCTGTACACATAGTTCTTATTGCTAAGTCTATCCATGCTCCTTTCTGACTCTGTTTCTCAGCAGCAGCTGTGCCAAGCTCTGTCACATCTAGCAGCTCCTCTCCCTTTTCATGGTGGTTATTACCCAAACACACTGAGAAGTCCTCCTCCTAGTCCCAATCTAGTTAGATCCTGCAACAGAATTAATTTTACTGAGCCAAAAGAGGCTTCAGTCTGTCTTTCCAGGCTGTTCTCTTGGTTGCATGGCAATGGAATTGCACTGTAACGATGGTGACTTATGGTAGGAAAGCTTAGCCAGCTCCCAGCAGCTGCATCAGAGAGATCTATGGCATCCAATCCCTCCTGCAGGGAAGCATGTTTTTGAGATGGTTTGACCAGATTCAGAATTAATGCACCCAGCTAGCTCTAGATTAACTGACTAGTCCAGGCAGTGGAAATCCAGCTCCAGACTCTGAGGCACATAAAGGCTGCAACCCCCTTTAGAGCCCTGATGGGAAGGCATCTGCTATGTCCTTGACCAAATGAGTAGGTGATAGAGCTTTCCAAATGACACAGTTCACATTTTCCCTGCACTGTAATTACTGAGAGCTGTCTCAAAAGGCACAAAATGTAGTAATAATGGTAATTAACACTCATTGTATGACTTTGTCCAAGGAAACTTGCAACTTGGAGTTCCAGCAACTGGGAACTCGAGCAAGGAAGTCCCTCAGATGGCTCCAAATACACCAAGCAATGATTCCTCCTCATCCCTTTGCTCCTATGCCATAGGTGACAGCTCAAAAGGAGGACTGGCCAGTTCTCAAGAGCCGCTTACTTGCTCTGATTGTGCCAAGCAAATTTCTCCAAGGCTTCTTCCAGCTACATATCTCTCCTGAGCTGGCAGTTTCTTGCTAGACTTCAAGTCTACCTAAAGATGTATTTCCCTTTGCCTTCTCTGGAGATCTGCAATTACCCCCTTCTATTAATCAGCTGAGCCTGTCCTGTTTGTTTTCTACCCCAGCACAAACAAAGCTTTCTCTAACACCTGACATCCCTTTCTCTTACAGCTGCAGGCAAAGAAGCAGCAGTCTTTTATACACTCAATGGACAGGCATCAAAATGTCTTACTAAAATGTTGTGTAAGCACATCTAAACTTACCTAACAAACCATTTCTCTGTGAAAATGCACCTGCACCCAGTGAGAAATCAGCAAAGCCCTGCTCAGAAGAGGCCCGAGAGTCAGTGCCTTCCCATGCCCCAGAGCCAGCTTACTCACACACAACTAAGTGAGCAATACACAGTCAAGAATGAACGGTTCTCTGTAAAGCATGGCATAAATCTCACTTACTTGCTGTGCTGTTTCCATGGTCCTCCTGCAAATCCAAGAGGTAAAAGACGTTATTCTTCCATTGTTCATATATGCAGCAACAACCACAACCAGCCAAAAGCAGCAACTGAACTATTAGATTGGCTTTTTATAGTATTATATTACTAATGTTTTTTCTTGTAGGAACTCTAACATTTTTCCTGCAGGTCAGTTAGAAGATAGAGCCTGACTGCATGGAACTACTCTCACCTGAATAGGGAAGCCCAGGGCAGCATGAAGCAGAAATGCAGTGAAGAGCAGGAGCATCTTCAGATCCATTCTCCAGCCCTGGCAGAGCAGCAGTGTGTCTCTGTCCCTCTGCCTGTGGCTAGATATAGCAGCAGAGCCTGCCCTGCCAGAGCTGAGAAACCAGCCCCAGCCAATGAGGACCAGGGCAGCAGGAAAACTTCTGCAGCCTCAGCAGCCAATTTAGCCTCCAGGCAGCTCAGGTGCTGTCACTGGCATCTCCAGCATCCCTTGCCTCATCTCACTCTCTACAACTCCCTGAGAGGAGGTTGGAGCCAGAGTGAGTAGGTCTCTTCTACCAGG
This sequence comes from Bucco capensis, assembly GCA_013396975.1. Taxonomy (NCBI): domain Eukaryota; kingdom Metazoa; phylum Chordata; class Aves; order Piciformes; family Bucconidae; genus Bucco; species Bucco capensis. The sequence continues at coordinate 99,080 of VWZO01013019.1, forward strand.
TTGCTTTGGAATATACAACACATCCCTACTCAGTGAGGACATGCCTGGGTCTTCCCTGAGAATATATCCTTCATCCATGTTGGGGAAGGAACCAAGCAGCAGCAAAGGGATTTCTACCTATTTGTCTCTAAATCTACCCAGTCAAGGCTAGGAACTACGTGGACATGCAATTCAAATTGCATTGATGGGAATTGCTCTTTGTTTCAGTGGAGGAAATCTCATACTCACACACTACTAGCTCTTTTAGGGAAGAGTGGACTGGCAATGCTGAGAGATAAACTGTCCTTACCGCACACTCACCCCCCCCACCCCCACCCCAGGATGCAGCACAGGGGAATACTGCTTTTCACTCTCAGCCCCTTCACTCTGACTGAAGTAAGATGTATCCTGGGCACCAGGTAGTGAAAAACAGGATAGCACATGGTCCCTGGGAGCAGGAAAGAACAAAGAGCAGGTGGCCATTGTCAGCATGCTGACACAGGCAGCTTGTGTGTCCCCTGAGCACAGGAATGCTTTTATTCCTATATGGGTGAACATCTTGTGCTGAAGCAGAGTTGTACAGCTCTGGTCTGTAGTTCTAGAATGGTTCTGCAGGTTTCTCCCTCAATACAAATGTAAAACAAATGCAAAACAAATGTCCATGATGCCATAGGCCTTAGAATGCCAAAAGCATAACAAAAAGATGCTGCAGACTGGGGCTTCCATGTAATCTGCTTCCAGAAGAGTTTAGGGAGCAAAAGACAAGGCCAGACTGCTCTCAGGGAAAATCAGTCCAGGAGCAAAACCAGGAATGGGTAATAGTGAGGGGATAAAACAAAGCTTTAAAGTTAGGAAGGTTGGTAACCTTAGCATCTTTGTAGCATGTTACAGGGAAAATACCACAGCCTGCTGAGTGACTGATGAACTGTTTGTGCCCAGGAAAGAGAGGGAATTTGGCTAGCAAAAAGGATGCTGCCCATGCTAATGTGCTGACAGATTGCTGCATGCCACCTTTTCAGTATGCTAACGCTGGTGATGAGAGGGGAGATGGCTGTTAGGATCAAGAATGTGGCTGTAAAGGCTACAGCTGGCACAGCACGTACCAGCAGAGCCAGGGGCAGCCTGGCTCCCCTCCTGAAGATGCTATCAACTTGGATCTTGAGATTCAATAGTTGATTGCTTTCCTACGTGTGTTCTTCATGGGGGAGGAACTGTCAGCACTCCTCTTTTCACCTTATGTTTTTGAGCTATTGGAAAAAGAGAATGCCAGTTTTACCAGATGCAGAGAAGCTGGGTAACTCTAGGAGAAAAAGTACCACAAAAATTGTCTTGAACCTTTAGGAACCAAACCAGGGCTTAGCAAGGAGAAGCTGTCTTTGCCTGTAGAGGAGAAAAGCACACAGGGGATTTAGTCAGACTCGCCTTCTCCCATCGATCTATTCCAGTTCCTGGTGGACAGTAGGGACCACACAGCTTTTGCAGATGTGAACAGTGACTACCAGGTGTCCAAAAACCAACACCAAACTGTCACAAATGAGTTGGACAGTGTCAGAGTCTGTCAGAAGTGTGTTAGCCAAAAAAGCACTGCTCCTGCCTGACTGCTGCAAAACCTGTGCTGACGTCTGGGGACATAGACTGCTTTCCACACCTGTGTGTGGAACCAAGGAAAGACTTGACAGACAGACCAATGAAAACGTGTATTTTCTCCTCTGCTGCTGTACTGTAAAGTACAGATAGCCAAAACTAAACCAGCAGATGTAGAGGAGTTATAACTCTTCCATAGATGTGTTTCAGCATGTGTCATTTAGTCATGTATGCTACACAAGTTTTATTGTCTTTGGAGTGTTTCATTGTAAGCAGCTCCCAAGGTGTCAGCTAAAACATCTAGTTGCAAAAAAGGAACAAAGTGTTTCTTTTGGCTGAGTACTAACCTTTGTAAGTACTAGCTGCTTATTGCTGGCTAGTAAAATACAGGAAAAAATAAAGGGAAGAGGCACATTTATGCTAAAGAGCTTCTGGGAGTGATGTGGTAGCTGCCATCCCCAGAGGATGGTAAGATATCAAACAATCTTCAAGGTTCTGCAATTCCATTTTAAGACCTTCCAGATTGCCCACACCTTTCTGATAATGCAATGGTTATGAATGGATAATTTCAGCTGAACTCATGTCAGCCAGTACTACACTTGTTATTGAAGCACTGGCATCTCCTGAGGGTTCCCTAGGGAGCCAGGACAGGCTTCCTATCACTGTATAGAAGACTGGCCTGTGTCTTTAATTAAAGAGAACTCTAGCTAAGGAAACGTGCAGTTAGAAGCTGTTTTCCCACACCCACACAAGAGCATCCTTGTTGAATCTATAGATTTACTCCTCCTTCATCTCCCTCTCCACACGTGTTTGGATCCTTTCTCCCAGAGCAGACCTGGAGTTGCTCAGCATGACTCCTATTCTGCTTCCTGTTGTGCTTCCCATTTCTGAGGGGCTGCCAAGGGATTGCCATGTGCATGCAGACAGCATCCGTAGCAGTGAAGCCTCACAGCCTGCAGATTCCTTGGCAGAGCACTTGCACATCCTCCATGGCTTCAGCCATAGCCCCAGCCTGGGCAGTGCTGCTGGGAGAGAACTCAAACCTCAAGCATAAACCTTGGCTTGCTACTGATTAGTTAGTAGCAAGCTGGTAGTCAGTGGTATCTTTTCTACTCAAAGAGACAAACCAGAAATGCTGATTTTCAGTTTGTCATCAGAAGAAGAGAGACAATGAAGGAAAAGGGATTTTGGGGGGAGGGGGTAATGGATTATTCTTTACAAAAGAAAAACATGCAGCTACCCACAAAACCCACTCCACAAACAACCTAGTGAAGAAACGGTCTGGAAAAGTCAGAACATGGTAACTTCTAAAATAAGTGTTGAAATAAAGTTGATTTTCATTTAAAAATCATGTTTCAAGGCCAAATTAAGTGAAATATAATCCAGCAATCAAGCTAGCATTTGTAAGGATGCAGTGATGATGTTGGCTGAGGCTGGGGAATGGGGATGATGAAACTGGAACTTTAATTTGGACAACTCTAGTAATGAACTTCTAATTGCCTTGAAAAAAAACCCCAACAAATTCCATTCTTTTATCAGGAGAAGCTGTCTGATTTGTCTGCTGCCCTTAGGTGAAGAACAAGTGGATCAAAGGTTTTGCATGATGTTTCCAGCCTGTGGAACAATGCTGTGCTGATTGCAAAGGAATCCCTGTGATGGGGTAAGGTGTGAGCTGCTAGAGCAGTGCCTGGGGTTATCTTTGGTCCCTCTGCCCTCGGAAGGGAGACATACCATCACACAGCTGCCCCAGCTGCACACGTACAGCTCTGGGGAGGTCTCCTGTTCCCATCTGTCTCCTTCTGACAGGTTGAGCAATGCCAGCCAGCTCCTCTCCTTGGGTTCATCTGCTGGGAAAAAGGGTCTCCTCTTAGCAGTGGGCAGGCTTGGGTCATACTTACTGTGCCATGAAAATTACCTCACTGGAAACTTGCCTGGTGATTTAGCCAAAGGACCTTCCCGTGCTACTTCTGACTTTATCTGGAGCTACAGAGAAGTGCTGTAGGAAAAGTTAAAGCATAGCCCATGCAGCCCATGTCTGGTCTGCTATCCCTGCAGGCAGCAGTGACTAAATATTGACACTGGAAAGGATTCCTGACAATAAACTTGGAACTATTAAATAACCAAGAATCTGCTTGCTGCTCCTGGAGTCTTCTGCCGAAGAGAACATTTGCCCCCAAAGAAGAAACCACTGGTCTCTGCTAGCTTTAACCACCACAAGTGATGCAGTGTGGGTTCCTGGGGCTGGCAGGGCAGGCAGGGAGTTTGTTTTGCACATGTGGGAGGCCTCTCTTCAATTTGGACATACCTTTTTCAGTCTCATGTTGGAGGAAGCTTCAGCCATGACTACTCTGGGGATTAAAAGCTGGGTACAAAGCAAGTAGAGGCCTCTGGAGAAATCACAGGCAATTGCCACCACAGAAGTGCTTCAGTCCTGACAGTGGTGGCTGTCTCAAGGTGATGGAGATTGGGCAGCAGAGCAAAGCTGGCCAGAGTGTGAACTGTGAAGGACCTGCTGCTGTATTTCACACAGGACAACATTAATTCTGAGTAGCAGTTACCTGTCAGACTTGACCAGGATGAGGTCAGATCTCACCATGATCTCCAGTCTGAAAAGCTAAATATAGCATCTACAGCAGACAGCAAAACCAATTCCTAGGCTCAGCTGTTTCAGAGGAAGGCACAGAGGTCACAGCAGTGGAGCACTAAGGAAATCATAAGCATGGAGCCATGCCACTCCTTGCACTCAACTCATTGTCAATCAACTGAGTGGAAGGAATCTGTCCTCAGAGCTGGAGGCTGTTTGCTGACCAGGCTGTTTTGGTAGAGGATGTTTGCAAGGTCTGGAAGTAGTATCCTGACATTTCTCAATTCCAGAGCTATAAAATGTCAGTCTCTCTCACCTGCAATGATTTCCTTTGCTCTTCTCTCTGTCTCCATGGCAAGGAACAGGATCAAGACAGGTTTGCTTACTGAAAACTGTTCCTGTACTGTTCTTGATATTAATAACAGCTGTGATTTCCAATCTGTGCCTATTTGACAGGGAAGGGAGAGAAGGAAGGAGTGCATGAAAACTCTGACTGAGACTGGAAGGAAATATGGAAAGAAAGGAAGAAAGACTAAGAGGCCAACAGCTGCTGCCCAACAGCCACTTGACATGAGTCAGGGACTCAAAATAACACTTCCAAAACCAGAAGCTGATTCTCAGGCTTTTACCTAAAAGATGTAGGAAGCAAAATGTATATAGCCTGTGTTATCTGCTGGAAGAGCCTCCCAGGATTAGAGCCCAGGCCTCTCGGACCTTGTGTCCTCAGGCTGACAGGGGCCAGGAGTGGCTGCCCAGAGAAGCACACAAGAACAGATCCAACATTTGTTCCCTTGGTTTGTTCTGAACTTGGATCCTGCCAGAATCTTCCCTGTAGTTCTTCTACTGGAACTGGGAAGTGACTCCCTAGCCAGTTTCCCCAGCAGACTCAGGGTTTGAGTCCTCCCCTTGCAGCATCATTTTCCCAGGCTGAGGAGTTGTAGCTTGGTTGTTGATTCCTTAAGCAGAAGCTATTGTTCCACAGCTTTCATCATCCTTCCTGAGAGACCTTTGAACTCTTTTTCAGTTTGCTGGCATCCTTTATTTCAGAAAGAGAGCCAAGAACTGACATAACATGTAAGGAAAATATAATCTGCTCCCAAAACAGAGCTAACCCCCACAACAGCAGAAGCTGCTTTGGCCATTACATTGCTAGTCTGCTTCTTGCACTGCAGTGAAAAGCACAACAGCCTGTTTGATGAGTCTTCCGTTCCTTTCTCTGCAAGTTTCTCTGGAAGATTGGGTGTAGAGAAGATGAGGAAAAAAATCCCCATGTACTACTGTGTATATTTTCAGCTCCTTATCTGTAAGGTCAGGCAGCAACCTGAGAAATCAGAAACATAGCTAGAGAGATCATTGGAGCTAAAGGTATTCAGCACTCGAAGTTTTTTTTTCCTCTGCAAAATACCCTTTTAGTATTTGAGTTGTAAAAAAAAAATTGGAAACTAGGAACTCTGGAAAGAAACTGTAAGAATCCTAGAATTGTCAGGGTGGGAAGGGACCTTGAAGATCATCTAGTTTCTTGCCACCTCTGGGAGGCAGCATTGAATTGCAAATGCACAAGATGGGATGTGGTGTCTGACACCTCAGAAGCTTTTGAGCCTTCAGAAGCTTTGATGATGATGATGATGATAATAATAATAATAATAATAAAATCTAGTAGCAAAGAAATGAACACCCACTAGCAGTGGAACTATCTAACATCCCAAGCAGGCCCTGGGTAAACATGGCACATTTGTGGTGCCATTGGTGGCTAAACACCACTTTAACTTGCAACTGAATGAAAACAGATCTCAGCAAAAGAAGCTGCACAAAACTAGTCTTGATTTCAAAACTTGCCTTGGTGGGAAATTGCTCCCAGCAAAATGTATGCCCATCACTGGAAATCTGCACCATCTTTCTGCCCTGAGTTTCTCTGGCATCAGCTTCTGGCCATTACTTCCTCTGTCGCCACAAGGGATGCAAGAGCTGTATCACAGCCAGCTTTACAGCAGTTGCTGGTGATAAGGGGTACATGGGAGCCTCCTGAAGTAGGTTCACAGGCAGATTTTCTCCAGAGTTCTGAATCTCACAGAACCAGGTCTCAGGACATCCTTATCCTCCTGAGGGTAGCAGAGTCACAGCAGGCTGCAAACACAGCTGGCAGCTACTCCTGTGAGTCTGAGAGGGTTCAGGAGCTCCACATCCATTAACACCAGCTGAAGCATCACAGCTTGAAGCTCATTTTCTTGAGGTTGATCATTGTATACCCTTTTATAAAGTGGTTCTTTGTTCTTGATTACTTCATGCACTTGATTTCTATCTAGAGATCTGTTTCAGTGAGAGCGATGGAGGGGCCAGGCTCATGTTCCCTTCACAAAACTTCCTTTATTTTGGCATTTAAATATGCAGAGACAATGGCCTTGTCTTGGCAGCACTGCAAATGATCATTTCAGGGGTGTGTAACACTTCATCATCTGGTGGAGGAGTACTTCACCCCTTGGCATAAACAGAAATCCCTTCCTTAAAGCATGGACAACCTGAGGTAACCGCACAAAAACATGTGGAGGTAGATGTAGTCATTATAAGCACAAGCAAGCCTTTTATCTTCATTTCTCTTTCCACCATGCTTCATTTCCTAAAGAAATGCAGGCTGTCAAGAGCCACAGGCACTCTTCTGCCATTAACTGACCAAAGCTGGGTAGTGTGAACACCTTGCTATGATCTAGCAAGGTGTTTTAAACCATCACCTTGTCCCAAGTGTCTCATTTCTGTAGCAGAATCTCATATCAAGTCAATATCAATGAAATTGGAATATTCATGTCCAAGTGTCAGGAGCTGAGAACCATGTCAATGCTTTGGTTATTCTTATCTATGCCTTATGTCAGAATCTGGACAAAAAAAACCACATGGAGTGACTGTAAAATATTTTATCAGGTCTGAGCCTGCCCATAAAGTTCAGCTTGCAAAATCACCTTTTCATCTGCCTACCTTGGCAAGTCTCTTCCCAGTGGCAGAGGTGACAGATACTGGACACTATCAGAGTGAACGAGCAGTGGGAAATGCCAGCCCCGGGTCAGCCTACTACTGCTAAACCATTTGATTATTGGGTGTTACAACAAGCAAGTGTGGAGCTGACTTGGAAATATATTTATGGCCCAATTTTTGGAGAACAGGATGTGTTAAAAATAAGCAAGCATCAGAGAGAGATGCAGTGGCTGTGTGTGCCAAGGCTCCAGATAAATTATGTATCTGTAGCAGTTCCATGCATCAGTGCAGCAAGGTAATCCTGCAGGCTTTGGCCTCTTGCTCGCACAGCTCACACATAGCTAATAGGCAGAAGGGCAAGTGGGGTTTTTCCCTAGCAATAGCAGCAAAAGGCATCTCCAGGGCTATTATTATTAAAACATGATAGCTGATGGCAAATCTGTATGTCTTACCTTTCACTGTATATACAATTTCTGGCCAGGAAAACTAAATCTTCAGATATGAGCAGCTAGAAAATATCTTGGAGAGGTATACTGTGGAATGACTGTCTTGCAGAGAGATTTGTCTGTGGCCTTGCTGAGTCTCTATCAGTGTATTCTACTCTTCACAGCAACTTCTTCCTTCTCATATGGTTTCCAAATCTCAGCAGCCTCTGATCTTGCTGTAATGATAATGATTTCATTATCCCCTGGAGGAAGAACTCATCCTGTGGAGGGAAGCAAAGGCATGGAGAGAGTGTGTCCATCCTTTCTGTCCTCTGTCAGACTCTCCTCTCTTCTGCTTCTCTTGAGTGGTGATGGAATCCTGTGATCTAGAACATTCTTCAAATCCAAGATAAGACCTTGTGGTCTTATACAGACAGAAGACAAAGGCTGGGAGGTTGGAAGCAGGGGCAAAATGCAAGTTTAAGCAAGCTGGTAGGTGAGGAGAGGGCAAGATGATGAAACGTGCCCTGCATCCATCAGGATGCTGCAGGGCTAGAGAGGAATCTTTAGCAATTAAAGCCAGAGTCAGATGTGGGAGGGAAGCCTTGTGCCAGGGAGGTGAGTATGTCATCTATAATGGAACAAAGCTGAGTGAATTCTCGTGTATAGTATGTGAAACATTAAAAAAGAGAAAAGTCAGGAAAAAATCCATGGCAAACCCTGAGCTGTAGAAAGGTAGAAAACCCCTGAACTTCTAACCATTTCTGTGTCGAGAGTTCATTTTTTTTCCTGACACACAGACATCAGCTCCATCCCAAAACAGAAGATGAAGAAGCTCCCAGTAGAATTGGGTATTTTTTCCAGACCCTTATAAGGAATATTTTGCTTCTTGCATCCTAGTTCCTCTCTGGCCCAGATACACAGTGACCCAGATTCAGAGTCATCTGCTGCCCACGAGGTGCTTCTTGTGAAGTGACCTGGAAAATGGTTGGATGTGCAACCAGAAAAACACCAAAAGGTGGCATTTATTCCTCCCCTCTTCCTCTGATTGAGGAGCCTGAGAAACAAGGCAAAAATGTGTGATTTAGAGGAAGTTAAGCACTCACTCTATCAGTTCAAGAGCAAAGGGTGGTGGAAGTGTCGCCCTTCAGGTCTATTGGTGTAGGTTCTTCTGCAACCCACACCTGACACTGGTGGAGTGAGCAGTGTGACTAATAGCTGGCATATGCTGTTTGCTCTCTCCTCCTGTCCAGAGGAAGCAGCAGATGAGCCAGTGTGTCTTCTTTGGTCGGATTTGCTGCTGCCTTTTTGAATAGAAGTGCAGCTCTACACTGGTGCCGCAGAAAGCAGCTCTGGAAGGCTCAGACCCTGTGCTGGTGAGGTGTGGGCAGCACTTCATTCTAGCAGGGCTTTGTTCCCCAGCCTCTGAAGAATGGGAAAGTTTTGCTGCCTTACACACAGGCTGTACTCTGACTAGTGCTGTCCTGCAATGCTGTCTTAACAGAGCTTCTCGGGCCAGAGCCTTTTGGCAATCATTATCTTTACCTTAAGACATAAAAAATTCAGCTTCTTGAGCAAATCAGCGAGCTAGCCCTCAGAAATATTGCTCTAGAGGTGATCCAACAATTGGATGCACTTTCTGTGAGTTAGCCAGGCAGACCCAGCCCCTTCTGCTGACGTCTTTCCTCTCCATCACACATCAGACTTCTCCCAGTGCAGCTGGAGAGCAGGCTTCAATGAAAACTGACTGTGTGCAGCTAGCTGGGGATTGCAGGCATTCTAATCACTATTTCCTCTGCCTGACCTGGAGCAGAAACTCCATCATCACGATAGAAAGGTAGCCCTGTTGCCTAGCAAAGGTGGGATGGTGATTTCTCTCTCTCTCTAGATTGGTCCATTTGCTGCACAACAGAATTGTTTTCAGACTTCCAAGGAGAATGAAGCCAGGCTAGAAATCAGAGTGGCTGTGCCAACGCTGCTCTGCCAGGGAGGAGAAGGAGTCACAGGGTGTCTGCGCTTTCTGCTCCTGTGCAGCACAGGACCATGGTTTTATCAGCCCCAGTCATAGCCCTGGGGGCTACGTTAGGGACTGCAACCAGCATCCTTGCCCTCTGTGGGCTCACCTGTCTCTGCAAATGCAAGCAACCTGGCAAAGGACTCTCTGAGAAGGAGCAAGAGGAGGACACGGGGAACACAAAGCCCAGTGTGCTGCAGCCAGCCCAGCAAGTAAGGCACAGTCTCTCTCCTTTGCTCTGGTTGTGCTTGAAATGCAGGGGGGTGGGAAGGCAACTTGTGTCAGGCTGCTCAGCATGGGATTGATGCTGCCTGTTTGTCTGCTGGCTGTGTCCAGCATGGAACAACATGTTTGTGGGAGGAGGAGGAGTGAGGGAGAAAGAGAGATGGGCTGGGTGCCCCACAGAATTCCTGGAGCAAGAGACAGCTGCCACACTGACAAAGGGAAAGCTGCTCATGGCAAAACAAGAGGAGGACGGCTGGAAAGGCTGCTCAGCTGTTAAGTTAAAGCACAAGGGAAATTGTTTCCTGAGGAGATAGACTGGACTTGAGTAGGTGGCATGCAGGATTCTGAAGAGGAGATGGCTCCTGCTGGCATCTCTTCTAGTAGCTATTTCTCTAACTCTTCATGCTATCTTATGGTTCCTGCAGGACATTTCCCTGTCAGCAGCTGGTCTCTTGTGAAAGCCATCCTTTCTCCTCCCTCTGCCCCTGTGACTGAGGAGATTCATTATGCAGGATGTTAAAGCAAGGCTCTGAAATGGTAATAAAGGGCAAATGAGACTGGACAAACTCATTGCACTGTGAGCTGCTCTTTCATTTACTCTACAAACCATGTGGAGTATGGATGAGGTTAGGCATTCCTGTGGATTCCTTCTGTCCTGTTAGAGTCCAAACCCCTGCTTTACCCCTGAGCTCAGTGCAAGAGAGAGCAGGGGGAATGCTAGCACCTTTCTACTACACTTGTGGGTAGCTCTGCTTTGAGGGAAGTGTCTGACAAATTCCCTTAGCTGACTGTGATCTGTATCCTGAGCTGGGGCACTGGTCAGTCTCTGAAAGAATCACCTGTTGGCTGCAGCTCTGTGTTTGTGTCTGTGTTCTTTTCACTTGACCCATCTCTTCAAGCAAAGGTACTGCCATAGCAGCAAGTTCTGGAGGTCACTGACCCACTGTACAACAGGTTTTGCTGGCCGTTTTTCTGAGCTGACTTATCTTTGTATTCTTACAGAGTGTAGCAGGAGTCCTAACTCAGCTTCTCTCTAATGTGCCCAGGTGGCCAAGAAGGCCAAGAGCATCCTGCCTAGTACCAGCAATACTGTGGCCAGCAGGACTAGGGAGGTGAGCATCCCCCTGTGCTTGGCACTAGTGAAGCTGCATAGTTCTGAGATGTCCTTTCAAGGCTCCTTTCTGGCCTTTTCTAAGTCATATTTGATTTGCCAATTCCTGTATGTAAGTATATACAAGAATGCTGCTATTTTCCAAGTTTACTCTTCAAATGAATGAGAAATGTGTAACTCTGACAGTCACATCCCTCTGCAGAGCATTTCTTCTAGCTGTTGTCTGGAACAACACTACCTACAGATAGCTTTACCATCAGTCTCTTTCTACAAGAGACTTTCTGTTGTAATCTCCTAGCTCAGAAAGCTCTCACATATTTATCTCCATCCTGGGAGTGGACGTTTTCCTTTGATGTTTTAGTTTTCTTGACAGGAACAGGCATTCTCCTGTGCTGTCACTGATTCAGGATCAGTCCATATGCCTTGAAGGAATGAATCTCAGATTGAGTTGTGAGCTTGTGACGTTTTATCATCTGTGTCTGTGTTTATCAGTTGTCCCGTCAAGACTTTTCCCCCACTACATTAGCACACTCTATATCCTAGTGTGCTTGACATACTTAATTATTGAAGCCTGTCAGGGCCACTGACTCTGATAAACAGAGACACCAAAGAAAGATGAAGCAAGAGTGCATTTTATTCCCTTGACATGTCTGCCATGACAAGGATGCTTGTGCTTGCATAGACATGCCTCCCCATGGACATGCCCTGCATGTGTGAGGAGGAAGAGTTTGAAGACAAAGATGTATCTACAGAGCAATTAAAAAGTGCTGTAGATTTGCCAAGTGTCAGCAAAGCATGCAGCAGAAGACTCCTGAACCCATCCCACAACCTGGTGCATTGTTTGAGTGATACTGGACAGGAACCCAGGAAAGTCTGTTGCAGTATCCTTGCTATTTTGAGAGTCTTTTCTTCCAGGCTTTTTGTACAGAATTATCTGAACTCTTCTGCTCATCTCTTTGTTTAAGATAGTGCTGCTGATCTGATCTGCAAAGGGAACTTCCATAGGCCACTGCTATGAAACTAGATCAGCAGACAGCACTTGGGAACAGAGCTGGCAGCACAAATAATAAACAGAGGCAGATGCAGTTGGAAGAGGAGCTGAGCTAGTCCCACTGAGCTTGCATATGTCTCTCATTTCTGATTCTGCAGATCAGGCAGACAACGAATCTCTAGATCCCATGGAGCTCTTCATTGCTGTGTGCTGATGGATTTCCTGCCTAAACCTCTGCCTTCTAGCAAGTGGAAGAAAGGATTTGGTGTGGTGGTTTCATCCCAAAGGATGCCAAAGTGCCTGAGGTACCAGCAGTACACAGCAATCCAGCATGCTGCTCTGCTGGGGTGGCCAGTGAGCAGTGGGGCAGCAGCCTGCACAGTGGCTGCAGGAGAGACAGGAGAGCAGAGCCTGCCCAGCACAGCAGGCACTGTATGCCTGCCAGGAGCAAAGCTGGTGAGGAAGGAAAGTGAGTTGTTGCCTAGTGATTCCTAACCTGCTTTGCTTGGCTGGTCTGCTTTAATTTGAGGTGAATGGAAAACAGCATTTAAGGTTTGAGTTAATTCACCTTTTCTACGTGTTGTAGGACAGATCAGGATCTTGCTTGCAGCCTATAATATCTACACTCAGCTGAAAGCCAGCTGGGGATTGCACACAGCGAGCTTTTCTTTCTCAACCCACTCCTCTTCAGAGCCCTTACAACTAGACAAAGCAAAATGCTGTGTCCCACAGTGGACTTGCTAAGCTCTGCTGCACTGGCAGTGTTGAGAAGAGAGAGTGGCTGACCTAGTTAGTTCTGTAGCACTGCCAAGTGCATGGAATCATAACTATGTCATCTCCACAAGCAGAGTCTCACTGAAGAGCGAACATCTAGCTCTGCTCTCTTTCCTTAGAGATGTGCTCTCTATAGAACAGGTGTGCTCTCTCAGGACTTGTGAACTGGGACCACAAACTCCCAACAAAGACAAGTGCTTCAGGGCATCATCTACCCTCATGATGAATAAGAAACAGTGAGACTAATGAAAAACTGCAATTACAACTACAAGCATTTTCTGTCTCACCCTTGATCTAAACACAGAAGAGGCTGGCAGGCAGCAGGATTGGAGAGAATCCCACTGCACTATAACTGAACCAATGGCAGTTTTACTTCTGCTTTTTGTCTTTGGGAAACACTAATAGGATCTGTTACAAGGGACAGGGTCATTTGCTTTTTGTTCTCTCCCAGGGATGAATCCAAATGTACATGAATCAGGAATGGCTTCACTTTGGAGCAGACAGGATTCTTTCCTGGGACATAGGGAAAAGAGGACTGTTGTATTCCACTAAAATACTTTTCATTCTTCTGGGAGAAGAGTAAAGCCTTTGTGACAGCCCTTGTAGCCTCTTGATCTTGGGTTGGACTTCAGCATCGAGGTAAAAAAATACCACAGCAAAATGAACTTCATGGCTGATTTCTGTGCTAAGAGAGAACACAGACCTGTCAAAGGATTGACTGGTACAGGAATGGGGGAATAATCAAACAGTAAGAATATATCCTTTTCTTCTTGCATCCAAACATCTGTCAAGGAGAAAACCTGAAAAGATATAGAGCAAGTAGAAGGATATCAGCTTGAGCAGGAAAATCTCTGGATGTACAGGCAGTGGTTTCTACAACCCATGAAACCATGACCAAGGCACTCTCTTCCACTTGGGTCTCAGCTCATGTAATACTGAGAGAATTGGAAGTTTAATGAGTGCAGACTAACAAAAAAGGTTTTGATTTTCAGTTCAATGTTAAGAAAACTGCAGAGCCAGTCCAGCCTCGAGCTCTCCTGAAGTTTCCCAACATTTATGGCCCCAAACCAGTAGTAACTTCACCTGAAATTGTTAACTACACGCAGTACTCCCTGAAGACAACAGAAGCAGCAGCTCCTGGAACGCATCCTGCTTGGGATGAGAGCAGGAGGAAGATACAAGTCAACGAGGAGCTGTTTGTTCTCCCTCAAAACGGTAGGAGCATGAGATCTCCAGGCTAACAATTGCTGTTCTGGGTGCAGAACTGTGTTAATTGCCAGAATAATGGGATTGCAGTTAGAGAAATACATGGAGAAATGAAGACAGGAGGATCTCCTTCTCTTTCTTATCGTGAGCATGCTAAGGGAGTTCTGTCCTCAAAGCATGTGTTTAACAGAAAGTAGCCCTAGAGCTCATCAGGACATTCAGATAACAAAGCTGGAGTTGTGTTTGGGTGTATATCTTTTGGTATAGAAACATATTTTGTGTTAAAGCACCTGGCTTGCTGGAAATAGACATTGTGTAGAAAGAGATGTGTTCAGTGCAGTTTGACTGAGAACAGTTGCCAGAGTGTGGGTGAAATACCTGGCCAAAACTAGGCAGAGGATCTCCTGGAGGACAAATGCTAGCTGTCCAGTAACTGTCCTTGCCAGGGGTTCAACCTTCTGCTCTATTTTCCCTGCTGCTTTTTCCCAGGTGTGGTGATATGCTCTTGGCTCATTGTCATGTGCAGTGAAACCCAGGGCTGACATCTCAGTTTTGCCAAGCAGAAATCTTCTTTTCCAGCTAGCCCAAAGGGTAACATGCCAAAGGCCAGAACATAAGATTCCTATTGCTTTCTGTGTGAATCAGAACTGACCTTGCAGATAACAGGTTTGAATAACAAAAAGCTTCCCTTTCAGTCTTGCCTCTTGCTTTATTTCAGTAGGAAATACGTGCTTAGTTTCAAAATCCCACCTGAAGAAACTGCCCCACAGCTTCCCAAGCTCATTATCATTGGTTTGCTCAAGCACTGTGGAAATAGATGTCTTCTGCATAACAAAGACTTTCTTTCAAATGAAAGAGCAGGTTTAGAGAGGTCTGAAGGAAAGCAAAGCTGCATGGCAGCTCAAAAGCAGACTCCAGTCCTCATTCCAAAGAACACAAGATCTAATTCACCAGTGCAACTTCCAATAGAACAAGCAATGAGTGCAGTTTAGACACCCTGGCCTAGGCACCAGGTAAAAAAGCAAGTGTGTGAACCTTCTTATAGCACAAGGTGGTAGAGGGCAGCAGGCTTGTCCCAATGCTGCAGAAAGAGCTGAAAGAGTGAGGAAAGAGCAAAGAGAAAACAGAAGGAAGGAATATAGATGACAGAGTAAGATATTGAGAAAAGCTGAGGGGATTTGTTCCCCTTGGAAGGTGAAGAGCTGATTGCTAAAGGGTTTTTTTCAGTTCCAGGTGTGGTAAAGGATGTGTGTGTCACAGAGCACTTGAACCCTGCAAGGGTAGCCAGCTGCAGGCAGGCCCCTGAGCTGCACTATTGCCTGGAGTATGAGCAGCTGAATGCCCAGCTGCGCGTGGCCCTGCTGCAAGGTAAGGAACAGACATCTGGCACTGCTGCTTCTCCACATGGGGGGTAGAAGACACTTGTTGATTTTCTAGAGACCACCAGATGCTTCACTGGTTTGGGCTTGCAGAACAGAAACACTTGGCAATCACACTGCTTGAAGCCAGCATGCAGGGCGTGGCTTGGAAACAATTGCTTGCACAGCTCAACAGCAGAAGTCAGGAGGCAGGAGGGGCTTCCCCAATCCTACCTATGGTGCAAATCATTTAATTTTTCTCTTTGGGGACAGGGAGAAGTGGGGTTGCTATCTCCTTCTTCTGTAACATTCATTCTTCATCTTGAACCACTCCTTACCTTAAGTCAAGCTGGAGATAGCACACTTACCTTTCAGGCCCCTGAGGAAGGTCCCTCTGGCTGCACTTGACCAGGCAACTAGGCTCTCTGTCACTCTCTGAAGTGGGAACTGACAGCTTCTCCTCTCAGGGCTGGAGCATCATCAGTTCCTCTGGGAAAGTCAAATAAGCTGACTGAATAATTCATGCACAGTGCAGGTCTCTGTGGAAAGCTAATCCAATCACACCCTCCCAAGCGAGAATGGCAGGCACTGCTGTGAGCTGCCTGCCAGCAGCCAGCCCAGAGCTCCTACCCAGGGTGTACTCTCTCATCTGCCACCCTCTGAGGCTCTGCTGCTCTGCCCCCAGAAAGCAGGAGACCCCTGTGAAACATGGGACCCAGCAGCTCAGGAGCAGCTGTCCCTGGACTGCAGCAAGGACTTGATGGTGCTTGATGAGCCTTGGGAGGAAGGGGTGCTCCTCTTCCTGTGGAGGTGGCAGCACAGTTCTGTTGATGCAGCTGAAGAGGAGTGTGAAATGCCATTCTCACTCCAGGCTTTTCAACATAAAATTGGAGATTAATATCTCTTGACATAGATTTTTTTGGGCGGTAGGATGACTTCTGAAGGAGTCATTTACCAGAGGTTGGACCAGTAGAATGTAATAACCCTTAGACACATCCTACAGTGCCCTGTGAGGGTGGATGGGGCCAGGAGGGAATGTGTCTTCCCTATCTGGTGGATGTGACTGACTGGGGCTTTTAAAGCTTTTGTAAGAAGCTCTCTTGGTTTGCCAAGGTAAGAGTGAGAGTTGTCCATCCTTGTGCCATGCTGTGTCTCATCTTGTGGCTGCTCTGCATCTTTCAACAGAGCAGGTTTCCTTGAGCTTAGCTGCTGCTCTCCCACAACTAACAAAATCCCTCTGCAGTGGCAGATGGACAAGTACCTTGTGCAGCATGAAGAAAACACCAGAGCACAGGCTCACAGCTCCCATGAAAGCAGGAATAAGGGTCCATGGCTACATAGCTGCTTTGTTGTTGTTTTTAATTTATAGCTATCATGAAATAAGCAGTTTAGCTACAGATACGTCCAGGCTGTCTTTTGTGAGAGGTTCTTACCATCAATCTTCCTTCTCCAGCTATGCATGATGGGATGAGTGGGGAGCAGGATGCTGGCTGCCACTGCTACGTGCTGGGCACACTGGTGAGCAAGTCTGGTGTTGCTGAGGCACAGACAGAGCTGAAGAAGAAGGTGCTTCACACCCTCTGGGAGGAGGCCTTGTTGTTCCCTTTAGGAGAGGAGGAGATGCCAGAGGGAACACTGACTCTCACCCTGAGAAACTGTGACAAGTTCTCCAGGCACAGCATTGTGGGGGAACTCAAACTGAGCCTTGCTGACAGGAAGGAGTCCTTTGGGACTGCCCAGTGGGAAAGGCTGAAGATCCCAGAGAAGGTATGGACTCAGTTTGTGTTGGTAATCTTGAAACTGATGATGGGGCAAGAAACTAATGTTTGGGCAAGAGGAGCCTTCCTCCAAGATGGATGCATCTCAGTGGGTGGCTCGACTTGTTTGGAACCAGGTTTAGAGGGTGATATGTGACTGCAGAGGTCCCTCAGCACTGCTTGGTGCTGGTCTGTAGCAACCAAAGGCCCATCAGCACAGCCTTTCCACCCCCAGCTCCTGGCAGTTAAGATGTGCCAAAACTCAGTCTATGTCAAGAACAAGTTACTCGAGTTTCTGTGAGTCAGGGATGTGGGACAGTGGTGGCATGAGCTGAAACATCAGAAAGTGCCTGCAGAGCAGGACAGAAGGGCTCTGCACAACTGGCTGTGGGTACGGCATAGGGTGGCACCCCAGGGAGCCTTCAGCTAGGAGGGAAATACACTGTTGGAAATGAAATGTTGGACTGAAGACCATTATCCTTATAAGGGTCGATCCAGCTGTGACTCGAGATGTCAAACTATCACTTAGTGCATTGCATTGTTTTCTCAAACCTCCAAACCTCCCTTTCCTTCCTTATCCACACCTTCCCAGCTGCACAGACAGGGAGGGATTTCAGCAGTGCTAGAAGTAGGTACAGAAGATGCTTGATGTGCATTAACTTCTGGCACATTTCCTCAGAAGCCTGTTCCCTGCCACGAACTAGATGATTCTCCTAGCAGCAGCAGTACCCTGCTGTTGTTGCTACTAGTGCATTGCTACAAAGAGGTAGCTATTGCATGCTGGTGCAGAATGGGGTGAGGAATGCAAACCACCACCAGCAATGTCACTGAGTGTGCTGAAGCCATCGGGGTGAGGGCCATGGGCACAGAGCACAGAGCTAGCATTCCTGCTTTCCAATAGTGCTGATGTATCTGATTGCCACTTGAATGCTCGTAGGGACGTTCACTAAAAATAAACCCCTGGTAGAGAGAGTTGTAGCAGAAACAAGTGGGTGGTCTGGGTCAGTTTAATACACGTCAAGCACAAAGCTAAACATTTGCCTAATAGCCATAAACTGAAATGAGCTCCCAGCCTGCTGCTGTAAAAAAAGAGATGTCCAATATAATGATTTAAATGCCTAAACTCAGATTAACCCCTTCCCAGCACACCCTCCTCTCCCCAGCCTGCTATGGCATCTGCTTGGTGTCAAGAGCTGAGGAGCAGCCTGGTTGCAGCCATGGGCACTTGTCACTGATGCATTGAGTCCCCTACCTTGGTCCAGCTCCACAACTGTGCCCAGAAACAGGGCAGCACTCCTTTCTTCTCCAGGCTGACAGCAGCAGGCTAAGGCTAGGAGTGCTGCTGAGCAGTGCCCCAGTTTGAGCTGAGGATGTGCAGGGAAAGCTGAATGTGCGTCATCGGGGACCTGAGAGAGGCAAGCACTGCACAGAGAGCTTAGCTACAGATCTTGAATCATTCACTGGGAACCAGAGGAAGAGGCAGGGAGGAAGAGCTGATCAAAAAAAAGAGGAGCTATTTTTGACAGCATCTATCCAGGAGCAAAGGCACCTGGCTTTGATTAAAGCCTGACATTTCCACAGAAATGGCATTCCTGCCTTCCCAGGAGTTCTCCCACAGCAAAGGGAAGCTGCTCCAGGGGAGCTCACAGCTAAGCAGGTAATGGCATTAGCATTCAGGAATTTGTGGACTGCTGGGAGCAATGCAAAGGGTAGATACTGCAGACTGATACCCTTATCTTCTCTTGCTTCCCTCCCAGAGCTTTGAGAATGGCACTGATGGCAGCAGCTGCTGGCAGAGCACCTTCCCTTTGGTAAACTCAGGGTGCCCCACGCAACTCATTCATGGATCACACCTGCTGCTTTTCATCCTGGCTGAACAGCTAGGAAGCTGAAGCTCTGGTAGTTGTGTGGATTTGCCAGGGGCAGGTGATGAATTTAACAGGAAAAAGAAAAACAAAGGAAAATCCCAAACCCAGAAGGAGAGGGAAGGAAAAGCACCTTGGCACAAAGCTCCCGCAGAGAGCAACCGGTTTGGGTTTCATGTGGATGCAGGCTGCTCAAAAGCTCCCTCAGAATACAAGGAGCTAGCAGGCTGTAAGCACAGTGTGGCAGGTGCCTGCGTGCATGGGTGCACATGCACAGAGCACTGCCACCCTCTGGCACCCTAATCTCCAGCCTATCTGTCTGTGCCTGCAGCTACAGGAGCCAAAGCCTAGCCCAGAGCTATAGAGAGCCATGCGAAGGGGATCAATAAACAAAGGCAGCTTGTGACCTGCCTGAAGAGTGCTTTTTGTATTGAGGTGGTGTTTGGATTTGTCCCTCTGTGTACAAACACCTATGCTATTGTAGGAGGGACACAGCCACCTGAATCTGTCCCTGGTTTTATGTCTAGGTTTGTTTAAGGACAGGATTTATGCAAGTGAAATGCATAGGAGCTGAGCCCTTTGGTGCTGCCTAAATGCATTAAAAAAATACTGACTTGCGCTGCTCTGGGATGGAATTTCAGGCTTCCTTGCTAATGGCCTCCCAGCTGATTTGTGCACAACAAATAAGTCATCCCAAGCAGACAGCACTGACATGCATGTTTCCTGGAGAGGCAGTCCTCTCATGTGGGGCACACAGGGGCCTGTCCTTGCCTGTTGCAAGCTAACAGGGTGAAAAGTTACTCTGAAGTATTTATGGCTCACTTAGAAGCAAGAGTACAAAGCACAGAAATGGCCTGGAGAAGGTTTGCCTGTCCTAAAGCCTTTACATCATATGAAAGGGTCCAAAGGGAGTCTAGTGAATTGACAGTGGCTTTCTGAGACTCTTCTGGGTCATGAACCTCACACTAAAGCAGATTTCTGGCACAAGCTCCCAGTCACTGAGAGAATAACTGCTCCCCTTTTGCTCCTCGCCACAGGCTGGCATCTCTGCACATCCTGGCATGGGTTTCTCTCCTTCCCTGCCAGCTCCCAAGGGGGAAATGACAGTGGGCACAGCAGTGGGACAGGCAGTGTGGTAATGGGTGGCACGGTGATGTCCCTCTGCTTCCCCATCAGGTGTTTGTCCAGGGTGAGCAACATCAGGAGGCTGAGGCCAATCACTAATGCCTGCTCAGAGCCTCCTGACAGAACGAGCAGCTGAAATGGTGAATCATGAAAAGCAGTAATGGAAGAAGGGAGCATAACAAAAGGTGGTTGGATAACCTTTCAAAAAAGAAGTATCTGACAACTTCCATGTAGTTCAGCTCCAAATCCCCTTCTTCTGATGAAGTATTCCACTAAAAGTAGATGTTCAGCAGCAGTTACTGCCCAGGGACAAAGTAGTAACTGACATGATCGGGATCTGGAAAGATCTCCTGTACAAAGAGAGGGAGACAGCTTAGCCAGCCTACAGCCTGTCACTGATTGCCTGGTACTATTTAGTTTTCCTAATGTTATGGCCAAGATTGTATAAAAAATGAACCATTCCTGCTTCTCTCTTTCCAGGAGCCATCCACAGGCCACGGAGAGGTTCTGCTCTCTATCAGCTACCTGCCAGCAGCTAACCGCTTGCTGGTGGTGATTATTAAGGCTAAAAATCTCCTTTCCAAGCAACTGAAAGATCTCCTTGGCAATGGTGAGTAGAACAGCAAGAAAACAGAGGCTTTTGTTGCTGGCATGATGCACATCTAGAAAGAAAGTGGGAAGGGTGGTGTTTGGCCTAGAAAGTCAAAGAGATTTGAGTAATTTCTAGAAAGTGAAAAAGCAAAGCCTCCAAGATCAATGTTTCTTATGTTCTCAGAGTCTGAGTCTGATATCACCAGTTAAAACTCTTCCACTCACTTTGTTGCATGTTCATTAAAATGATCTCTCTCCACTTTCTGTACAGATGTTTCTGTCAAGGTGACACTGAAACATCAATCCTTGAAGCTGAAGAAGAAGCAGACCAAACGTGCCAAGCACAAGCTGAACCCTGTGTGGAATGAGATGATCATGTTTGAGATGCCTCAGGAGCTGCTGCGTGCCAGCAGCGTGGAGCTGGAAATGCTGAGCCAGGATGCTGCTGGGCAAAGCCACGTGCTGGGCAAGTGCAGCTTGGGCTTACATGGCACAGGCACGGAGAGGAACCACTGGGAAGAAATGCTGAGGAACCCCCGGAGACAGATAGCCATGTGGCACCAGCTCCACATGTAGGCTGATCATGGTGACCACCACAGTTCAGAGCCTGGGGGAATAAGCAGTATTTCACCTTCCACCTTCCCTTCCATAATGTTGCTTGGCTCAGCATTCTTCTTCTACCACCTTCTCTGATTTTCCTGCCTCATCCTAGCCCAGGAAACTGTCTGGAAAATGTGTTCAAAGGACAAGCTGTCACTGAACCAAGGGATTCTCTCAAACAAAGGGTTTGGCTGCCTGGATGATTTAAATTAGTTTCTTAGCCTGCCCACTGTCATCTCTGTGAGGTCCTTGGTTCTGTAGCAATGCAGAAGGGACCAAAGGCATCCTGGAAGTGTAAGCCATGCCTTGGTATCTGGCACTGCCACCCCAGTGCCTTGAGGAATGCTGGCTCCAGAACCACAAATGTGTGGCATGTGTTGTCCCAGTCGCTGCTGTACAAGACTGGCAGAAATGCAGATCACAAAACAAGCTTTCCCTGCAGACCCAAAGCAGCATCACGACAGAGAGAGAGAAGCCAACATGCAGTAACATACCTAGAGAAAAGACACAGAACTAAGGGAGGGAACAGAGGAAGAGGAGTGAGTGAGACTGTGGAGCCTTTGAAGCAAGCACTGCCAAACACGAAGTCAAAGTCCTTCCTCTACTTCTGTCTCCTGGAGGGTTTAATGCCTTTTATTTAGAATTCATGAAAACTGCTGAAAATATGAAGGTTTCAGGATCCTTTAGCAGAGCACCTTTATCTTCTGTCTTTCTACAGAAAGGCTCTAAAGATACACCAAAATTTATTGCTGATGTTACCTCCAAAAAATGCAGACCAAATCTTTCTGCTTACTGCTATCTTCTCTGTTTGGGTTCTTCTCAGCCAGCAAGTTCCACATGTGTGAATTCTATTCCCAGCAACATCTAAGACTAGGCAAAAGAAATGACATCATTTCATACCTTAGCATTTGATGGATGCTCTTGGCTTGACAGCTATCACACTCAAAGTCTCCTACCAGCATTACTCAAAGACAACCCTTAGGAATGGCCATATGTTTCACCAGTTCCAGACAGGAGGAATTCACTGACCAGACAGACTCTTTGGGGCTTGTTTTTCTGTGTGCACTTGCAAGATTTGACATGAGCTAAATGTGACTGTTTACTAGCTTTTTTCTGTGTCTAGATGGATTGCAAGTCTGGCATGGGCAGTGATGTTGTTGTGACCCCATAAGCACCCTGCTTGTCCTACCACTTTGCTTCAAGCAGCAGATGTAACTGTAAGGGACTTACACAGGGACAAGGCATCCAAACATCTGAAAACAGGACACAGCTTGTAGAACTGAAAAACTCACAGAACTCCATCTCTGCAGAGTCACCTTGATCTGCTGTTCCATTGAGAACATTCAGCTAGGCTTTATCTGCTATCCATCCCGTTTTGATGGCTTAGTCAAAGAGGTCTAGCAGGCTGCCAAGTGCAGGCTGCCATCCTGCTGGCAAAGGCAAAGGACCAGAACCAGTGCCAGGCTTCAGGGTTATGAACAGGGGAATGAAGTTCAGCTGGAAGCAAGTCACTAGTGCTGGCTGGAGCTGTGCAAAATGCTCATGAATGATCTGGACAGTGGGGCAGGGTTGTACCATCAGCAGGTTTGCCAAGGATACAAGGCTGGGAGCAGTGGTTGATCCTGCATTGCCCCTGAGAGGGCTGGAGGGGGGTGGTGGCTGTCCCCACAGGAGGAATGCTGCGGACGTGTGGGACTGGAGGGGCTCTCTGGAGAGAAGCTGCTTGGCCTCACATTCCAGTGCCTGCCCAGGCCCTGCCCTCCATCCCTCCCAGCCAGCAGGATCACCTGTTTAGCAATGCTTGCACCCCACCCTGAGCCTGAGCTGGCCCCAGCAGAGACTGCAGGGAGCTGGGCTAGATGACAGCAGCACTAAGAGAGCACAAAGCATTTGGAGATGTTGTCACACCAAGTGGCCTCAGCAGCATGAGCTGTACAAGCATCACCCAAGTGCAGTGTGGCCAGAGAACAGAGCCAACCAGCCTTGCAGCTTTCAGCTCCTGAAGCCCTAAATGCAGGAACACCACAAACCCATCTTAAATTAAAGGGTATTGCTTATAAAATGCATCAGAAGGGAAGCAGCCAAAAATACCCCAACAATCATGGCAATTAATGTTCTTGAGCTACATGTGTGATCAAAAATAGGTATTAGCTTCCCCAGTGGCTATTCAGTGGCTGCTCTGATTATTTAACCTACTCTAATCCATATGGAATGGAAGGGGACAGCTTTGGGAGCCTTTTCTCTGTGCTTCAGAAGTTAAGTCTCAAAATTTGCTGAAAGCTAAGCATGATGAGTAAATACTAATGCTTGACACTCTATCATATCCTCTATTGGTGATAAGCAATTGTGTGAGAGTAGTAGCCAAGTGGCATGGTGCTCCATGGCCTTCCAGCATGAGAAGGCTCTTCTGCTTCCTTGGTCATTTGGTGTCCCAGTGTGGTGTTGTACAGAGCCAGAGAGTGTTTGTCAAGGCTCTATATAGTTTGCACAAGTCCAAAGCACAAAAACAGAGCATGAGGCTCAGCCACTGTGTCCAATGTTACAGCACAACATGGAAATGATCACAAGTAAAGAATTCCAACAGTGTCTCTGCATTTTTACTCCAGGGTCAGTCCCCTCTGCCAGCAGCTCACACCACAGGGGTACAAAGCACTGGGGTGAGTCACCAGAAGGTCTTCTGAAGGGTGGCATCAAGGGTTGAGAAGGGCAACAAGCAGCAATGGAGTCCTGCCCTGGATAAGCACAGGAAATCTATTGTCTTTCTCAGCAGAGTGGCATCTAAACAATGCTTTTGGGCAGCTGAAAGGAGCTGAGGGAAAGAGGATCTGGGAATGCAGTTTGTCCCAGACAATGGCTCCATCTTTGAAAGAAAACCAAGAGGTGAATTTGGATTCAGTTTTTTTGCCCATCTCAGTACTTCTGAGGTGATGCTGAGGATATTCTGTAAACTATGCGTCTGTAAGGAGGAATGCCTACTTAGCTGACCCAATACCATCACTGGTGCCTGGCAAGACAGAGAGATCAAAAACTACACAAGAAAGGAAGAGAAAACAGATTTGAGGAGGAAGACTGGGATGTATTTAGCTCCCTGACAGTTTGGGGGCACTTTCTCCCCCATCACAGTCAGCGTTAAAGCACAAGAAGAAACAACAAAGGCAGTTTGCTGGGGCCCTGGGCTGCTGCTGGCTTCAGAGGAAGGGCTGTCACCAGCCTGGCAGCTGTGCAGCAAGGCTGATGCTCTTGGAGGTGGAGGGGAAGGAGCTGGATTTTCACCATGCAGGGAGCTGAAGATGGCTCGTGCCTTTGCCAAGGACAATCCTTCCTGCCAAGGGGACTAGGCCGGGGTTACTCAGTAATCTCCAGGCCAGTGTATTGTAAAACAGCAATGGCCACTGCACCCAGAGTTCAGCCCTGTAGACTCCCTCCCCACCTCACACGTTTTGTCCCCAGACCTCTGCAGCTGCTCTCCCACCCCATGTGCCTCCAATCCCCCCAGAAATAAGGGGGCTGGCAGTAGTGCAGGCAGCACACTTGTTTTTTTCCCCCCTTGGATCAAAACAACTTCAAAGGGGAGACAGCAGAGTGCCGCAAGGGCTAGCTAGCAGATCTGCTGTGCTGCAGGAGCCTTTCATTACCCTTCAGGTATTTTTAGAGCCCCTTGCAAACGAGCTGTGGTTCCCTTCCTCTGGCAACAGCTCTAATCCCCTGTGTCAAGTGCTCTGTGCCACTGTGAGCCGAGCTGCACCCACAGCACTGCCCTGACCCCTGCCCGGGCTCTCTGCTTTAACACCTCGAGCGAGCACTAGCACAACTGATGTGCTCAGCTGCCCCCAGGAAGCCCTGGAAAGCCTCTTGGGTTGTGCCCTCCACACTGCAGGTACCACAGTCCTCCTGCTTCCAGGAACAAACATTAGGGGTTTTTTGCTAAATCAAGTTTCAAGTGCCAGCTGCTGACACCAGGCAGCTCTGTGGAGCACATCCAGTGTACCAGCAGAGCTGGGGAAGTGTGTGCCATGCCTTAATGCTATGGCAACCATCACAGAGGAATTGTTCCATTTCCTTCTCACTCCTAGCAACATGAGAACCAGTGGGCCTAAAATCAAGGGTAGCTTTAGCCCTAGATCAGATAAATCAGTGCAAGCTTCCCCTCCTGACACCAACTCAGATCAGGCACTTTGCCTGAAGGGCTCTTGCGTACAAGTCCTTGCAGTGCCAACAGCAGCAGTCAAGTGTCCACAACACAAAACCACTTCTAGGACATCAATTACAAACCACCACTGCATCTCACATGCTCCTCATACTCTTTACACACAATTGGGCTGCAAAAAGCTGTGTACAAAGCATCCTCCTGCTTTCGTGTGCTGCTGAGTGACTAGCGGGGGCAAAACCCAGAGATGAAGTTTCCACCACTGGCTGCTGGGTGCCCAGCAAACCTGGAGCCAGGATATTGGAGCTAAGCCCTGACAACCACCAGCATTCTACTGAGTTTGCTTACTGCTCACAAATAAGTCATTTTAGATCACTACAGTGAAAGCTGCCAGGAAGCAGCCACGTGTAAGGCTTGGACTGCTCGATGACTTCGAGGAAGCCACTAAAAGGAACCTTTTCTATTGGGTCACTTACTTGGGCCTATTGTCAGTTTTGAGTCTGGAAACTGCCTCTTGCCTCCAGCCCCTGCAGCTACTGTTCCTGCTTCACATTGGGTTGCTCACCTAGATGCCTTTCCTCTGGGAAAACGACATTCACCTCCAAGAACAATGCAACGAAGTAGCAACCCAACCTGATAAATTTAAATGTTTTTTTTTTATTAACAATCATTATACATTACAAGGATAATATGACAAAAGGAAGGTTCTTGTGTACATAACTATGATATATCAACATAGCTCTATTCGTATCCAGTGTCCTAGGTCCTTTCACACAGGTACTATAAAGCATAGTCTGTAAAGTAATAATGTTCTTCAAAAGAGTGATATTAACATATTAATACATATGTAGTAATAGACATCTAGATATTTTTCTCTCATTTCCTGTGTGTGTTTATGTGGGTAGGTGAGAGATTGGAACAGTTCAGCAGGGCTGTGCTTGGGAGTGGATATGGAGAGGTCCAAGACAAAAACCTCCTGTTTTCTGGAAGTAGATAATGTGGTTTTCCCAACAGCTGGGTGAATCTATGAGGATGCCATGACTGGCAGAAAACTCTGTAGCCCTCCTGTAGCATTCCAGACATTACAGTATATGAGAGGTGGTTCCCCACGTAGCCCAGTGAGCTTATTGGACATGAGGTGCAGTGCATGGGAGCCCCGGGTTGTGCTGCTGGCACACGGAGCCTCCACGAGGGTCAGTGGCATCCAAAGGAGGGGGCTGGGAGCGAGGAAACCGTCTCTTGAGGTTCATGAGGAACACGTGCCGGGAGCTCCCGGCCAGCGGGCGGGTTACGGCTGAGGTGGATTCCCAGTTGTGTGGAGGAGAGAGGGCACCAAGGGGTGTGATGGGGGTAAAGGGCAGGTTGCATAGCATCTGCTCATGCAATACCAGTGTAACGAGTCACTTGGCTGTCAGAATTCCAACTCACCCTGACTGAAGCCAACCATTAAAATCAACGGTGAGGAGTGAAGTGGTTGCCAGGCCTCCCTAGCAACCTCCATGCCTCCCTTCCAACTGTCATAGGGAAGCAGCACAGTGAGCCAGCACTCACTGTCAGAGTTGCCTCTTGGGTCCCCCCCAAGTGCCAGCCTCGGGCTTCACCCTGCAGTGCGGTCAGTGTGCTATGAACATCTGTGTGAAAGGAGGGATGCAAGGATGAGGCAGCTGTTCATCCCACAGGCATCAGCAGACACTCAGGGAAGGCTGATCCTTTCTCTGGATCCATGCTCAGTCCTAGCATGGAAATGTCTGGCATGCAAAACCAGGCATCTCTATACACAGGCCAGGTAAGAGGGTTGCACCCTTTGCTGCA
The DNA here is from genome assembly GCA_013396975.1 of Bucco capensis. NCBI lineage: Eukaryota > Metazoa > Chordata > Aves > Piciformes > Bucconidae > Bucco > Bucco capensis. The sequence continues at coordinate 126,192 of VWZO01013019.1, forward strand.
AGGCCAGCATGACACGGGTCAGGCTGTCACCAAAGTCACCCCTGTGCCACCAACTACGACTTCCATGCAATCACATTGTTCCTTCTCCTCCAGAAAATCCAGCCAGGCCCCAGCCCAGCAGGCTGCTCACCAGCTGAGGAACAGCTGTGAGACCTGAGGGATAAGAGCAGAAGCCAGTCTGACCTGGCAAAGCTGCATGTGGCTGGCACACTCCCACCCTTACTACTTGGAACCCGCAGTCCCTTCTCCGAATGCCACTCCTGCCAGCTCCCGCCACGCGGCAGCCACCCTCCCTCCAGCTCAGCAATGCCTGTGCTCTCCTGATGCCCTTACCCTAGTGCTGCCTGATGCCTGTAAGCAAGCCGCTGCTCTCTCTGGTGCTGGCTGGGCAGGACAGCAGAAAGCCACGCTGTCACAGCACTGGTACCTGCAGTTGCCAACAGCATCCACGCAAACAGAGAAAAGCGGATGGGGAGGGTGGGATATGTGTCTGCCCAAGGTGTGAACACAGTGGACCACAGCCAGAGGCTCACTTGGGAGAAGACAAGGACAGTCAAGCACTCTCCCTCACCAAAACACTCCCCTGTGACACCATACTTATTTAGCACTTGGTTAATGTGCCTGCAAGGAAAACCCTTGCACTAAGCACAGCAAAGCCTCTCTCCGTTGAGCGCGATACACTTCACGTCAGCCTCAGTGTATGGCTAGAACTATCCCAAAGCCAAAAGTCTTCAGTGTTACGTGCCTTGTACCAGAACACAGGGCCAGCCTTACAGAAGGGTGGTTGAATCTATCTCTATAGAATATCTTTATCGAAAACATAGAAATATATAAATATATAGGATTTTATTTATAGATATATAAGCGCGTGATTTTCATCTTTTGCACTGTGTGTATAGGTACTGGGATGTGCGTATATACAATAGAGAGACCCTATGCATATGTACTGTATACATACACTAGCTTACATGCACACACACCATACATGTCTCCAAGGGAGACAGGAATTGCATAGGCATTACTGCATTGAATACAACGGCTAGGGGAGCAACGTACCATTTCTCTGCTTTTAAGACCTCTTTCGACAGGGCTGAGAGGGCAATCTGCAAAAGCAGAGGCTGTGGCTGCTCATTCACAAGCCAGCTGTCTAAGGCTGTCCTACCCACTGCTCAAACAGCAATCCTCATGAGATAAGAAAGAGAGGGGACCCTGAAGACCCCCATGGGCCACCTGCTTCAGTTTGTGCTACGAGAAAAGAGACGGAGCAAGCCTGAATCACATCTGAGGAGTCCTATCAGCCAAAGCATGGCCAGTACGGGAGACATCACCGCAGCCAGCTCGAGACCTGAGGCAGCAGATACTCCGTGTCCCCTCACAACCCCCTTTGGCTCCCATGTGCTTTTGCTGGTATGGGAAGAGCTTTGGTCTCTTGTGAGGATTATCCCTGCTGAGTTCAGTCTCATGGCCAGAGCGCCCAGACCCCTGTGGCCACCGGTAAGCCCTGCAGAAGGACACAAGCACACGCGCTTCACAGATCTCTGCTTTGCAGTGGGGTGAAAGAGGTGAGCAGCCTGAGCAAAGAGTGGGGAGGGGAAACTGGCAACCAAAAAGCCCGAAGTCTGAGGGTCTGGAGAAGTGAGCATTATTCAGTCAAGATGCCACAGCTAAAATGCAAGGGGAAGGAGAGAAGAAGGAACTCATGTGAAAAAGTCTAAAGCCTTCTCTTTGCAGCTGAAGCAGCTCCAGACACTGTGAGCAGCATGTTCCAAACAACGTTCTCTCACTCGCTCGGGGCAGCAGAGAAGGCACTGGTTAAACCCAGCACAGGGTGATCTCTGAGCTAAGATCACTCTCTGCAGCACTCTGAGCCTTCTCCACACCTGCCACTGCCCCCGAGCCCTGCAGCTGGCAAACAGGATACCAAAGCCAGGCTCCTGGGCAGGGCTTGGCAGGCAGGGCATGGGCAAGCCAGCAGCACTGTGCACTCGTATTCCTCCCTCCTACCGTGTTCATGCCAGCAATCGTGTTTCCATCCCCAGACCATCCATGGGAGTAACAGTACAGATCTGTGATAGGTGGGTAAACCAAGAGGGAAGGCTTGCAAAGCACCTGCTTTTGTCTAGGACAAAGGCTGGGTTTACTTTCTGATGTGAAGTTCATGGGGACTTGTGTTGGAGGAGCTGGGTTGGGTCAGGCCAGCTGCTCTGCCAAGCTCCCCATCATTGATGCAAGGTGACCTCTCCCTTGAGAGCGGGATGTACAAATGGACCGAGGGAAAGGAGTGACAAGCCAGAGGAATCCTTTCTGAACAAGCCTCCGGCAGCTCTTACCTCACTGACAAGGCAAGGCACCATTCTCTGCCCAGTGGCCAAACTACAGAGGCTTGGAGTAGTTGCTGCAAATGGGCCTCTTGGGCAGCTCAGCACAAGTGACAGGGAGTGCTCCTGGCTGGAGAGGAGTCTGGAGACTGTCTGCACGTGAGCTTTCACTGCTGCAAACAGAAAGGCAGATGATTTTTTTCTCCCCACAAACAGATATGGAGTTGAGCAAAGGAAAGAGCAAATGAAAATAAAAGGGGAGGAGGGAAACTGTCTCTACAGCCTCTCTGACGGCCACAGCATTGAATGCCTTTACTACATTTTCTTCGGCTGCTGCACACATATTCAACAAGGACACCTCTCCCCCGTCCATTCCCCTTTGGTGCATCATTTCACTTGCCTCCAACATCTACACTCACCTTGCCCATTTGCAGGTCAGAGACTAACAGAGCAGCAACTCTTCTGTCTTTTTTATCTTTCTTTTTCTTTTTACCTCCGCTCAGATTTTAGCTGGGGTAGGCGGAAGCATGCCAATTCCCTGGCAGCACCCTGAGCAGAGCAGACTTGCTGGGCCTGGAGGGCTACAACCACCTTCTGTGCAGATCCCTGTTTTACAGCCAGGAAAACGAGCCAAGCTTGCACTGCTGGCATAGGGAGGATTTCCAGTTGAGGTTTCTGAGGAAAGGGTCAATTTGATCACAACGAAAACATGCCCACAAAGCTGCTGTTCTGCTCTCCAGGTGTTGCACATGGATGCCCCCTGCCATGCCCTTGTCGTGAGGGCCACAAAGAGAACTGCTGGGCACCAGCACTTCAGTGAGTGGCCCTGGTGCCACTTCTCAGCCCTGCTCAAGGCAGCCCACAGCCTGCACATGCCATCTGAGGTAAGGCAGAGGGGACAGGGACTAAGTGCTATGGGGGGCATGCTGCAGCCCAGCCCTTGCCGGTACATTCATGGGGTTCACTCTGCTCCCCTCAGACCATCCTTCCCAAGAGCCCTGGGGCACAGAAAAGGGACAGAGCCAGGACACAAGGACTGGCCAGCACAAGGGGCTTCAGGCAGGCTCAGCCCCCCAAGGGACAGAGGGAAACACTTGCAAAACTCTGACTAGCACCAGTTCATCTGTTCCTCTGGGGTCAGGAAAGTGGGCCTTGGCTGCAAGGCTCTGCCTAGCACGGGCTGCATGGTTCTGAGGAGGGCAAAGGGATTCTAGCAGGGGGTGAGTGAGACCCAGGCTGAAGTGCATGTTTTCCTGGGGAAGACAGTGCGTGAACCCTGGCAGTGAAAGTGATTCTGAGAGAGATAGGTTCCAAACATGCTACATCTCCATTGAAAACAAACAAAAAAGTTTAAAAAATAAAATAATATTATATATATATATATATATTTATATAAATGAAAAGCTATCAACTAGCAGCAACGGTTCTAGAGATATCTTAGCACCAAGACCAAGGGCAGGGGGGGTAAGAGGAGAAAGGAAAGGTTCAGTGTTGCTGATACCACCATCATGTTTCCAAACAACACAGCTTGGCACAAAGTTCATCCCTCTGGGAAGTGAGAACGTGTCAGCTCAGACACCTCCTGGACAACAAGTTCTCACTGCCAGGATGGTCTGGTCAGGTTGGTGCTGTCCATGCCACATCAGCAGGGCAAGGCACTAGCATCTGTGGAGTTTTTGCACCTTTTTTGTTTGTGTTTTTTCTTTATTGTTTGCTTTTTTAGTTTTTTTTTTCTTTTCTAACCTGAAGTGATATTGCCTGAATGCCCAGAGCTTATTGACTTCAAAAGAATAAACCATAGAAGAACCCCAAGCCCACAGAACAATCTCTTTGTGATGGAAGGTGCAAGTCCTCCATTCACATTTCAGCAGGACTCTGCATCCCTTCAAAAGAAAAGGAAGAAATGTTCAGCAGGAAGAAGCAAAGGATCCCTTCTTCCTGCTGTCACCAGGCTGCTGTGCTGTGGAACATGTTACCTTGGTCACAAGAGAACAGGTGAACCTTTGCAGGACATCATCACATGAACATAATCCGAGAGAATCTTGCATTGATAGCTCCTGCCACCAAACTGCAGCAGGTTTTTTTTCTTTCAGTCATTCCAAACAAAACAAAACAGAAAGCCCACAACAATCTAGGATTATAAAGACAGAGTATAAATAATGTAAATTAGAATATAATTTTTTAAGCCTTTGAATCTCCGCCCAGAGATGGCTCTTGACTCATTGGCTGTCTAGCTTCCACAGCAGCCCTGGGTTTGAATGAATAGTTGTGTATATATATATATATATATATATACTTTTATCTCCTACAATATAAAAATATAAATGCAAAAATTTCCCCCCTGCCTTCTCTATTTTTCTATTTTAAAGTCCTCATGTGACATCATGTTATAATATAGGCAAGATAAACTGGTACTACTGGTTATCATAAAGGGAGCTGAAAGCCAAGAGTTACTCTACACCCAAAAGTGGGGAGAATTGAGAAAAGGACATCACAGTTTAGTGGAGTCATTTGTTTCTGAACCAGAAAAAAAACCCAAAGTGATGGCCCTGGCCTCTCCCTCCTGCCAGTAACCTCTGTGAATGAGGAGAGCTCCCACTTGACTGAAGAGAACTGGGTGGACCTGGGGAGCCAGGGACAATACCAATGCACGGATGCTCTGTCGGAAAGCAGAAACCTGACGGTCTTCAACAAAAGGCTCAAATGGCTCAAAAACTGGACTGGACAACAGAAAGAGAGGCAGAGATTAAAACCAAAGGAAAACCAACCAACCAACCCACCCCAAAACAAAACAAGACAAAACCCAACAAACCGACAAGACACATCCGAAAGAAACCGCCAGGAGGATGAGGCTGACAAAGACCCGTCGTCTAGCTTATAGATCCTTGGGGATTGGACATGTAGAGTATGGCCCCAGCACATGCTTCTAAAGAGTGAAATGTTGCCACCTACACTGCAGCTGCCATGGTTGGAGACATCAGTAAATGTTTACACGTTGTCTCAATCTTTAAAATTCTGCTTAGCTTCTATCAGATGCAAATTGTCTTAACTTTTAAATTTTCAGTGTGGGTTTCTCCTTAATATATATATAATATATATTTTATATAATATATCAAAGTTTTAGAGTATAGATTAAAAAAAAAAGAAAATTATTCAACAGCTTTCTGATCTGAGGCATTCCTTCCTAAATATCGGGGTAAAACTCAGAGCTGTGGTCCATGCTCTGCAACATTGGCTTCTGATCGAGAGACGACATCCTGCTCAGCATCTCGGCCGACAGCGCGTAACTATTGCCTGACTTTTCCTCGAACCAACTATCCAGTGCCCTTTTGCAGTCAAAATTGGCAATGGGTGGCCCGTTCACAGCAATGGTCAGCAGGTCACTGAGCTGCTCCAAGGTCAGCCGAGAGCGGTGGTTCTTGCGCACTCGCTGCAGGGCACTGCGCCCCTTCTCACAGCAGGCCGAGGAAGTGGGAAGGACTTTGAGGATCTGAACAATTTTATTGAGGAGGGGGAATCTCTGTTTGTATTTACAGATGTGACCGAGCAAGTCTTTAAAACCATTTTTGGTATAATAATCCACCTTGAGTTCTCGCCACTCCATCAGCAGACTCCCTCGAGTGTCCATCCCCTCTCTGCAAACCTCTCTGGAGAAAGATGGGACTGTCTCCAGGTGCTCAAAGATTTGTACCATATCCTCCTTCCCATAACTCATGAGCTCGTCAGTGCTTCTGGGCCAAGCTGCAAGGTCAAACACCTGACAGGCCTTCACAAATGTCCGGCTACGGGAATCGAACCTTTGGGCTAGGATCACCTGGGTTTTCTGGCAGATCTTTTCTCGGATCGACTGGAATTTGGCTTCCGCCACCCGTAGGTTTTTCACAGCAATGCCATTAAAGCTTTCACGGAAGTTCTCCTCAAACTCCTGCAGGTACTCCCCAGGGGAGTCAGCCAGCCGGCTGATCTCCTGGATGGCCTCCTCTATTTTATCATCCACCTGTGACACCAGAAGGTACTCCCCTTGGAAGACATAGGCGAGGCGTGAAAGCACAGCAATCACATCCAGCAGGAAGTAGATGAGTTTAATCGACTGGTAGTCCATCAGAAACTGCAGGAGGGCCAGGGCGATGGCAGAAGCATCCGCCCTTTGGGTCTGGCCACTGACATCTTTGAGATGGGCCACAACCTCAAGATAGTCCTTGATTAGAGCGTTGAGCACGTTCTGCTCCCCGATGATCCACTTGACTGCTCTGATGTCCCCCAGGAACTCGGTCTCCTCGCACAGCGTGGCAGCAGTGACTCTCAGCTCGCACATGAGTCGCGGTGAGTAACGATAGAAACTGAGTAGTTGCTTCAAGTTGTTCTCGAGTTCCTCCAGGCACGGCAGCTCCTTCCCACTGATTGCATCCAAAATTTCCAAGTGGGGCCTGTGCACCATAAAGGGCAGGCAGAGAAGCCAGGGTAAAGTCTTTCTGATTGTCATAAACAAGTTGGCTCTCAGGCTGGCAGTAACGTTAGAACCATCAACTCCCAAGCCAATAGTTGGCTTCTCATCCTGCAATTGTATTCCTAGGCTGGAAAACGCCCTGTCTAAGGCCTGGAGGTAACTGTCTGTGGTAGAAAAGCCCAGTTCCTGCAGAGACAGGAACTCAGTTGCTGGAGGGCCATCGCTGCTTGTGTACTGTACATAAACCGCAACAGTGTCCGCGAGCAAGTCGTCGCTCTGCCCGTCCAGAATGATGCTGAGGAAGGGAGACTGCCGGATGCGTTCCACCAGGTCCTCTCGAAGGGCCCGGGCGATATGGTGGATTAGGATCTGGCAGTCTCCCTCATTCATGTACTGGTCCACCACCTTCAGTTCACACTTTCTCAGTAGTTCTGCCAGGGGTCGGAAGTCATAGTAGGGCCTGCCCTCCAGAGCCAAGTGGTAGGCTGTGTTGAAGAGTAAGGTCATATTTCGGCACATCTCTTCTGTCTTCTCTGGGTGCATCCTGAGCTTGTAAAGCTGCAGGCACTTCTTGTGGAGGTTGCTCTGGCTGTGAAGCTTTATCGTGTGTATCTTGAACTGCTTTGAGCCAATGATGAAGGCTGAAGTCCGAGAGGATTGCACTGTGTACTGCCTACAGACGTGGCACCACATTTCATTCAGCGTCGGGGAGTATCGCAGAAACCAGAACTTCTTCAACCACTCTTGTTTGAAGCGCCGTATCCGCCGGCCTGTCGCAGCAGACATCTTGGAAGGCTCATCTGTAGCAGTGATCATGTCATTGGAAACTGATTCATCAGCAGAATCCACCTCTTGGTCATCATCCTCCATGATGGTGGGAACAGAGATGATGCTTTCTGAAGCTGTAAGAAAAAAAAAGGAAAAAAAATACGGTATTTGCAAAGTTGCTGAGTGAGAGAAGCATTGTACTGAGGACAGTAAAGCACTGCCTGAAAAGCTGGCCACAACCTGCCCTCTCCTGCCCACAGCACATCACGGGGAGAACAGGAATCAAGGCTTTGAAGCGAAAATAAACCAGTGCTACTGCATGTGAGCTTTGTCTCTTGACACGCCACAACGGACAGCAAGAAAGGACACTACATCCTGGCCACTTGCACAATACACAGTGTGACCCAAACATTCCCTCTGGTGAAGGCTGCTGGCTGCTTGAAAGTCCATTCCTGGAGGAAATTAAATTTATCTTCAGAAGGAGACACATGGTTGTGTTAAGGCAGTGAAGGAAATGGAGAAGGCTTCCCAATGCAAGACACAGTGGGACATCATTTCATAGACAAAGAGCACGCATTTCAGTGCTAGCACAGAGTCAGTCAGACTTTCTTGGTAGCATGTGAGGCACTGCAGAGGGGATTCCACTGAAAGAGAAATGTGTCAAAAATACAGCAAACAAACTGTCTGCAATGGAATGTCTTTTTTATTGGCAGTGCGTTATCCATTACAATGGCAACAAAGAGAGCAACTTGTCATACAGAGTCTTTTCCAGACAGTTTTTGTCCACTGCACCCACAGCTGTGTCAGCTCCTGGCCCATCCGGAAACAAAACCTGACCATGAACCTTCCACGGAGCCAGGTATTCACCTGAACACTCAGAGCTAAAGGCTTTAGACGGGTACACGGCACACAGCCACCTCACTACTCTCCACAGGCAGGGTTGGGAGGAGGCTGTTACTCGGCAAGGCTTACCTGTGGGGTCCGAGAACTCTTGGAGCTCGGGTACCTGGGACGGGAGGATGGATGGCTCGGCTAACTTCCCAGATCTCAGCATGTCCAACTCGGCTTGCAGCTCCCGGATCTTCTTCTTCAGCCGGATGCAGTTTGGGCAGAAGGAGGTGGTGGGCATTTCGTAGGAGTTGCCTTGGGCAGAGGCTAGCGAGAGCTCGGTTGGGCTGTCTGCTGTGAGTGACAGGGGCTCTTCTTCCTCGTCTTCGAGGATGCCCACCTCTTTGGCTGAGCTGAAAGAGGAACTGTGGGGGACCTTCCATTCCCCCTCGCTCCGGTTCCTGCTGAGGTTCAGGGAGCTGTGCTGCATGGCACTGCCACACCTCTCAAAGATGTCTTCAGCCTGATATTTAGAGGCTTTTCTGATAGAAAGAGGCATGCTTGTTGCTAACTGGTTCTCTTCGAATTTGGCAGACTCCAAGGAAGCCTCCAGGACATCCTTGAAGATGAGGTCAATCTTTTTTCTCTTGATTTGGGGGTGGGATTCCCCTTCATCACAACTGCGCTTGTAGGGGCTCTTCCCTTGCTTTAGGGTGCTGAGCTGGAGTGGCCCCCTTGCATCCTCTTCATTTTCCACATGTTTTTCTGACTTTTCCCTCTGCCACTTTCTCTCTCCTGGAAAGGGAAATGAGGGGTGGGGATTATCACAGGGAACCGAGCAACATCCCTCAATCTAAAACTCAAATGAAAAAAGAACAAAAAGGCAGTTTGAATTCCTGCTGTGGCTCTGCACACTGTGTCACAAGCCAGGGACGTGACACCACTCAGTGGAAACCCAGACTGGTGAGAGGAGAGCCCTGCTAATGGGCACAGCTGCAAAAACAGAGACAGTCCTGGGCAGCCACAGCCAAGGAGGACCCACACGCTTTAAAGAGAAGAGAAACTACAGGCAGCTTGTTTCACCTACAGGTATAACCAACCTGCACTAGAAGGAGACTAGGAGGTAACGGACTGACCGCTAATGCCCCAAGCCCAAGCAGCATTTGGGCTGGCTGGAAGACCTGTGCCTGTTTTGACTTGGTAAAAGGTATCAAGTATCGAGCAGTGCAGTGAGAGACTCAGACCGTTTCCTGACAAGGCTGGCGCCTGCGCACACACCGCTCCATCCCCACCAGACCCTGTCCTCTCGTTCAGCTTGGAGGCTGCTCCAGAAAGGCAAAGGCAAAGGAGGAAAAATCACTGGCACTCTTCAGCCCCAAGGTACTCATTGTCGACTGAGCTACAATGGGTGAATGCCCTCCAAGGATGGGACATCTAGCTTGTCCCGGTGGAGTCTAAGAGTGTGGCATGACTTAAAAAAACCAACACAATAACACAAGTAACCTCACACATATTATTAATTGCTTAAAATGAAGGGAATAGCCAGATTTCCTTACCTGGAAATTCAAAAGACGATAGGTTTGGCTCAATTTCCATCATTCTTCTATCTTGTAAATAACTCCAAGCATTGATGGCTTCCCAAACAAGACGTTGCTTTATGCTGATTTTTGGGTTTGTTTGCTTTTAAAGTGTATTCATGCTTTCATAAGAGTTACAGAGGAAAAGATACCATTCCCTCTCTAAGGAGAGCAATGCTAAGAATGCAGGAAAGACTCAAGACTCAATACAGTTAGAGCAAGGCACTGTGGGAAGGGCTGGCCAGAATGGCAGGGACTTGGCATGGGGTTTGGATGCTGGCTGGCAAGCCCAGCCACTTGTTGGGTGAATCTGTAACAACCGAGGAGAATTTCTGCAGGCTGAGCTTTGAGTCTCTGCCCTAGCATCTCCCCTGTTACAGATTAGAACTGGCAGAGGTAGGGATTCAGGGGACAGATTGTCCTTCTTTCTTGGTGATTTTTTCCCCCAACCTCCCATGTGGCTTAGCCCTACGGAAAAGCTAGACATCACAAGGCTATCCCTCCTCCTATTGGTCTTAGCTCTATAGATGAGAAACAAAAGCTGAGCAGCATGTTATTTTCCTGTGGGTTAGTAACACACACCGTGTCACTCGACCATCTGCAGGGGATTTGAAGCCTTTTGAATAGAAAGCAACTCAACAGATACTGCTGCTGCTCCCTTGGCACCTCCCAGCTGAGGGTGTGATATCTCCCCCAGGTCTAGCAACAACCCAAGCGGCACAGAGCAGCCTGTGAGTTACCATTTCACTCATGCAAACCACGACAAAGCAGGACTAAAGGCACATCTGCATGGCAGGACCAGCACTTGTAGTCTTGGTGCCCCTCCACAGCAGCTCTTTCTCTTGCCATACTTTCAGAAAGCACTACACCATCTGGACACCTCACATGTGCATGGGATGCAGCAAAGTCACTGCAGCCTGTACCTCATCACTGAGTGATGCTCATTAACAGAAAAAAGCACATTCACACCAATGTTAATTCAGAAGTGGGAATTGCCCAAGTCCAGCCATCAAAACATAACACTGCAAGTGCACAGCAACTCCAAGTTGATGGAGGATAATCAGCTTTTTCAGGACATCTTGTCCACCCCACGATTGAAGAGGAGACACCTTTTACCAAGTCAAGGCAGCAACAGCAGCTGTGTGATAATATACAAGGGAACCTTAATTAGGAAGTTATATTTAGCATGGCTGCCCCTCTGAGGCTCTGCCAGTCTGCAGCCAGGCCTGGAAAGAAACACTCTTAATGAACTTCAGGTCTCAACATCGTATACATGAATCGATGCATGAAGGATTTTTGCCTTCCTCTAAAGCTTCCTGTATTGCTGGCATTACCCTGAAATAAAGGACCACTGGGTTTCTTCCAGCATGCCTACTTTTAAGATAACCATTTTTATCCATGAAAAAATCAGTTTGACAAGTACACAGCCTCCTGTATCTTGTACGCACGCTCTAAGGTTGTGAGACTAAGGAGTCTCTAGCTGATGTCGCGCTGATCCCAAATTATCTTTCTGAAGAAAGAGGAGATAAATTAAGCGAGAACAATGGACACAGGAACACACCAAGGAAATCTCTTTCATATGCACACAGAACCAGCTGGAGCTCCCTCAAACAGGCTGCTTGCAGGAGCCAGGGAAAGCAAGATGTTCAGAAGAAAAACCTAATGCCTGTCTGTGGGACTACCAGCTTGGCAAGCTTCAGCCCAGGACGTCTTGTGACAGAGGAACTCTGTGGTCCCTGAGCTTTCCATCAGGGCCTTGCAGCACACACATGACATGACACGAGACGACACATGACATGACATGGCACAGCAAAAATCTTTCTTTCATGATCTCCATGACGCAGTCACAGTATTCTTCTTGTCCACCCATCCATCCAGGCAGAGCTCTCACCCAGAGGGGCTCTGCTGCTATGCAGCTCTCCTTGCACAGCCCATGCATCACCTTACATTCACCCTCTGCACTTGGTCCAACACGTGTGGCAGCCCAAGGGGATGGGGCAGAGGGTGGAGAGGGAGGGCACTCACCGCTCAGAAGGTTTCTGTTGATGGTTTCCTGGGACATGGTGTGCAGCCTCTTCATGTAATCCTCACTGTACCAGACGCGCAGCTTCTCCCCGGGGCGGATGTCGCGGCAGGCACGGAAATAAATCCTCTCGCTGTGCTGGAAGGCCATCAGGTTCTGCTCCCTCTCCTCCCGGGAGATGATCACGTACCTGAAGGTGAGGGGAGAAGGCAGGCATGAAGCACAAACTTCTCTCCTGTGCCCCCACCCCACCTCCCTTTGCACCAGGATGACAACCACGATGAAGCCAAAATGACCTTCAGAGAGAGCCATCGACACAACCAGACTGGAAAGCATGGAGTTGTAAGTAATGGTGTGCAAACTGCCAGAGATACAGGACAATGAACGTGGACACCCAGGGAACACCAGCCCAGTGGGTCCATTTCTGCTGGACAAGGGATAACAACAATGTACACCCAAGCAGAAGGAGCACTTCTGCCAGTAAGGGCTACACAGGCTCTTACAGGCAGAAATATATTTGCCTAGTGATGGAAACAAGGACTTCTGGACTTCCAACCATCACTTCACATTCCAGAGCCTCCTTCCTTGTCCTGAGGAACATCCAGAATATGGCAGGGTCCCCTCTGCATGCCTCTTTCCCAAAACACCATCTGTCTTTTTAGTAGAGACCAGATTTCCTTGCTTCTCTGCTTTCAGACAAACAGGACTGAGATACTGACAACAGAACCGTGGGCATGGGGGTATTCTCTAGTTGTCCAAAAGGACACCAAAGACATGCCAGTACTGAAAGGTTTTGCACATTCATTGGGCTGTGACATGCAAAAACAAACAGCCCTGCAAGTCTCAGGAAAGCCCAGCACCACTTCGTGGGGATCTCCTGCCAGTGCTGACAGAAAGATCACTTTCTGAGCATGGGATTTACTTTCCTGATTTAAAATGGCTATATTTCAGCTCAGTAGAAATATATCAATTCCCATTTGAAGCAACTGGCCCTCTGTGCAGCTTGGTAAGATGAACAGCAGGCTCTGGCACTGCCACAATTAGCCAAACATTGGCTTTTCTTAGCCCTTATTTTACTTTTGATCACAAAATAAAGGAGCTTTTAAACCACCAGTTTGTGTATTTGAGAGGGACTCGACACCTGAACCAGTGTGGTAGAGAGGAGGAGATCCTGCAAGGGCACAGAGCTACCACTGGCCAACTGTCACTTCTGGCTGCCAGCCATCAATCCACCAAAGCTGCATCAGGAGATACACTGTCCTGTGCTCAGTCCCATGCCCTGCAGCACAGGAGAGCCTGCAGGATGCTCTCCCACTCCCAAGTGAAATGCCAGGATGCTTCCTGGTGTGAGCAACAGAGAGACTTGGCAGTTGCTCTGCACTCCACTACTCAACCATCACCCACAGCAACAGTGAGATCAGGCTGCCTCTGCCACAAGCCTGATTCCCTCCCAAGGTCTGTCACCCCGAGGTCGCTCACAGCTCCCTAACAGAACACAGAGGACACACATTCCCACAGCCAGCAGCACTGAGGAACCCACAGGCCAGTGGCAGGGTGGCTAGGTGCATTCCCAGTGTTAAAGGGAGTTTCTTCACCCTTGGTTTCTCATAGCACAATCTCAGTCAGCACATCTTATAAGAAGAGTTTGTTCAGGTGGTAGAGTGGAAAAATTGCTCCAGCTGGGTGCCTCCAGGAAGGGAGCCCACACAGAGAAATCCCATGGCATTAATACCCTGGGAAGCCAAGTTCCTCTGCCCTCACATGACAGGTCTGTCCTACAGTAATATTTTGGTCTTATTGTTCCTCATCAGATCCTTGCTCTGTCTTCAGGTGAGCCATTCCTTTCCTTATCTCAAGGATGCAGCTTTGGCTGACAGATGTGCTTACTCCATTTTCCACAGGATGCATCAGTGCCAGGGCCTCCCTTCCCATAAGTAAGGTGTAAGTTCAGCCCAGGTTCACCACTTGTGGCCCAAGGCTTCAGTATAAGTCCTTAATCTTATACACTGGATTCCATCTGAGTCACGGCAACACCCAGCAAACTACATTTGACAGCAAGACTTAGGAGGTTCTCTAAAACACATCCTTGTGTGGGGAGAGCCTGGCTTATTCTTCCCAGCAGGGTTCACTCCTATTCGGAAGCATGAGCAATACTTTCCCTGTCTCCTCTCCCCTCCAAGTCAGTGCCCAGCAGCCCCTGGCACTGCTGATTTCATCAGGAGCTATGAAGCAAGCCCTTCACAACAGTCGTGGAAGAATCCATTCACAAACAGGTTTCTTCCCAGCTGCTGGCAGTCTGTCACTGGTTTATGCTCTGACGGGAAGCTTCACATCTGTGACACTTCCCAGAGGTAAGGTAAATGGGGATGAGATCATCCACAGAAACAAACCAACCACTCTCAAACCAGCACTGCCCAGCCCCAGCAAAAACAACCCCAAAGGAGCATCAACGACACAAATTGAACACCCAAATTCCACTTTTCCATCTAAACCACCTCATGCCACTGCACTTCATGGGTTAGAGGCAGCAATTTCCCCAGGACAGAGGAAATCATCCCACAATGGTAGCCTGCTTGGCAAGTCCTGGGCATCAACTGCCTATCAGGAGACTGTAGCAGCCTGCCTGGGGAGGCTGGGAAGGGGCCAGTCCCTCACCCAAGGCCAAGTGCTCAAGCTGGATTGAGGCAAGAAGGCCATCTCAGTTTGGATGTCCAGGATGGGCACAGCTGGGCACAGCTCTGCTCACAGAGCACATTGCTTGAGGGAGCAGAGGAAGAGGAAGGTTGGGGCAGGCCCAGCCACTCAGAACTGCTTTTGTGCCTGCAGACAGGCATTGCCACCAGCTACAAGTAAGTCATGTCCTGCTCCGTCCCTGGGATGAGCCAGGCTCAAGACCACAGATTCTGCCCATACTTACTCAGGACTAGCACTTGCACCAAAGGAGACCATTTATAACCCTATTTGCAGCTCTCTGGGCTTGGATTGACCCCGTGGCTGTTGCAGGTACAGCTACTTGATCCACAGGGCCACCACAGCTCTTCTAGCTAGCAGCAAAAAACCCATCCTTGTCCCTCTTTTTTCTAAGGCACAGCCCACTAAGGACAGCAAATTGCCAAGTTTTGGGATGGCTCAGAGAGCATGCCCAGATCTTGCTATTTTTAGGCAGCTGGGACCATTCCTTCCCAGCAGAGGAAGGGAGCAGCCAGGAGAGACAGGGAGAAGGAAGGAGAGGTGAGAGGATCAGGTTTCTGCCCTCCCACCCCTGCAGGATTTGCCCCATGCCTCCCCTCAGCCCTTCCACTGCTCACCTTCTAGCTGAGCCCAGAGCACTGGAGTAGGGAAAAGGCCACTCAAACTTTGGGATGTTCCCAAAGGAACATCAAGTGCAGAGCTGGCGCAGGAGATCCTGTGCAAGAGAGGAGCCACCAGCCCAAGCAGAGGCCACAGGCTGTCAGACCCACAGACCCTGCTGAGCAACTCCCAGAGACCCAGCAGCAGTGACAGGCTTGTTAGCACAGAACCATTCGGGCTGGAAAAGACCCTTGGGATCATGGAGTCCAACCATTCACCCTACACCACAAAGCTCACCCCTAAACCATATCCCCCAACACCACAGCTAAATAACCTTGAAAACCAGGCATGGTGACTCAAGCACTCCCTGGGTAGCCTAGTCCAGGGTCTGACCACTCTTGCTGTGAAAAATCAACCAGTTCAGGCAAAAACTATACAAAAAGAAACAGATGACTCAACAGCAGCTGTGTTACAAATCTCAGTGTATTTATTGCATTCTTAACAAAAATACTTCTAAAGATGGGTGGGTTGGTTTTTTTTCAGCATGTACAAGACAGAGAGATACTGGGGCTGAGTACAGCAGTTTGCTTGGACACAGGCACTTACTTCAACAGCCAGTTAACAGATGGGTGCAGAAGGAAGTATCCTTTGCGAGCCAGTACAGAAAAGCCACTCCACCGAGAGGTCTACACAGGGCAGGAGATACGTCCCCAGGTCTGGGCCAATCTGTAACAGTCCACAGAGGAAACTGGGGAAGATATCAGGCAGTTTATAGCACAAAGACTTTGGGGGTTTGTACTGAAGGCTGCACACCCAGCATGAGAATTGTCTCTCTAGAGCAGTCTGTGTGGTCAAACTGATGGCAGTGCCAATGCCAACCCCCGGCAGCAGCCAGCACTTGCAGGATGGCATTCACCTCCTCTGTGAGACCTGCACGTTCCCAGAAGTGATCCCCCCAGGCAACCTCAGGAGAGCTCATCCTACCAGTACATCCATGGGAGAACATCAGCAGGGACTATATATTATAAAAATATAAAACACTAGTTCTAATATAGAGCAGCAGCAGTGTATTGACTCAGAAAGCCTTTTAAACATCATACCACTCTATCTTTTCAGTTCTCTGTGATTCATAGATTAGAACCACTTCTAGCAGAGTTCCCCATCTTTCCTTCCACTGAAGAGAGACTGTGACTTCTGCAGAACACAACCATCAGAGAAGGAGGAGTGAGTACTGCCCTGGTCTGGCCCCAGCACTATGAGCAATGTCCTCCACACAGGTCATTCCTCAGACAGGAGGCTGTTCTCCTTGCTGACCTCTCCTCCCTTGAGCAAGGGCCTTTCACTGCCCTACTAAAATAAATGACCTGGATTAGAATTGCTGAATCATTCACAAGAGAAGCCTGTCAGGAACACCTGGCACAGCAGACATAGACTGAACTCTCCAGAAGAGAAGCTAGTGAGCACAGGCCCTGTCAAAAGACAGATGAAAGCAGATCCTTCAAGACCACATGAATGAAGCCATCCTTCCGCTCTGCCTAGTTCCGTCCCCACTGACGTTTACACAGCCTTTTGGCCAAGCCTGTGTGCATCCACATGAACTTGAATTGTAAGCCACCTCCACACACAACAGCACAGCCTGAAAGAAGCAATGGTCTGTGGGCAACTCCTTGGGCATTTCCCTGCTGAAATGTACCATGATGTCAGTTCACCTCTTTGCAGAGATGGGGCAGCATGGTAGGTGCAGATGTGCACATCGAGTTCAAGACAGGCAGGCTGTCCAAGAGCTGCCAGGTGTTGTCACCACCTGACGTAACATGATCAAAGCCACAGGGGTTGAACATGGCAACCTCATGCAGTGCTACAGCAATGCAAATGTCACAGAGTTTGTTCTGCCATCTGTGCTGGGAAAGAAAGAAGCACAAACCCAACATGTCTAAGGTTTTAACCCCTACAGCTGTGAGTTTAGACTGCAAACTCTTCATTATAGCAGAACATAGGCCAGAGCTCACCCCAAAGAACACTGAGAAAGTGCAAAGTAATTGTACAGAAGCTGACAGAATTCCAGTGGTACCAAACCAAACTGTTACCAGACCAGCAGCAGGCTCTACATCTTCCTGGGTCTGTAAGCAGTGTCTCACATGTTGAGGGGTGTGAGGTGGTTCAAAACTGAAGATTCTAACATGCAATGCTACAATTCTCTTTAGATGCTGTCATACTATCAAATAACTGTATTGTAATTGCAGAGGTGAAGAGTAGGTAGGAGTTTCAGACTGGAGCAAGATTAACCTCTTGGCTGTGGTACTGCAGGATCCAGGCAGACAGCAGCCCCTCTCAGCTGTCAGAAACCACACAGTGCTCACACTTGTCCTCAGCACTGTGCCTTCCTCCTGTCCCTGCACAAGCTCTGCTTTTACACCCTCTCCCCAAACCTGTGTGCCAGTGACAGCGAGCCCTGGATTGCCCATTACTGCTGAACACAAGACAAAACCAACGAGTAGTGAGAGTTCTTGGAGCTGCAAGGATGGATCTCTGCACAGGACCTCGCAGGAAGAGGATGGGAAGGCAGCAGTAGGGTAAGTCTGTGGGCTGATTGCAAAGGGAGCTCTGCAGTGCACTGTCTCTACACCATTTCACAAGCTTGAGACAAGATCAAGATCATGGTTCCTGCTGTATATCTCTAGCTTATAAAGTATTCAAAGCATGGGGAAGCCAGGGGAAACTCCTAATCTCTACGAACAGAAAGATGCCCTACACCCCATACTCTGTAAGATCTGAGATCCCTATTTGCCATTGCAGAGTGCCAGCCCTACTATTCAGCTGCCAGAACTCATGCTGGTCTGGCACCTAGCAGAGGGATGGATGGGTGAGGGTGGCTGCTGACAGCACACAAGCAGGTGGCAGTTCAGGAAGGGGCACACCCTCCTTTACCTGACAGGAAGCAGACTAGAAATGGGATTTTCTCTTCCGTGACCGGGTAGTCCGTGCAGGAGTGGTCTGCTTTGCTGGGTTTGGGTTAGACTCTGCACTGGCCTGAGGGTTCTGTTTGGAGGAAGCTGCTTGCAAAACAGAACCCTGCACGACACTAGGATGCTGTATCCTATGGAAAGCCTGGACCCCATCACGGATTTCCGACAGGGTCTGGCACATTTTGCCAAGCTGGCTGGTGAGCTCAGCCATCCTCTGACCAACGACATGCATGCTGTCTGCCATGTCTCTGTGAACTGCCACCAGCTCCTGGCAGAACTGCTTGAACAGGTCTGTTTGCTGGTTGTGGGCATGGAGGAGCTGGCGATCCAGGCTGGAGAGGGGTGGGCTCCTGGGGCAGGGGTGCTGGGCTCTGGAGGATGAGCTGGGGCACATGGGTGGATGGTGTGGCTCCTGCCCTTGGCTGCTAGCTGCCGAGCGCTCTGGCGGAGAAGGGCGGAGGAACGAGGGCCCAGAGAGTTGGCTGATTCCTGCACTGGACCTCTGCAGGGAGGAGCAGCAGTGTTCCTGAGAAGGGCCTGGTATCTCTTCATCTTCGTCACCTTAAACAGAAGAGGAAGCATGAGTTATCCCTGTGAAATCTCTCACAACTCTGCATTCTGTTTCATAGTAGCTCAAAGCATGTGGAAAAAGGGTTTTCCCCCTGCCCAGTCTGCCACTGGAGAGCAGCCTGTGGCTCCTGATGGGGAACTCAACATGCACATGCTGCAACATTAGCACCTGGATGACAAGGTTAGCCCTAAGAGGCCTGAAGAGTAGGCAAACCCTAGGAGGGATCAAGGAGGGATCCAAGCTGTCATGGTCTCCTGTACACAGCGTAGTTCATTACTAGGATGTAAATTCATTTCAGACAGTGGTAATGACTCCCCTTTCTCAAAACCATAAGCTGGCAGAACAACCCAATATTTGGGAGGGACAAAGGCTCCTGGCCTTTGTTCCAATCTCAGAACACTCTGACACATTCTGTTCCTCATGCCAAATCCCTGCTCCCATGTCATTCCCTACATCCTCCATCCTGAGCAAAGCACAGACACAGTCTGTACTGCAAAGTCACTACGTGGCTTGGCATCACTGAGGTAACCAGGCAGCTAGGCATAGCACCAACAGGATCCTGTCTTAACTGGCCAAGTATACTTGATGCAAACCCAGAGCAAAACACCATGGCAAATCTCTCATTAGTCTGACAAATATCTAGTGATGTGCCAGTTCTCAGGCACAAGAGGAAGAGGAGACCATATTTCACCTGTTGCAACTGTCTGCTCTCTCCTTGCACAAGCTCTATTCATTTTACCTCTGAAATAGTGCAACTGGCTTCCAAGAGAGAGGCAAAGAATGACCAAGTCCCATTTTGTACATTCTTGATGATTTTTGTCCTTGCTTTCCCATGAATAACCTTACTCCAGATATAAGGCCTAATGCAGCAGGACAGTGTCACCCACGAAGCGTTAGTCGGCTCAGTTCCCAAGAACTTATCCCTTCTTTCTCATCTTTGTATCCCTACAAGGTCACAGACCAAGATGCTGCACCTCCACACAAGAAAACCACAGGTGTGCAGCTGGGAAAACAACCTGCAAGCAGCAGCTTGTGGTTCACCACTGGAAGCTGTCTGAGAATTGTGGTGTAGGAAGATTAACTTGGAAAGCAGGGCCAGGAGTTTTAATAAAAACAGGGAAGGAGGGAGTCAGCATCATCCATCTTTCTGCTGAGCCTTCAGAGCACTAGAGCAAGCATTAGTAGCTTGGCCTCAGAACATAAATACCAGTGACCATAAATACCGCTGAGCACCGTAAGAGCCCCTGTGGAGGACAGTTAGCACGCAGTGATCCATCAGTGACTGGCACGTGATGCTCAGCCTGACAGCACTGCTGTTTCACTGGGGTGTATGCAAGAAGAAGAACTTCTAATCCTTTACAAACACTTTTTCCATGGACTGGAGGTAGCTGCAATTCAACTGCAGATGTTCCCTCACTTGTAGCATTAGTTCAGACTTAAGACCCATTCAGAAAATGGAATCTGAACAACATCTACCCATAGAAGATAGTATGGAAAATGACTAGATAAAGAGATAAAGAAGATGATCTTAACTTGGAAACAGCTGTCCCTTAATCCATCTCAACATCCCATTCTCAACAGAGCAGGCTGTCCTGAAATCAAACACAGCAGCAGGACCTGGCTCGACAGGCAAAACCAGCACCTCACAAACCACACCACGCTCTTCTGGTGTCCAGGTGAGACACGCAAGCACAAGACAAAGAGGTGTTAAGGCAGGGATACTTACAGCTGCTGGAGGGGCTGTCAAGCACGTCCAGATCCGCTCTCCGGAGGCTGCGCGCCTGGCATGAGGAGTGCAGGCTCGACTCGATGGCTCTCTCATGGGCAGTCAGGACGATGGCTGAGGGCCGCCCCATGCTGCTGGGGCTGGAGAGGGACCTCTGCATGAAGGCCAGTTTGTCCTTGGTCCTTCTCTTCATGTCGTCCCATCTGTGTTTAATGTCTTTTACAGACCTGGGGACCTGGCTGACTGATGTGATCTGCCTGGCTATGCCTTCCCAGATCTTGTCCCTGTCAGTGTGGGACAGACGCATTGTCTCCCTCCCAAACAGCACGGCTTCGTTTCGGGTCACCTCAGTGACCAGAATGTCCAGTTCTTCCTTGGAAAACTTGGGCTTCCTCTTTCGTTCAGTCATGCTCCTTGGGTTGAACATCCCACAAAGCACAATTGGGTAAAAGGAAATGAGGGCAAAGCATCCCACTGCATCCAAGCACTGGGCCAGTGCAGCACTCGGGCAGAGGAGCTGGGTGGGATCCAGCTCCCCCCACCCGCTACAAGCTCTCAGCTCTCCTTGCTCCCACCAGGAAAAGGCAGCTGCTTTGTTTGTTAAGAGGCAATTTGCAAGCTTAAGGAAAAGAAAACACCAGGCAACACCAGTGTGAAGGAGTCTCCTCAGCTTTACAGCTCCACTGGAATGTTACACTTCACCTGCTGCCCTGACTTACCAGGGAGAATTCTGGCACAGATTCCCAGCACTCACTGCGGTTTGTGCACAGAGAAACGGGTGACAACTCACAGCCACGTGGAGGAATTAGCTTCTAAGGTGATACTGCTCAAAAAGGGGTTCTGGAGGAAAATTAGAAGCCTGAAACACATCTTATTACGATTCTGGCTGGCATGACATGCACTGGACACTTTTACACCACCTCCTCTGTTCAGGCTTGCAGGCTGTCAGGCAGAGGCTCCATCAAATTGGATTTTTTTTTCAGGGGAGGGAGATTTCGACTGGGCTCACAGACAATTGCTGTAAATTGCTTTTTTCCCCAAGGAAATCCTGGCACATACCAGGTGTGCTGCACATCTGGCATTGGTGGCAAGCCCTTCATTTCACCCAGAAATGGTTGCCATTTCCCTTTGTTCTCAAAAGGAATGAGGTCACCCACTTGTTTTTACTGGCTAGGCTTCATTGTCAGTGCTGCTGACAGGAGCCTGGACCCAGCTCCTGGTGCTTCAAACAAACAAACAACTCATGGCCTCAGCCCATTGAGAAGCAAAGGTAGCCATACTGAGACTGAGTAGTTCTGTGTCCTTTTTTCCAGCCACAGTCGAAGGAAACTTTAACAATCAACAAAACATTAGTCCTAACTGGCTTTTTAGTGGAGGAAAAACCAAGAAGGCAGCAGATCTCATCAATAGGGAAGGAAACAACAGACTGTGTGAAGATGTGGCTCTGCACAGCAACAAGGGAGGACTGCAGGGAAGGGCCTTGGGCAAGGGACACCTCTGCACAAGCATGCAGAACAGCACAGAAGAGATCAGGAGCAGAACTCTTGGGAAAACCTCAGTGTATGGCTTGACAGGAAAAGACTGCTTTTACATCTCTTCAAACAAGGGATTTCCACAGGATGCTGGGAGCTTTTGTGAAAGAAGTCAACCTTTGTGGTGCTCCCATCATATAGTTCTTAATAGTTTAAAACGAAGCTGCCAGGTAGAACTCTACCTCAGCATGGAGTTATGATGGAGAACACCACACTCATATGAGGTAGGAGATGTCAGTGTCATTATGAACTGACACACAAGGCTGTCATTACAGGCAAGAAAAAAATCAATATTTAAGAAGGATATTGAGAGGTAACATACAAGAAGTAAGACATCTTAAGGGTTGGACACCTAACAACTATAACTTTGAAGAGACATCATGGGAGGGAAAAATCTTTTGGCTTCACTGGGTGTTGGTTTTCTTCCTGCTGGTGGGCCGCAGGCTAAGGAAGACCTGCACAAGGGCAGAATGATCCTTGTCAGATGCTGCAGTTTGTCCTCAGTGCTGTGACACTGCTGCCCTCCATTGGGTAAGTGTCAGAAGCTGCTAACTCTGCAGCAAATTCTGCTCACACCCAGGCCACACCCAGGGAAAACTGGGAGCTAAGTGCACAGACACATTTCACTGGGACAAAAGTAAATGTATTCCTGAGATACCATTTTTTACAGAAGGATAGCAGGGGCAGGTAGGGAAGATGGCAATGAAATGATTGAGTGCCAGCAAAGCAATTGCTACACTGACCTCAAGATAAAAAAGAACCAAACCATACCTACTAGGAAAAAGGAGTTCTCCCAGCTGAGTGCCTGGAGGAGGGAAAAGGCTCCACGGAACACTGATACTGGATTGTTATCACATCAGCAAAGCTGGATGTTCTCTGCAGGTATCCACCACTGCACAGTACCATCAGTGCCTCCATGGGGGAGAAACAAACCTCCCTGGACAAGCTGCTCTGCTGACAAGGAGTGACAGCATTCTGGAAAGTGCCTGTGGGTTGGGATGAGCTGAGGGAACAGAAGTATCTCTGCAGCAGCTCAGAGTTGCTGGCAGGGTCAGGAGGCCTGCACCTCTCCTCTCTGCTGAACCTATGGCCACTGGCACCAGCTGAGCTGGGGAACTAGGGCCTTCCCAGTGTAACCCAGCAAGGGTGCTCAGGACAACCTGTGGTAGACCTGGATATTCAGATTTCAGGGTTTCCACTCATTTGCTGCAGTATGACTTGGGTCAAAACTACCCAAGAGAACTGAAGTATTCCAAAAGCAAACTCACTATGCAAAGAGTAATGAGCTCTGGCCAGTTTTAATCACAAATTCAATTAATGTGGCATTCCCAGCAGGCAAATGAACCTCCTCCCTGTCAAAAATGCAGACAGATTACTGCCAGAGGACTTTCTCCCCTCATGCATTCCCTTAGCGTGCAGGATGTCCCTGGGAGCAGTCACTCCTATTTGGAAGCACCTCTCTGGGGATGCTGTGTGGGTGTGAGCAAGCTCCAGAGGAGCTGCAGCTGTCACTCTGTGAATTCACACTTCAGCGCAAGCCAATCCAACAGTGCAAGACAGGACAGCTAGTGCTTTAAAAACACATGAGCCACTGTACAGCAGGTGAGCAGCAGGCAGCTAACAAGCACCCCACAAGGATATCAACCAACTCCACTTGTCTTGGCCTCTAAGAAACAAATATAAAACACTTCCTAGGGCTTGGAAGTAGTTTATTTACAGGGATTAGTCCTGCAGTACTTCAGCTACCCTACATAAATTCATTCTCTGATGGGTAAGAACACTTGCTCCACTTGCTGGGAGGGCATAGAGGCCTGCAGATGAAGTTGAATGCAATGACTGCTGCATAGGCTGCTGGCTGTTGCTCCCCCTAAGCCACATGGGCAGGCACAGGAACTCTGACTTGTAACCAAATGGGCGTTTTTTTAAAGGTCCTGTAAAGTTAAAACCACAGCTCAGCTCTTGAAAGACCTGCTGGTCTAAGCTGGTCCTGCCTGGAGACAGCTGAAGGAGCACCTGGGCAGAGCTCCTTTCCAAGCTCTTTCATTGTATGAAGATCAAATCACAGACATCTCCACTGTGAGGAGACACAGGAGGACTAAGAGAACAGCCTTGCTCCCCACGACCTCTTTGTTGCTGGGCTGGAGAGGAAAAGGGGCAGAGAGGAAGAGAAGGGAGAGAGGAGTGAGGAAGTCTTGCACCAGCCTTTTGACAGGGGCTGAGGGGAAGATTAAGTGTGTCAAAAGCCTGAGAACTCAGGTACTCAGATGTAAGAAAGGATAGAGACTACTAATGCCCAACCTAGCCTGGAAATTCCACATATGAGGCACTTCACTCCAACAATTCAGTTAAGCACCACCAGCTCACTGGTACTTCCTATCCTCCATCCCAGTCTTGGGCAAGTGACACGCACACAAAGGGATGTTTATTTCCTCAGAAGTAAGCAGGAACAAGGTCTGGCTTTGCATAATACTCCAGAAGCCCCAAGAACTCCCACCACCAGCAATTTATGGTTTGTGTCTGAGAAAGCACCAATCTCACCTGATGCTTACTGTGATTCAAGGTGATCGGTCACCCTGAGTCCCCAGAGAAACAAAAGCAGAGGAAGAGGCTGGCACAGATCCCTGCAGGTCAAAGCCATGGAGTTTCCTAAACCACTGGGAACAACAGTGCTTTGCCCTGGACAGAGATGAAGGGTGCATTATCCTTCTGCCAGCAGGCAGCTTAGGAGAACACGCTCCCAACACCAGGAACTGTCTCAACAGACTGAAGAGGTAAAGGGCATGAGGACATCCCCGTTACCATGCCATCCACAGTCCTTCCTCCCTATCCTCCACTGCCCTGGAGAAACAGTCACTTGGCATGAAAGCAGCAAGTGCTGCAGCATACCCATTGTCTTCAGGGGGAAGATGAAAATGGACTCAGATGTGGGAGTCGAATGACAAAAACAATAGGCAGATCTACAAGAACAGAGAGGAGTGAGTCCGAGCTCCCTTCCCCATGCCATACCCACCTACCCAAAGGGTGAGGAGATCTGCTTTTCAAAGCTCTCCATCTGTGAGTGATGGCAGAGAGCACCATCTGAAAGACAAAAAGAGCGCTGTCTACAGCGTCCTGCCAGCATGGGGTCTGGGGCTCAGCTCAAATGCATCTGTCACAAAGCTGCTCACCAACTCGACCTAGGCTTTCTGAGCACCACCATCTCCACTCCAACTGTCAGGCAGACTCTACACAATACTGCTATGAGAAACCATTTTCAAAAGCAAACCAAGAAAGATTGGGATGGCCTGGGCAGATCCTTCTCTAGGAGAGCTGCAAACATCTCCTTTCCACAGCAGCACAACCTCCTCACCTTTCAGGGCTGGACAGAATGGCCCAGACCACACTCATCTTGAGACTTCACCATGCCAAATACAGGTTTAGAAAAAAACATTCTGTTCTCTGCTGCTGGGACCATAAGCAGTGCAGTTAAATGCAGACATCAAGCTTATGTTTGATGTAGGAAGAAGAGCTCATCACAGGAGTTTTGCTTTCCAAGACTGTGCTTTGCCCCTGCTTCACTGTCACCTAGATTACATGAAGATTCAGATCTAAGCAGAAAAATCTGACTCTGATTTTTGAACTCTGCATTTTTTACTTCCAAATATTATGGCATCCTACCTCTCTGCCCACTGTGCCATTGCTTCTGTTTGGAGTGACAACTCCAGCCCCAGCCCAGGCCTAGCGTGTTCTCTCATCCACTAGTAAACAATTCTAAAGGCTGGAATTCTTACAGAAAAATAAGACCTTCTGCTGACCTTTACAAACACAAGTGTCAGAACAGCTGCTATCCATGTGAAGACTCCAATGGAACAAAAGTGGTGCAAGCAGATTTGACAAGCTAGGTCAGTCTCACATCTACCTGCACTTCACGCTCTCTGTCCCCTTAGTGAGTGACAACTGCAAGCCCCAGACATCCAGGCCAACAAACCAGTTCATTCCCACAGTGCTTTACTCCTGGATGAAATGCCTTCTTGCTTCCAAAATCCACCCCTGGAAGCAAGACTGGTCTGACTGTGGGATGGGGACTCAGAAGGCAGCAATGCCCCGTTCTGCTAGCTCACCAACTGCATAAGGCACTTCAGTGCCTTGCCTCCACATCAGGAGGCTGCAGGAGGGACCTGCATTTTGCAGCTACATGCCAAGGCTTCAGGCACTGCAGCTGTTTCCTTGCTGGTGAAGTTAACAGAGCAGAGCCTGCCCCATTTCTGCTCTGTACCTGGGCTCTGCTCTGCTCAAGCGCCCCGGGGCCAGCAGAGGGAGTGCAAGCACATGCATCCTTTCTGCTGCTGTTTGCAGCAGCATCTCACTCCTAACACAACAGAGGTCGCACTGTCAAAGACAGCAACCACAGACAATTGTTTCAAGGGAAGCCCAGAATGAAAACCAAAAAAGCACCTCTTGCAATGTC
Organism: Bucco capensis; assembly: GCA_013396975.1. Classification (NCBI taxonomy): domain Eukaryota; kingdom Metazoa; phylum Chordata; class Aves; order Piciformes; family Bucconidae; genus Bucco; species Bucco capensis. Next base: position 152,686 of record VWZO01013019.1, read on the forward strand.
TGTCCAATGGGAAAGGGCAAAAAACCCCAAAGAGAATCAAAATGTTATTATCTGAATGTAAAGTGGGGGAAAAAAAAAAGGAGCAAGATCTGTCAGCATTTGTAGGAGTGGATATATAGGACTATCTTTAGCATGTGTCCTCATTCCAGACAATGGCCATCCTCCATGCACACCTCCTTGTTTGAGTCTCTTCACTGACTTTGACTCCAAAGGATTCTCATCACAATCAACAGCAGAAGAACACAAGCACACCCTTTACAAAAGTGCTTGTGGCACTGTGCTTTGGTTTTGTCTGTCACACAAATCGACAAGGAGTGTTTGATGGCTTCTCTCTGGAAGACAGAGCCCCAAAAGGGAGAGCAGAAGACAGCTGGACTCACCTCATCCAGTTTGCTTTGGTTTCATCTGTCCCATCGATGGATTTGTAGCGGTTGTTCTTATCGACGATCTGCAGCACAAGAGAACAGATGCAGCTTGTCAGCTAGCTGCTCCAGACAGGAGGTCTGTGACTCTCCCACCACTCTTCGAGCCTTATGTCAGGCCATGAAACTCTATGCCACCAACCTCAGCTCTCCCAGTACTCCAGGCTGCTGCCCTGGATCTGTGTGTGGAGGCTGTTCTGACTAAGAGGCACTTTCCTATGTACAAACATCTGTAACACAGAACTAGGGATGCAGCTGATAAAAACTATTAAGTCCTGAGATATAAAAGATGAACTTCCCTTCCAGGGCAGGGCTGAGACAGAAAAGTATCAGCAGTATTTCATATTAGCAGCTCTCCATTTTGTCCCCACATCTCATTTCTCATCCTAATTAATATCCATTGATCTAGTGAAGTCTCTACCTCATAGGCCAACCAAGGCCTGTAGTACTAGGGGAAGAAATAGGGGGTTTGGTCCTGGAGTCTGCCTGTAGATCAGTTCCTAATGGACTGGATTTCCTCATTCCTGGCCTCTTGGGCCACCTGCTCTGCCCAGGTGGGCTGGGAAGCAGTGCTACAGGCCCACGAGAGAGCTCTGCAATCTTGAGATGCAATCCTCCTTCTATCCTCAAAATGGTGACCAGAGCAGAGAAAGGTACTGGAGGAACCCTGGAGGTTGAGTGGGGATGGGAGAGAAAAGAAGCAAGCCCTGCTTCTGACAGCTGTGAGCTGAACTGAGGTGCCATGGCACCTGGTCACCTTTCAGGCATCTATACTCCTAAGCTGCCAGTAATTATGGGAGGTCTGTGTTCACCTACTGCCCACGTGGGTCAGCAGAGTGTCTTCAGAGAAAGGGGAAGATGGTTCCAGGAGTCCTCCAGCTCTCAGCTGCAGGGCTGGAGCTTCACTTTGCTGGGGAGACACATCACTCACCAGCCATGAGAAGAATCCTGCTGACTTGTCCTGGCTGGAGATCTGCCCCTCGTAGGGGCCGAAGATGTGTCCCTTGGGGATGAGCTGGTTCCTGCAGCGCACGTCGCTCTCTCCGCTGGGCTCCTTCACCAGCTCCATGGCAGGGGGGGTCGTGAGTGCTGCCCGGTCAGGGATGCCCACGGGCACTGGTGTGTCAGACACGAACACAGGCGGGCCATGCTTCGGGCACTCATCCACGAAGTACTCCTGGCAGGACTCACAGACTGCAGGGGCAAGGGCAGCACGAGTTCAGCTGGGCAGGTGAGATGCTCATGCAGCACTCAGGGGGACACATCCCAGCTTCCCTCAGCTCAGCTGGCCCCAAAGCTGAGCCTCCTTGCACACAGCAGCCTCACTGGCTGCTCACCTGCTTCACCATGCATCTCTCAACAAGGGCTCTGCTCCAACCCATGCCTGCCCAACCAGGGCCTGGGCCCTGCACAGATTCACATGCACAAGGAAAGGCCCCGTCACCCTCTGCAGAGACAGGGGCTGGGGCTCCTCACACACCCCTGCTTAGCAGCAATGTTCCCCACCTGAAAGGTTTGATTCCACATACACCAGAAGAGAACTAAACCAAACATCCCTGAAAGCAAATACCCTCATCAGACAGCTTTCATGCTGTGCTCAGGAGAGAAACAGCATCCCCAGGCATGTGCTCTGTGGCCAGACAGGGACTCGGGCCTATAGTTTGCTATTCCGTAGGTATACCAAGGTACCTGGCACCAGTTTTCTTTCCCAGAATGGGGCAGGAAAGAGTTGTCATCCATGCAATGCTCCCTTTGCAGTTTCTAATACAAGCCTCTGGGGTTTGCAGACTCTTGGGGTTTCCCCATGCACATCTTCCTCTTTCCAGTATGCTTTGCACCTTATCTCCCTGCAGCTGCATAACCTGGTGATGGACAAGCTGCTTCTGGGGAACTACTTCCCTATCACATGTGCTCATCTTTTCAGGACAGCACGCAAACGTGCCCCCAGCTTTTTTCTTCCCTGCTTCCTGCCTCAAACCAGCAGGTCACCAACTAGGAAAGACTGAAGTCTCTGCAAGTGGCAGCATTGCTTCTCCCTCCCTCACATGACACTTACACCAGAAATCCACTTGCTGAAAGCTCTTGGTCATGATCAAATCCCGTTTGCCTTTCAGTTTCTTGGGCTCCACCTCCATGGACTGTGGGTCAGGCCTTCCAGAGCTGGGAAGGGCACAACAGAGAGATGACATGAGACTACCAAGACACTGGCAATGCACACAGAGAGAAGCAGAGGCAACACGGTCTGCCCAACTCCCTTCATCCCCATGCCTGCAGAAGAGAAGTGCCTCAATTTGCCATCCAACCCGCCAAAAGCTGGTATCTGAGAAAGGTGGAGAGGAGGCAAAGCTAAGCCACTCACCAAGGCTGTCCATACTCCTGGTCCCGGCGTGGGGAGTAGGCTTCTGTTTTAATTGTCACCATCTCTCCTAAGGAAGCCTGGGTCTGGATCAAACAGTCCTTCAAGTTTTCACTCATGTTCTGAAAAAGAATGATGGGAGGGAGGGAGGAGAAAAGTGACTGCCATCACAGGGCACCCATGTGTGCATGCAGGTGAAAACCCTGCCCCATCCTGAGGTGTGGGTAGCTAGTAGCTAGTTAATTAGAGCATATAGGGACTGGCAACCCGGAAGATTTCGCACTGTATGGTAAAGATAAGATAAGTGCCCACTTGTGATGCTTTAATAGCCAATAGTGTATGAGTTATGATGTGAGCAGACGGAAATTACGCTGTGAACCAGGGGTATATAATATCATGATACGTACAAATAAACGCCATTTGCCTTTGACTTTACGGGTGTCTGTGGGGCATGTGGACCGAGCAGTCTGAGTTTGACTGCCGAGGCCGTTCGGTGAACCAGGTCGGTGCACCCTTAAGTGCAAAGAGCTGTTCAGTCAAGTGGAGAGCAGGAGACATCATCACAGAGCAACCTGAGGCTTGAGGAATCTGTGGTATGCTCCATGGCACCCATTAAAAATGTTGTGCATGGAACTGAAGACTGATGGGTGGGATGTGTTGTGGAAACACAGAGCACCACTATCTATCTCAGTGGTCTTTGGGGACAGAATGACCAACAAGAGGAAGACAGGTTGTGCCATGAACCAGGTCCTGCCTATGAATACAACACATGCCAGCATCCATCTGGCACTGAGTACTACAGCCCTGCAGAAGGAGCTTTCTGTGTGCTCTGGACACCTCTGATGAACAGGGAAGTGTCTACAGTGCCCTGCCAGACTCCATAGTAACAATTCCCTCCTCCCTCCACCATGGGATGCTGCTGAAGAGAACACGTTGATAAGGCCAGTGATGGTAATTCAGAGTTGGTTTAATTAAGGTTTCTGGAAGGCCCACTGAGCTTCAGAGCATCCCAGCTTAAGACAGAGTAAAAGCAGACCACTGCTCTCTCTTCATTACATTTCTCTCAAGACTTCCTGACACAACTGGATGCTCTTAGGCACCACATGAGATTGGACAAACTCATACAAGTACACACACTTAAACCCTTACAAGATGCTGAAAATAAGACATTTTTTCTTTCAGAATTACCACAGCCAGTCAGAAGGAAAGTGATGCTAAAGGCAAGGAGGGACTTCTCCTTTGGCAGGCTGAGCCCCTGGTCCGTGCTCTCCAGAGATGGAAGCTCTCCAGTCCTGTCCTTGTGCACCAGCCAGGACTACTTTCCCTTCCCAGAGGAAAAGGAAAAGTCTCTCCTGGAAAGTCTGCAGCAAAGCAGCTCAGGAGTGGAAATGTTAAAAAGCAAGAAGGGACAGCTGCTGCCCCAGAGGTGGATGCTGGCTGTGTGGGGCTGATGCTCCTGGTCAGACCCCTTCTGGAGGCCTGGCAGGCAGCACAGCTGGAGTTAAAACACTCACAACGTCCAAGATTGCAGCAGGAAGGGGAGCAAACATCTGTCTCTGAAGAGACAATGGCTTTTCCCTTCCCACTCTTCCCTCATGTTACGGAGTGGGAGAGACCCTACAACGGGTAGTCCAACCTCCTGCAGCATGCAAGCCACCACACCTCCTGCAGGCAGCTCCTGCTTCAACTACAGCATGCCTCCAACAAGAATGAAGAAGAGAAGCAATCCAGCACTTATTCTACACACAGAGATCCTCATCTGACCGTACAGCCCATTTTGCAGCCCTCCCCCTCTCCCTGAACTCCCTGTGACTTATCAGCAACATTCCTACAGGGCACCAGCTGCAGCACTCCTGTGCTGATGGGAGCAGCACCTTACACCAAGGGAATCCCTCCCTGTCCCTGGAGGATCCACTCAGCCCCCACACCAGTGTCCCTGTGCTCATCACGGCAGCCAGTGTCAGCGTGCACACACCCTTCTGACTGCCAGAGATAACAATCCCTGGTGAGAGGGATGCTGCCAAGGTCCAGCTCTTGTTCGCACACAACACCAAGTCCTTTGGATAACACAGGCAGTCATGGTAGGAAACAAAATGTCCCCTAGGAGCAGGCCCAGGACTGGTCACTACAAAGGCCAAGAAGTACAGCTGCTTCACAGGCAGTGCCACCTCAGCTCTCCTGTTTTCTTTACAAAGCAGGCAAGGCCCTGTCACATTTCTGCACAGCATATCATGCTAGGATCTCCAGTGGCTTCACCACCTTGCTCACACTCAGGGAAGTAGAGAACACAAGAACATCAGAGCTGTTAATCTCTAACGCAGGAAAAAACGTCCAAATGGGGTTAAGCATGAACAAACCTGTGAATTCCCCTGCTCAAGCATGCTGCTTTTGTCACTGCCCCTCTTGTAGTTATTAGTTAACAGCCACAAACTCTTATCTGCGAGGATCAGCCTCCAAAACAGAGCTTGGATTTTACATGTTCCTGGCCCATTTCCCAGATGGGGACATTCTTGCATGTGAAAGAGCTGTGGAGAAATCCATTCCCTCCTCAGCACACAGCTCCTTCACTCAAGTTTCTCCCTGCTGGCCTGTGGGAGGTCATCCCCTCTCCCTGAAGCTCGCTCTTGCGCAGCTCCTACCACACCCTAAGGCTCAGGCCTCGGCTGACAGAGGGACTTGAATCCACATGGTCTTCCTGCACTTGCATATTATTACCAGAAATAGTCATCCAGAACAGTCAGCTACTGACAAGCTCCAAAGGGGGAATAAAGCACAGCATTCAGGACTCCCAGCTCCCCCCCAGGCAGCCCAGCAAGACCCAGGCTGACTCTTTTCCCTGAGGTGAATTCACTTAGCAAGGTCCTCTGCCATGCCAACTGCCTCAGGTCACTTGATGAAGTACCAGCTGGCTACACAACCAAGGCAAACACCAAGAGATCCCACCAAACAAGAGGGAGAACCAGTTTGCTCAGAGGAGGACCACTGCCCACAGACAAGACACCAACCCAAGTTCCCAGTGACATCCTCCCTGCAGACAGAGAAATGCCCAGTTCCCACCCTGGAACAACTCCTGCTATTTTAAGTGGATGTCAGATGCAGTCACATGGTCACTCTTACAGGGTCCACTGGCAAAACATGTCATCCAAACATGTTTGCCCAACATTGGACACCTTTAAGATTCAGCTGGGTAGGATGCCAGGTCACCTTGTCTAGACTGTGCTTTGACCTAGAAAGGCTGCACCAGATGATACTTGAGGTCCTTTCCAACCTGGGATTCTCTGATTCTGTGGAAATGTGCCATGATGTACTTCATGAGAGATCTGTTTCAGAGGGGGAAGAATGAAAAGAATCTCTGAACTAATCCCTGAAGGGCAAGGAGGCTAGGGAGGGCTCTGGAGAATAAGTCTTACCAGGAGCACCTGAGGGCACTGGGGTTGGTTAGTCTGGAGAAGAGGAGGCTCAGGGAAGACCTTAGCTCTCTCCACAGCTCCCTGCAAGGAGGTTGGAGTGAGATGGGGGTAGGTCTCTTCTCCAGGGTTAATAGTGAGAGGACACGAGGAAATGGCCTCAAGTTACACGAGGGGAGGTTTAGGTTGGATGTTAGATAAAATTTCTTCACTGAAAGGGTGTTAGGCATTGGCCCAGGCTGCCCAGGGAAGCGCTGGAGTCACCATCCCTGGAGGTGTTTAAAAACCATACAGATGTCGTACTTATGGCCATGGTTTAGTGGCATGGTGGCAATAGGTAGATGGTTGGACTTGATGATCTTAGAGGTTTCTTCCAACCTTAATAAATCTGTGATTCTGTCTCTCTCTCTAGTGCTGGGCACCAGTTCTTTCAAAGAGCCCTTGCAACCTGGTAGGAAAGGCTGAAATACCCAGCATGTTGGGGTGCTGCTTTAAGCAAAGGCAAAGAATTGCTTCCCAGGCTGTAACAAACCTCACCATCTTTGGTAAGGCCTGCCAGTTGCCCTTCTTTGACTTTGGTTTCTTCAACATAAATATATACCTACATTTATAAAGCTAAAACTAACAGACACAAAGCCCCAGTGCTAAAAGAAGATGCTATGCCACACAATGGACAGAGTAAGAGCCTTTAAATGCTCTTTAAGGCACTATGGAAAGGTGTTTGAATAGAAATAGTGATAATCACTGAATAAAAACCTAGCAGAGCCATGGCTATGTACTCATGCACTATCTTCTCAGCTTCCCAGCAATTTTCATCATTCTTCCATATAACTCTTCCCATTTTCTCCACATTACTTCAAGATGCTGGCACCAGAAAGCCACACTGATACAAGAAAGAATCTGGAGTAAATACAGTGGTTACAGACATAAAACTACCTCCTTGCCCTGATTGATCACCTCCCTGCTTGTGTGTCCAAAATCACAGCTGTCTTTTCCAGCTAGGACCTGGTACAGGAAGCTCTCCAGAGCCGCCTTCCCATTCTGATCCCCATGTTCTCTCAGGGAATGGATCAGGACACAGTCCTCCTTTGCAGATCATGTCCAGGCCATGTCTTTCCAGGCCCATAACTCTCCACTTGTCTGCATGAAAAGGATTTTGTTTCAATGGCTCCATTTACCAAACAAACTGCATTGCTCTGTCCTGCCCCAATCAAAAGCTACAACTCACCAAACCTGTTGCCTCCCTGTGCTTTGTCAGCAGAGTCACGGTTTCTTCTGCATCACTGAGCAAGTGTGAGGCAAAACTGGCTTCCCCCAATGCAGTCTTCACCTATCATGTTGCAGAGACTCTTGTGTAAAATGGTCAAGCTTAAAATAGCTGGATGATTTGTTCCCCTCATCTAAGGTGGCAAAGCCAGAGCCTGGATCTTTTGACGCTGAAAAAACCATCTTCTGTGTTCACCTTCAAGTTAAACCACAAAGAGCTGATTTATTAGTGTGTTAATACTGCCCTTTAGCTTGATCCTCCTTACTGCTTGTACTGGCATTTGAGTGTCTTTATTGGATGCTGACTCTCTATCAGTCACTGCCTTCACTTCCTAAGCCACTCGTGTTTTACTGGCATTAGATATTAATTGGGTTCTCATGCACCAAGTTAATTGCCTTCTCTATCTAAGTATATTACACCTATGGATCTACCTCTAAGCCAGTGGTAAGCTTCTCAAAGAACAGAACCAGATCTGCTTGAGAAGCACAAGAGGCTTTCCATCCTATCAAATTCCAAGCATGAATTACTTTGTATTCACCCAGGATTGGTGTCATGCTAACCAAACTATCATCTGCTGGGCCATTCACATGTGACTTGCAGAGTTGTCCCAACACGATTGCTCTCCCAACCTCCTGCATTTGCTGTGAACCACCAAGACTGGTTAGAAAGAAATATCATCAACCTAGTGACCTCCTCTCCTTTATCTAGTGCTCACTTTGTTTCAAGGGAATGTGTTTTTCCCTAAGCACAGCTGCCAGCAAAATTTTGCTTACCCACACGATGAATGCTACACAACCCCTATGTGGCTCCCTGGATCGTTACTCCAATGGCTCAGCTTTTGATAATTGACTTATCCAATCCTTGCTGCTGACCTAGATGGCATCCCTGATGGCCATAAAGTGCACACAGCTCAATCAAGGGAAGGGGGTCTGGAGAAGTTAATTTTTTCATCACACAGATGCCTTCTTAGAAAGCAGAGATGTGAATTGATTGCCCAAATGACCTCCTCCTCTCCTCTGTGGACAGATAACAAGGCTGGAGGGAGGACACTCTTGGTGGGCAGGCAGCAGGCTGGGTCACCACAGCTCTCCAGCTCTTCTGCTGTGCTGGGAGAGGGAAAAGACACTCGAGTGCCTTTAATATTTTATAAGGCAGGCTCAGGAAATTCAAGACACCCGGTCAGGTTCTGCCAGCCTCACTGCAAGCTTGGGACCCTGCCACAGAACACTCAGCATCTATGTCGTCTGGCCACCCACCACGAGCTTGGGCACTTCCAGACCCCTGCACTTCTGCAGCCTAAAACCTTCTGTGGTTGAGTGAGACCAGTGATCCACCTACTTGAACACTGACAGAGGTGAAAAGGGAAAGGGAAGGGAAGGGAGGCTTGCAGGAGGGCAGGAAGCAAGCCCCAGACACTACTTTCTCAAGAGCAGATGTGGCTATTCTGGCTAGTAAACTTCCACTTTAATTTCTAACCCACAGAGATGGGAAATGATTCATGAAAAATCAACAGGATAAAATTAGCTGGAAGGCAGAGAGATAATTCATGCAAGCTAACCGTCCGGGGCTGGAGTGGCAGCACTGCCAGCGCTGCCTGGCATTTCAGCCTCCGGTGCCCTTCAGGGATGGGCTCCCAGCCAGCAGCCAGCTCCACAGAGATTTCCTCAGCCTCTAAATTAGCCCCTCTGGAGAGCACATCCATCTCTTAACAAGACAGCCTTTCACTCAACACTTCTCTGAAAGTTCCAGCTTTTTTTTTTTTCCTTAAAAAACAAGAGATTACCTGCAGTACTCTGTCTTTTTCTCCCAGTGGTGGCTGTTCAGAAGCCAGGCCAGACGGATGGGTCTGACAGGCTTCTCCACACAGCTGTAAGCCGAGGCCAAGCTAGGCACAAAACTCAAACTGCCCAAAAGCTCAGTGCCTTTCATCAGAGCACCCTTTCCTTGCACAAAGCAAAAAATGCACTCAACAGTCACAGCCACACGCTGGGCTGCCTAGAGTCTTTTTCTAAGGCTGCCCTTCAATTCTGTCACGATAAACAGCACAAACCACAGAGCAGAATTTCACCCGCGACACAGCCACACAACCCAAAGTTTCTGCAACAGACAGAACGACTCACAAATTGCCACCAAAGCTCTTCATCCCAAAGGCAGATGAAAAAGCCCCAAGCCCTCCAAGAGAGCTCTGGACCTCCAGTAGGCATCTAGTTATAGAGCAATGCCCCTTCCCCCCACCCAACTCAAATGCTTCAGGAATCAAATACCAAACTGTCAAGCCTCTGCAGCTCTGATACCTCTAGGCAGGCTGCTGGGGCATCCCCACTCAATTGGGACCTCTGAGGACACACAAAAAATGAAGACAAAATGCTGCTTTGGCACCATTTGTCCAGTTGGTGCCTGTCCATTTGTGCTAAAGGATGGCACATGATGGTTCCTCTCTGTTAGTTACAGCAGTTTCACTCTACTTGGGCTTCAGCACATGGCAAACAGCTCCCCTCTTTTTATTTGTCCAGCAAAAAAGAGAAAGAAGATTTGGGGGGAAAACAAGAAGGAAGGAGCAAATTAAATACTCATTTGTTCCTAAAATTCTCACCAACTAGCTAAGCCTTGTAGAAGCACTAAGGAACACACCAGGCAGAAAAAGAACAAATCGTCTCTTGCACAAAATGCAGAGGAATCAAAGGCCAGAGCCATATTTATGCCTCCTCATTTGTACCCTCTTGCAGGCCATTAGGAAGATAAGATCTCCCAGCACAACAGACATTATTCAGGGCTGGTAAATCTGTCTACAGGTTAGGGGCTCACATTACACCTCTTGGATGTGCACTGGCTGAGCATGGGTCACAACGACCCTCTCTTCCTTGGGGCAGGCAGCGGGCCAGATACTCCCAGTGTCAGACCTGACAAGGAATCAGATAGCCCTGTGCTGAATTCACCAGCACCACCACCACCATCTGAGCTGGACATTCCCTTCCATACAAAGAGGGCTGTTCAGACTCTCTATATCCTACAAAGCAATTTCCAGGCAAGGCCAAGCACTTCTGGTCCATTCCTTCCACCCCCACTCCTCAAGTGCGTCTCCTACATAAAGGTATTGGGTTGCACAAAAATACCTGAGCCTCTACACTATGGACATTTTTCAAACACTGATCAGCAGAGGCATGGAAAGAGCCCAAGAATTCATTCCAGTCCAAAAAGAAGAGGGAGCACACCACAGTGACTTCAGGTATGCAAAGTTCACTGACTACCCCAAGAGAACTCAAAAGCAACACTTCAACACATGACTACAGAATGACACCTAGTTAAAACAAAAAGCCATCAACCCCCACTGAAGTCTATCAGACCTACAGAGCATATGTTAGTATCTGATTTAGTTGTGCTAGCTCTTAGCAGGTCCAGGAGCCATAGGAAGTGGATCTGTGCTGCTGGGGCAGTGCCTTTGCACCAGCGATGCAGAGTTAGCTGCTGGGATTCTGCACCCACGGTCAGACACCCCTGCACCCAGCCAGTGCTCCTGCTCTGCATGGGCAGGGGAAAGCTTCTCAAGGAGCAAAGCAGCTTACACACAGGCCATCCAGAGGAAAGTTATCTTCCCCATCACAACGGGAAGAGAAATTCAGTTATTAAAAAGCTGCTGTTCCTCAAAAGCTGGCTGATCTCACTGGAGCTCACCAAAGCCAACCCACATGCCTAGGTGCGTACACCTGACAACTCTAGAACCTACTTTACTCTTCACAAAAGTATGTTCATGTGTCATGAGGACTGATTTTTCCTTCAGTCAGTTGCCAAGTGATTCCATTAATTTCCTCTAGATGGGATAACAGGACTGGACACTCCAAAATGAGGTGTATCTAACATCTGCATTAGCCTTTCCAGGCAAAAGGTGTTCCATTTAAAGAGAGCAGAAGACCACATGAAGTATTCCAGGAGCCTCAGAACAAAAGACATTAAGAAAACCCTAAGACAAAACAGCAAAACCCTGCCAATATACACAGCCTCCCTGATACATCCTCAGGAGCCTGGAGCCAGTGCTCCCCAGCAGGCAGGGATCACCTGGCTCAGGAACCAGCAGAGGATGCTCAGAGCATGAGTTCAGGAGCACCACTGGTTCTGGAGAGAAGAGAGGGGCAGAGAAACAAAGTCATTTATCAGAGCAGGCTCCAACTGGACCACTTGGCTTCCAATATACCCTTCTGATGGCTGGCTGTGACCAAGGGACTGCACCCAAATGCTCTTCTGCAGTACATGTTACTGATCTCTCTCTGGAGGCTGCCAGGTTCTGCAGCTTAAACCTTTAGTTATAATGTTTTTACCTTCTGGTTGTAGAGAAACAGTTCCGAGTCTGAAAGGCCAGAGCACTGCCTCCCTGCCTTGCAAAAGAGGGAAGGGGAGGAGAAGGAGGGGGGAAGGAGAGGAGGGGGGAAGGAGAGGAGGGGGGAAGGAAGTAAAAGTGGTGTTTCCTTGTTTTGGCTTTCTTAGGAAAAGTTAACCTACAGTATTATTATTGGATTGTCAAACAAACAAACAAATAAAAACATTTTGTCTTCGGGACTATGTTTAGTTTCTGCATGCAAACTTCGACAGCAATGCCAGCAACACTGGAGTGGCAATTGCAATTTTAAACATGCTACTCTGAAATGTCATGAACACTAGGCAGTATTTTAAGAGCTCTGGAGATGGTTAGCAGCACTTAGAGCCAAACCAGCAAGAGGCCCTGCTAACAGTAACTGTAAGAATGAAGAGACAGGTAAAAACATGTACTTCTCTGGCAGAAATGGACGTGGAGCAAAGAAACCTCAAAACCCCACATATTTGCTGGGGAATTAACTAGGGTGAGCCAGGAGTTAGGAAAGGAAAAAAAGAATATTCAAAAACAACCCAACCCCAAACCAGAAGGATCAAGTGTACATGGTACTCTATAAAAAGCCCTCTCTTGCCTAGGCTTGTTGTTTTTCTCCTCAATGCACATACTTTACTCTGATTCTGACTTGAGGCAGCAACTTCCCCTCATGGCAGGGCTCCTGACCAGAGTGCTGCAGCAGAGGAGTTCTCCTCCCGCTTTGGGCTCCTCTGCAGTGTTCACAAATACAACCTCACCTCCTCCTACCCATTCTGGCAGGTCCCTCACTTGCCAGCATGGAATACAAGCAAACCACCTGCCCCCACCTCATCCCAACAAGACCAACCTTGCCTTAGTACATCAAAGGTAAGTTTTAGGTCAGTCCTGGCTTTTGTCCTTATTTAAAACCAAGTAGTAACCACACAATAACCCTCCTGTTAAACTGTCCAAAGGGCGATTGCTCCCAGCAACCAGTACTGACAGAGTGCCCCTAAACAGGCCCAGCAGCACTATGCTTCATGCACGGTCCACAGAGACGCTAGAGGAACTGCAGCTGCTCTCCTGTATCCAGCAAGCTTCACACCAAAGCCAGCACTGTGCTGGGAGCCACAGGCCCTCCCTCCCAGCCCATGGACAGCCCAGTGGAGCAGCAGGTTTGGACATGATGCACAGGCAGGAGGGAACAGAGGCTGCTGGAATCAGGCCTGAGTGGTCTGCCCAGGGAAGTGGTGGCCTCCCCATCCCCGGGAGGATTTAAAAGACTTGTAGACATGGTGCTCAGGGACACAGTTTAGTGGTGGACTTGTCAGTGTTAGGTTAACAGTTGGGCTGGATGATCCTAGAGGTCTTTTCCAACCTTAATCATTCTACGATATCCCACAGCCACCTCAAATCCTTCCGGAGAGAATCTCCAGCTGACCTGCCTCTGCTCCACCAACACAGCCACACCAGCAGCCCTGATGCTTGGACCCTTGGCAGATCCAAGAGCCCTGCCTTGCTCAGCCTTCCAGCAAACTGCGAATTACAGAGCAGCAGCACCTCTGGTTCAAGTACCCCACAAAGAATCTCACACTGGTAGGAGTGGGAAGGGATAACTGGGGATCTTCTAGTCTAGGGAACCGAAATGGGATGCTGGAGGCTTCCCCCTTTGGAATGAGCCATGGGATTGAAGTATTTGGCTTTATAAATATTATACACACACACACACACACACATATATATATATAAGGATGGACATTATATGTAAAGATCCTTGACGTCCATTCCAACCTAGTATTTCATGATATAAAAATCGTGCTCTCCTGGAGAGCAGGGAAGGCATATTCCAACTTAAACTAGAATAATGATGATAATCAGGGGGGAAAGCCAAAAACATAGTCATTTGGTGAAGTTTTCCCAACAAAGTATCGTGGCTAAGCGGTGCAAGGACAACTCCAGCACACTGTGCGCGATGCCTGCAGCTTGGGCGAGGTTCCGGCGGAGTCCCCATCCCCACGAGCGGCCAGCGCCGCATCCCCACCGCCGCCCCCGGGAGAGCCCCGCGCGGCCCCGCCCCCGCGTGCCGATGTGGCGAGCGCCCGCCGCCCATTGGCCACCGCCCGCGTCACTCACCGGCCCCACTAACGGCCGCGGGGGGGAGAACGACGCCGAGGGGAAGGGCGGGAATGGCAGGGAACGGGCCGGGTCGGGCCCAGCGCCCGTAGGGCAAAGCTCGGGGTGGGGTGGGGGCCGCTACCTGTGCCCGCGGGTTGTCGCCACCGCCCTGCCCGCTGCCAGCACTCCTCAGCCAGGCACCGGACCTGGGCTGGCTTTTCCCCACCACTTCCCCCCCCCTCGCGTCTCCGCAGCCATTTTCGTGGCCACCTTGGCTACCAGCGGGGCTGACTCACCTCGGCGCTGCGGGCGCGGGGGGCCCGCCTCGGCGTCGTGGGGCCCAGGGAGACCGGGGGAAGGGAGGGGGGCGGAGAGCCCAGCTGGCTGCGCCCTCCCTCCCCGCCGGCCCCGCTGGCTAGTCCCAGGCGAGGACGAGTCCCGGGGCCGGGCCGGGCTCGGCGGCAGAGGAGGCGGCGGCGGCTCCCTCCCTCCCGGCCGTGACCACCATCTTATTAGCACAGGAAATGACATGGAGAACGGAAGAGAGGGGCGTTCGGGGGCCGAGCCCGGGGACCCCCCGAACCGGGGGGGAGGTGCTGCGGGCCCGCCCGGCCCGGCCCGGCCGGGCCCGTTAGGGCTCTCCCGGGGGCTGCGGCGCTGCTGACTTCCTTCCAAACACCCGAGGAGGGAGGAAAAACCCCCGATCATCGAGAACAAACCCCCAAAGCCGCACAGAGCAGAGGGGAAAAAACACCTAGATACAGCCGAGCAAAGCCAGCCCTCCCGTGGTTCCCACCTCCCGCTCCGGAGCTGGCGAGTTTGGCGGGGAGCCGGCGGCGATCAGGGGGGCTGTCAGAGACGAGCCCTGGCCGAGGGGGCCCGGCCCGGCGCGTCCCCCGACCACCGCCACCTGCCGCCGCCCGGCAGCGGCAGCAAGAGCGGGGGCAGAGGCAGCGAGAGCGGGGACAACGGCAGCGAGAGCGGGGACAGCAGCCAGACGTGCCCCCTGCCTCCACGGGACGGGCCCCGGGGCCAGCCCCTCTGCCACCCCGGTGCTGTGTGGCTGTTCTCGTTCTTTGGGAACCTCGTGCCCTTCTGCCAGCAAAAAGCGAAGGCAGACACACGGTATCGCCACAGCTCAATGTTATTTCACATGACTCCCCAAAAAGCAACCCAGCCAACAGCCGCAACAACAACCAACCCTACCCTCCAGCTCCAGGCAGCAACTAAGGGCAACTTGATGGATGGCAAAGAGTGGGCATAATTTAATAAAGAGAGGAAATGTGTCTCAGTAATAAAACAAGTTCTAAATAAAACCATCTGCAAGCACTAAGTTTGAAACCAGGCAAGCCGTTTAGTGGCTTTGCCAAAAGAGGCACGGCGGGGGAGAGAGAGAAGGATGGACAAGCAGACAGCATTTTCCAGTTTCTGCCGTTGACAATGGACTTGGAATGTGAACAGGACTGTGGTGACAATGTGGATACTTGGAACTCCTTCCACTTTTCCGCAGCCCTGAGAAACACCCAAGAAATGACAGTCCCAAGAAATGACATTCTTTGCTCATAGCCTCTGCCCCAAGATTCCTACAAGTGTGGTGCAGAGCAGAGAAAGCCTGTGAGGGCACAAAGACAAGAAGGACGTAGCCCAAGCAAAAGAGAGGTCAGCTTCTGCCATCCCAGAGAGCCTGGGGGTGGCAGCACCTCTGGATGGATCAGTGAAGTTGGCAAAAGAGAATCTGGCAAAATGAGGAGGAATGTCATCAGCTCCAATTCCAACCAAGCTGGCTTGGCAAAGGCAGCCAGTGTGGCACAGAGTGTTTGAAAGTTCAAATGAGTATGGCTTGCCCAATCTCCAGCTGTGGCATGCTTTTTGTTCCTGGTGTCAAACCGCTGGGGAAAGGATTCCTGCTCCGAGGGGAAGTGTGCTGTGTAACTGTACCCCTTCCAGTCATGGCAGATAGATGGACTTGGAGACACTTGCACTCGCCTGGGAAAGGCATACCATAAGCTGTCAGCACCTTGGGCTCCTCAGAAATATTGGAGGTGCTGGTAGAGCTGCCCTGGTTTGCTGTCTGTGTGCTGGAAGGTGTGAGGACACTGAACGGGCAGCAAGTACAACAATAGGCTTATAAATGAGATTGATGAATGGCTGAGAGAGAATAGGATGATTAAAACCCAACCAAGATCATGGAAGTAATATGAATGCACACTGAATGCCATGCTAAATTGGAGTAATAGTTTTGTTGTAGCTGTTGTAGCCTAAGGCTGTAAGAACAGGCTCAAAGGGAAGCATAAAGCTTTAATTTATAAAGAAAATTAAAGATGTAAGTGCACTATAAAGAAGAGCTCTTAGGTCTGCTTGCAAACATGGGCATGCTAATTGATTGGGAGGGAGTTGCCTTGGATTCATGTGTGCCTCTTGTCTCTGTACATTTAACAGCCTAGTGTACTGGCTTTGCAAGGCAAGGGTTTGGTGGCAGGGATGGCTTCTGTGAGAAGCTGCTAGAAGCTTCCCTGATAGAGCCAGGGCCAGCTCACTCCATGAGGGACCCAACCCTGCTGGCTAAGGCTGAGCCCAGCAGCCACACGGCTAGCACCTCTGGGAGAATCTGTTGGGGAAGGAGGAAAGACCTGGGCAAGAGCAATTGTAGTGGGAGAGCGGAGAGACAATATATCAGAGCAACAACTTTGCAGGCACGAAGCTGAGTGAAGAAGGAGAGGAGGAGGAGCTCCAGGCACTGGAGCAGAGGTTCCCCTGCAGCCCATGGTGAAGACCATGGTGAGGCAGCCTGTACCCCTGCAGCTTGTGGAGCAGACACCCACCTGCAGCCTGTGGAGGTCACAGTGGAGCAGACACCTATCTGCAGCCTGTGGAGGTCACACAGGAGCAGACACCTACCTGCAGCCTGTGGAGTCCACAGTGGAGCAGACATCTACCTGCAGCCTGAGGAGGTCACACAGGAGCAGACACCTACCTGCAGCCTGTGGAGGACCTCACGCTGCAGGAGATGGATGCCCAAAGGAGTCTGTGACGCCACACAGAGCTCCTGCTGGAGCAGCCAGCGGCAGGGAGCAACAATGGAGCAGAGCATGAAGAGCTGCAGCCCGTGGGAAGGACTCAAACTAGAGAAGTTTGTGGAGGATGGTCTCCCATGGGAGGAACTCCAATGCTGGAGCAAGGGAGGAGGAAGGGATGGTAGAGACAATGTATGACAAAGTGACCACAACTCCTGCTCTGCATCCTCCTGTGCTGCTGGAGGGCAGAATGTAGAGACTCAGGAGTGAAGCTGAGTCCAGGAGGAAGGGAGGAGCCTGGAGAGGTGTTTGAAGATATGATTTTTATTTCTGATTAACTTACTCTGATTTGATTGGGAATAAATTAAGCTAATAATAAATTAAATTATTATTAATAACTATTATTATTAAATTATTGGTAATAAATTAAGCTGATTTCCCCAAGTCGAGCCTGGTTTGCTCATGCTGGTTACTTGTGAGTGATCTCCCTGTCCTTACCTCGACCCACAGCAACATCAGAGAGGAATGAGGTGATTAGGTGTTATCTTTGCAGTGTTGGCCTGTCCAAGCTGTTCCTCCACAGCTGGATAGCCTCCCAGAGAGGCAGAAGGGGTTTAACTGACACTGAGCTTTTAGGCAGCGGTATAAAAAGCAATGCCTGCAGAAGAGGATGAAACAGAACCCATCTGATTTGATGACAAAGATGCTGTGATGCAGTGAGTATGCAGACCAGCAGGCACTGTCCCACCAGCTGCTGCTGCCTGCTCTGAGCTGGCTGGCTAACTCAGCAGAGAGCTAGGCAAACAGTTGTGAACACCGATAAAAGGAGGTGGTGGGACCATGATGCTGGGGAAAAGGAGGCAAGCCAGATCTCTCTCAGAGCCACAATGAGCCACTGGCTCAGCCTGGGGCAACTGTGAGGCAGTGCTGGCTTTATGATTCCCTGCTCTAGGGTTCTGCATGAGTGCCCAGCCCTGGCTGTGGTGCAACAAAGGCTGTTTGCAGGCCATACACTGGAGCAGAGAGCTGAACTGGGTTAAAAATAATCCACCAAAAAATGAAGCAAGCTGCTTAGTTATTGTAGTATTGGTGCAAGCACGTGGATTGCCTTTTAGCCAGATCTGCCCCCATGTCTCAGGCTGCAGGGATGACAGTGGGAACAAGCACTCGAACCGTAGCCAGAAACCTAGGGGCTAGGTCACCTGCCCAGGAGCAGTCCTGAAAGCTTTTGGACTAGGTGAGGCCTTTTCCAGACACTGGGGTTTGAGAGTTAGTGCTGGTGTGTTCCTAAGGAATCATCAGAACTGCTTTTCCCTCTGAAATGATCTCCCTGTCACTGGCCCAAAGGCAGGAAATGGAGGAATGTCTCTGCTCCCAGGCACTCCAGAACCTGGGGGTTTGTTTCTAAGCATCCACCCATGTTTGGCAGGCCATGGGAATGCTCTCTCCCTGTATCACAAGCAGCCAAATAACTTGTGTTAACTGTGAAGCTATCTTTAAGAAAGACACTGAATTAAGAAAGACACTGAAATCTTATCTGAAGAAATCAAGAGATAAAGGATTTACCCTTCCCTTTGTCCTTGCCCACCTCATTAGGAACATGTGTGGCTCTCTGTATGAACTTGGCTCCATCCACTTTCTAACTACTAGTTCTTTAACTAGTTCTGTTCTAGCTCAAACCAGGACAGTCAATTAACAACCTGATCTCAGTTCATTAGTAGTTGTTTCTCTCTGGCAGTACCTTGGAGGCTGAGCTCCTCAGCAGGGAAAACAATTCCATAGAATTGTTGCTCTAATGTATCAGAGTCTGATTGTGAATGGAAGCTAACAATAAACAAAAAGCAGAATGACCGTCCAGACCTTATTATCTGTAATGAGAAGAATATTGGATATCATTATAAACCTTTGATTATTTTCCTAATCTTAGCTGTTGATAATAGCATCACTGGAGATAATCAGATTGCATTGTAGGAAGAGCACTCAGAGGGCAAGACACTGCAGGGCTGAAGTATGAACAGGGAAAACAGCCTTGAATTTTGCACTGAAAACAGAATCTGAAGGAAAACAGTGGCAGGGAACTACAGTGTTGCCAACTCTCCTGACACTTGGTCTTTCCGTTAAAGCTTCTGATGACATAAGTTCCTCAGCTTTCACTTTAAACCTAGTGCTTTCTTGTCCTCTGGCTGGGAGGTTCCAGAAAGCCTGAGCTTAGCTACAAAATATTTAAAGACTCCTAAGGTAGGAGCAAACAAAAGGCAGCCACCTTTCTATTAGTACTTGAAATATCATGATTTTAAAGCTAATTCTGGCTTTCCCCCCTGCCGAAGTCTCCAAGCTGCCAGCAGCTCTGCCTAAGGCCAGTGTGTTTAGCTCAAGAACCACCTCTGTGTGTTCTGTCCTTCCTCCTTTAGAACACTTTTAGAACTCTTTCAGAACTCTTTCATATTTTGATCAGTTGGAAGAAAATGTGGGATTTCCGTATTTTAATTAGTTGGAAGAACATCATCATCATGGCTAGGCTTCGCGAACAAAGATCCAGGGAGGGCTCCATCTACACTCCTCATCAGCGCCTTTTCCAAGTGCGCTGATAAAAAGAGGCTAGCGGATAGCACCCTCGAGCCTGCGCTATGGATTTTTTTGGTGAGACACAGCATGCGCAGAGCTGGACCCACCCTTTAGTCCTAAGGTTCATCTGCCAGGGCCTAGCAAGCTTGGATGCTGGCAGCGAGGTCCTTAGGACAGAGGTTTTACCTCTTAGATGGAAGGCCTTCCAGGGCTAAACGAGCTCCATCTGCCTGGGTTTGGAATCAGAGTTGTCCTTCTCCTAGGATGACTGCCAGAAGGCTAATGAGCTCATCCTACCCATACAAGGATTATAGGAACATGGGTATCACTCCCCACACTTTCCTGTGGGCAATGAGTTTAATGCTCCCTCTGCTGTCGGCACAGTTATCGCACCAGGGGCCACAGCAGACCCCAAGTGATTTTCAGACTGTGCCTGAGTTGGAAGAACATGTGAGCAAAGAAATGAAGCATGGGCTAGATTCAGAGGGGTTTCTTACTATGAAAATGGTTTTTTTGCTATTTTAAAATTCCACTCTCAGTTTCATCCAGACTGGTCTGAAAGTCATTTCTCTCTTGTTTTGGTGACTAACCCTTCCAGAAAGAGGAACAATTAAGTTGGGTTTTTTTTTACTACTGGCAATGAGTTTTGGGCAGCCCTTCACCCATGGGGATATGGGAATGGATATCCATCCATCCAGGAGGTGCTTGGCTGTTCTTTCTCTGCTGCCCTCCTGGCACAGTTGATGCTGCGCAGAGCTCTGCTATGGCACTGTTTCTCCAGCAAGAGGCAGGGCAGATCTTCATCTGAAGCTGCTTCACTAGGGCTTGCTTGTCAAGCTGTGTCTGGAAGCCCAGAGAGGAGATGTTTGTGTGTCTGAGTCACCCAGCAGGACTGACTCCAAGCAAGTTGCTGAACTTGCCCTTTGCAATGCCTTTCTGGGACTCCTCTCTGCCCATCCCAGCCACACAGTGAGAGAGAGAGCTTGGAACAACTGGCTGCTCCTAGGCAGCCCTACAGTCAACCTCCTAGAGCAGCTACTGAAAGAGGAGAGGCCATGCCAACAATACTTAGGGCAAGGGAATAAGAAGATCTGTGGCTGCCTGAGCTCCAGCTGCTGGGAGCAATTGCCACAGCTCAACACAACACATTTCTCATCCTGCTGGAGCCTCTGAAACAGAGAGATTTGTGGTGTTTACTCAGATTCCCCTGTTGGGCACTGGCACTGCCTTAGGTTCAGTTTAATCTTGCTGTCAAAAGCTGGCAGAGCTTTTTCCCTAGGCCTGTGCTTCTCTCTGCCTGGAGAAGCTGATGGAGTGGGTGGGTAAGCCCTCATAGCCAGGAGCCAGCAGCAACACTGCACTCTGAGGGAGAAAACTGCTTTGGCAGCTTAACAAGAGCAAGTAGCAAAAGAAATAGGAAGTGTGCACGTTCCTGAAAGGCAGTAATGCATCTTCTGAGGCAGTGCTGCAGACACACACAAATCATTTCCCTGCACCCCTCCCATGGCTCAGGGAAACGGAGAGGTTCTCTTTCCTGGACAAGTGCATCAGCAGACCTCTTCCTGCAGCCTTGGCAAAGATTTGTTGGAAACAACTTCCCTGCCCCGACCCTCTCCTTTTCCCCTTTCTTTTCCCTTTCCCTCTTCTTCTCCATCTCTCTCTCCCCATCCTTCTTCCTCTCTCTCTCTCTCTCTCCTAGTTATGCATCCCATTTATACATTAAAAGTACTAAAAGAGTGATGCCTCCCTTACAGTTTGCAGGCAATTCTCAGTTTTCCCAGATGTGATTAAAAATGGACATTAACTATCTAGAGCGATCTTCAGAGAGCTTTTCGAAACCTTTTGAGCATTATGTGGGTGTCCTGATTTAGAAATATTTATCTCTAGAACAGGATATTCAATGACTTTTGCTGTCAGTGCAGAAGAGAATAATGCATGAGTCTCATAGGATGCTAAGGTGCCACCTCATTTCTTCCAGGATACAGAAGATAAATATTTCTTTGATACAGCTTTTGTTGTGTGTGGTGGGTAGAAAACTCCAACTACCTTCTGCTGCTCATTCCTGTCCAGTTGGAACATTTCAAGCATGCAATCAGTGAGAGGAAAAATCCACCTCTTGGCCTGTTATGCACCTGCAGTCATGAACAGTGATGTGTGGAGGCAAAACAACCTGCAGAGTAGCAGTGGACTGGAAATACTTCAGCCCAACTCTTTCACAGGATGCTGTTATCCTCAGACATGAGGATGGTCTTGAACAGGCACTGCTATAGCCAACTTTTCTATCATTTAACCAACTGCCTTTGGATTACAGAATGTGTGGTTGAGGGAGCAGAGGGTCAGGTTTTTTGCCAGGCAGGTCAGGGTACAGTCACATTTCTTCTTCTCACATGCTGCTTTGCAGAACAATGAAGTGCCCAAGCTGCTGGGGTGCTGGCTGCTGTACCCCAGCAAGCTCTCAGGAGCTGAGACACCCAGGCTCAGCACCCTGGCTGAGTTGGGGCAGGAAACCCAGAGCTAAGGAAAGGAACCAGCTCTGTCCCTAGACAGCAAACAAGCCAGGATCTGCTTCTGAGACTTCTCTGAATGTCCCCAAATTGGCTGAGACTGCACAACAAGACTGCAAAGCACACAATAAGAGAAGATTTCTGATGCTTTGTGTTCCCACAACTTGGGGAAGGCCTGGCCCTGGCACACACATTCCCCCTGGTCCTTCCCAGGGTTGCCAGCCTTCCAAAGCATGCTCCTCCTGCAGACATTTTGCTACAGTTCCCTCTGGACCTGGTCTCACCATAGAATTTGCTTTAACTCCCTCCAAAAGAGACAAATGTTTGAAGCTGCCTATTGCATGGCTTGGCTTCTGGAGCACAGAGAGGCAGGGAAGGCAGAGAGAGCTCAGGCTGCCAGGAGCACAGTGAGGAGATGACACTGTCTTAGCTCCTCTCCTCTGAGCTGCCAGCACACCTACAAGCACTCTGGATACAAACTCCAGCTTTATTTCCTCACTATGGGAACTCCTGCAAGGAAGACAATCACTCTATTTCAGGAACTGCTGGGGAGAGCCCTTGGGCAGCATTGAGGTAGGAGCAATAATGCTCTCCAATAAAAGTCTGGGCCCCTAACTGTTCCCTCCTGAGCACAAGATGAAGCAGAGTCTGGGCTGAAATGCTGGATGAGGATTCAGGAGCCATTTGGAGGGGAGAGAGGAGCTTTATTGGCATTGATGTCTGCAGCTTCCCCAGGGTCAGAAGGCCAGCAGCCTGAAGCAGGATTGTCTGCCTTGGAAATACATGAAGTTCCACTCAGGAAAGTTTCTTAGCTCTGCCTGGCTTTGTAGGTGACACTAAGCAGCACAAGAACACAAGCTTGTGTCCCAGGAGATATCTGTGATTGTCAAGGGTCTACATGAGCCAACATCAATATTCTAAGTTCAGTCTTTTACATCCTTGGTTTCTGGTTTTTTTGGGGGGGTGTTTTTTGTTAAATTCAGATATGCAGGAAATGAAGCTAATATTTCATTCTCTCCACCAGTTTGTTGTTCTGCAAAGCAGCATGTGAGAAGAATAAATGTGACTGTACCCTCACCTGCCTGGCAAAAACCTGACCCTCTGCCCCCTCAACCACACATTCTTCTTGACTTGTTTCTTTGGAGAAGATGTCCAAAGCCAGATGGGACCAGGCTAGAAAATGAGTTCATGAGGAAGCAAAGCAGCTAACAGTCCCTTTTCACCAAGGCTTTTGAATAAATAAATAGAGCAATTAATAATGAATAGACCTAAACTTGAAGTCCTTACTCTAGGCAAAAATTCTCCTTCATTGAGCTCTTTACTCCACCACAATGTAGGTCAGAAACCCAGATCTGGCCTGAAGTGGCTGTTAATAAATAATAATGGTGGGGTGGTTTTCTCCTGCCCCTCCCCAAAGGAACAGGAACTGGAAGGACCATGTGGAGAGTGGAAGTCTGCATTGTTCTGCTGGATCTTGTTCAGTGCTAAGGGAAGGGAAGGGAAGGGAAGGAAAGGAGGAGGCTAATTCATGCTCTGTGTCTTCCTTACACATTGCTTGGCTTCACCAGACAGCAAGCAAGACATCCAGGGAAGGGCATCACAAGGCCTCCTGAGCCCCAGTTTGTCCGGGGCAGGGGCACTGTCTGCAGGAGACCTTCCTGAGAGGAGGAAACCATAACACAGCTGGACTCACCACTAATCCCCTCTACAAATGCCATCTCCAGACTCTCCAGAGGCATTTCTTGGCTTGCTGCCTAAAACGATGGCTAAGAGCTTTGTGCTAAGAGCCACACAACAGTTTGGCAGAGCTGGAGCATCCCCGTGACTGAGAGCAAAGCTTCCCCAGATGCCTGGTGTGGTTCAGGAGGGTTGCAGGGCCTCTTGCCAGCTCAGTGGCCATCCAAGCAACTTCTCTCCTGTCTGGATTCCATTCTCAGGCTTTGCTACTGCTCCTGTGATGCTTCTCCCCCCAAATCTTGTTCTTCTCTCCTCTCCTGCTCCCTCTCACAGCCCCGTGTTGTGTTGCTGCAGATTCACAATCCTGACCTCTGCCTCCAGGCCTTCTGATGCTTTTGGTTTTCCCACTCATCAGCAACCAGAACACATCAGGCTCTTCGTCCTTTTCCTGGTGATGCTGGCCTAAACGCTCTGCTTGTCTGCTTCTTGCAGATGTAGAAAGGCTTCCAGCTCTTTTGAGATACAAACACAACTATGCAAATCACATCCCTTGCTGTTTGGAAAGACAGTAAGTGAACAGCGAGGCCAAAGAACATGCTGGTGACAAAGCTGTCTCTTCAGTCAGTAGAGATGGAAAGAGGACTCCAAGAGATTGGATGTAGAATCAGAGAGGCAAATGGGAGCTCAAGACATTCAGAGTTGTTTGTAGTTTGTTGTGCCACCTAACAGTGGCACTTGACAGTTTGGGCACTGGAGAAGCTTCCACACCAGCTCTGGCAGGCAGGGGAGATAGGAAGGCATCACTGAACAAAGCTCAAAAAGCCTTTTTGACCTCAGTCACCAAAGCTAACCGTGGCAGCTGGGAGAGGAATGGCTGGAGGAAGGCACTGGAACATGTCTGGAATGTGCTGGAGGCTTACAGCACTGGTGTTTGTATGCTTAAAACATGAGCCAAGATTTGCTTCAGGGATGTCCCAGTTTGTTTTCCTAGCAGAAGACTGTGAAAGTGCTTTCATTTCATGAAGTGTGGAGCATGAAGTAGCTCTCTGAACTTCATCAATCCTGTTAGAGCATTCAGTGCTAGAATCAGCGTCCTTGGAGGGATGTAAAAGATGTGCTGCTGAGGGAGATGCTTTCCTGGGGACTTGGCAGTGCTGGGAACAGTTGGACTCAATGATCTCAAAGGTCTCTTCCAACCTAAACTATTGTGTGATTCTCTGATTTCATAGCAGATGTCTTCCTCACCTATTGCTTGGCCAGGGGTGAGGCTGCAGTGTTGTTTTCCCAACAGCAGAAGGACCTGAGACCTCTGAGTGTGCAGCCTCCTGATCTGGCAGGTCTGGAGGTCTGGTCCCACTGTCATGGGAGTGACAGACAAGCACCCTGAGCCCAAGATCTTAGCTGGCAAGTGGCAGCAGGAGGGGGAAGATGCAGGAGCTTTGTCTCCAGCAGTGAGTCAGCCAGCCCTGGCTGCCAGCTGGGCTCATTAATTGCTGCAGAGATGGAGGAGGCAGGGAGAGCTGAGCTCTGCTGAGGAAATATTAATTGCATAAGAAGATAATGACAGAGAGACAATTCACTTGATGAAATGACTGTTTGGAGAAGGTGGCAGCTCTAGTGCTGGGGCAAGTGGCTAATGCAGAGAGTGATGGCTGTTACAGTACATTGAGCAATTCCACACACACTCCTGCCTGAGCTCTCTGCACTAACTGAGCAGCCTGGGAATCACTTGCCTCCAGCACACTGGAGATTTCCTCTCCCTGACATGTGCACTGCTGCAGCAGCACAGCCTCCATCACTGGGCTACAGCAGAGAGGATTTGGCTTCCAAGGAGAGCAGTGGTTCTGTAGAGCTTCTCCAGGAAGCTGTGGGGCTGAGATGGGCTCATCTCCTCTGACCTTGGCTGCAGAGGCACAGAGTGGTGTCCTGCAGACACATATCCCCTCTCCTGTGCACACAAGCTCGTGCCATGGCCCTTGGTGGGCAAGTACTACAAGTCCCAGTCCCCTTGGGGTACCACTGCTGGGATGCAGTGCCTGGCCAGAGCACTGGGAGGGTTCTCAGGGGAAGTCCCTGCAGATGTGCTCACACCCTGGCAGCAGGGGCTGGGCCCCACAGCCAGGGCAAGGATCCTGGAGTGATGGAGCAGAGGAACTGCCATTTACTGCAGTGCAGCCAGGGCTTCTCTCTGTTTGGTGTTGGAATTTCATCCATAATCCTCAGAGAAAATCCCCAAACATTTACACACTGAGACCTAGAGGGGAGGAGAGAAACTAGACATTTGTCTCCCCTTCAAGCAGTGCTGAGAAGTGCTTTTGTCTTGACAGCTGCACACAGCAGCATGATACAGCCAGAGTCTTCTTCTACAGGCAGAGGCTGAAGGGAATTGGGATGTGCACAAGAAGCCCTCTGCTAGCAGCCTGTGTGTAGCTGGGTGGATGTCTAGAGCTCACCTTCCCTGCACAGAGCCAGGAGGCTTTTCTGCAGCAAGCTGACAGCTGAGGATGCAGCTAGTTCAATCAGAAGAAGGTTGTAGGCTACTACAAAATACAAATATGGTTGCCTCTGTCATGTGTTGAAGCATCTCCCAAGTCAGTCCTGCTTAGATCTTCTTCCTGATGTCCTTCCAGCCCTGCACTTCACAGCCGCCACTTCTCTGCCCACTGCCAGAGCTTGGTGCCAGCTCAGCAGCATCCCTCATCTGCACCTGGCAAGGCTCACACAGCATGTTCCTTTCAGTCCTGTTGGGAATAGGTGGGAGCACACCCAGGAGTGCTCTGAAATGGTTGTACTGTAGACCATAGCAACACTTCCATGTGCAGGGAGACTGCCCAGGGTAGCAAGAGCCCCAGGACTGCCAAAAGGGCAGAAGTGCAGTAAAGTGAAGTGATTTTGGGTGACACAGCAGGTGAAAGCATCGCTGGCTGGCAGTAGAACCCAGCTCTCCCACAGCTCTGAAGCCTTTGTGTCAGATGTGATCCACTTGGGTTCTGTTAGAGCAAAACACATGGAAGATGGAGGCTGAACAGGAGCTGATTCAGAGGAGAATGTCCCAGCAGAACAATGGCTACTATTTATAAAGAATGAACTCGTTGCAATATGTAATTAGAAGCTTTGCCTTCCACACACAAATTGGAGATAATGATTGTCAAAGAAAGTGAAGGCAATCCAAACAGAACAATTTCTGCCCTGAAGCTCACTTGCTACAAACTCCTTCAGCTTAGCACCAAAGCCCCCACCTGCAAAGCTTTCTCTCTCCATGCCCCAGCTAGGTGACAGTGGTCTGGGCAAGCATCACAAAGATTTTGCAGCCAAAGGGGTAGCTCAGGCAGAGAGAAGCAAGATCTGTGGCAATTGGGATGCCTGGTTTGTGATTGCCAGACCCTTCTGAGCATGGATCCCTGCTGAAAGTCCCACCAGCTGAGGCCAAGGCTTTGCAGGCAGAGCTGCCTTCAACAGCAGGAGCTGCTCCAGCTGGAGAGCCAGACTGCATGTGGAAAGGCAGAATCCAGCTGTTCCATTGTCTGACCACAGAAACACCTTGATTTGACAGTTCCAAACACATGTCCTAGTATGGGTAAAACCCAAACGTGTCCTTCTAAAGAGGCTTCCTTAGGTACTGCTCTAGGAGCATACAGTTACTTTCTATTAATAGCTAAAACTTCTTGACAAGACAGCAAAACCCAAACCACAATGAAATCACAAAGTTGCTTATGAAACTCTTTCACTCAGTATCTTACTTATAACTGGCAGAAACAATACCCCCAAGGTATTTTCATGGATGAGCAGCCTGGCCCAGCTCGAGGTGTCCCTGCTGGCAGCAGGGGTCTCTAAAGAGGCTGCATGGCCTCTAAAGTTCCCTTTCAACTCTAACCTTTCTATGAGTCTATTGCAGGGTTTTCATCAGCATTTTCCTGGCTGCCTTCACTTGCCATATGGGCTGTATCTCCACTTCATTAATGAATAATAATTGGATTATTTTCCTATACACAATGTTGCATCAGGCTTTGACTTCTCGGCTCCTGATTCTCCTTCCCCTCCTGCCAGGGAAAGGGCTGGAGGGAAAGTGTGCAAGCAGCTTTCCTGGGGCTCAGGAACCACTACACACTTCTCATCTCCAGTACAGCTTGACTGGTTTGGCTTCATGTGGGTGAACTGTTGGGCAACTGGTGATGGATGAGACCTGCTTGCAGCTGGGCCCCTGAATGCAGCTCACTCCTCAAAGACTGCAGGCATGGAGCAGAATAGGCAGTGAGGAAGCTCTGAAGGAGCATTTCTTTGTCTTTCCCTCTAATTGCAAGGCTAATGTTGCACATAAATATCTAGCAGCTGCTTGTTGGGGGATGTCATTTTGAAAGCCTGGCTACAGCACAAGAGAGAGTACAGCTGGGAGTCAGAAAAGCTTTCAGAGGAGATAAGGCACTTTGCCACCAGCACTTCAAGGGAGGAGCCTCCTGACAGCAACATGATGTTCAAAGATGAAGTGCCTAGAGTATAGTCTCATGCTCTTCCAGAACTTAAATATTGATGAAACATAGGTCCCAGAGGCAGCCTCACAGGATACCAGCATGGCAGGGGCTGGAAGGGACCTCTGCAGGTCACTTAGTCCAACTGCAGTGCCCCAGAGGAGGTTTGCCCAGGATCACATCTTGGTGGGTTTCAGAACACCAGGTTCAAAAGAGACCTCTTGAGCTCAGAGGTGAATATCACCGGTATGGGATGCTCCTGATGCTCTCTAGCTCCACACCAGGAGAAAGCAGCCAGGCAGTGCTAAATGAAAGAAACCATCAAGCTCTGCAAGGAGCTGGAGAGAGCACAAGGCTCTTTTCTCCATTCCACATCCCCAGCCATAAGGGCTCTGGGTAGAGAGGCTCCCTCGGGGAAGATACCAGCAGCTGACATTTTGAAAGGGAGAAGGGATCCAAGTGCAGCTTCTCTGCTCCTGCAGCCAGTTCCTCTGATTCCTCATGCCAAGGTATGGCTAAACATCCCATTCTCTGTGCTGACAGCCAGTGTCTGTATCAATAGACACAAGCAGCTGCATGCTCCTCTCAGACCTGCATGCTTACCAAGTGTCTCCTGCCTAAAGGAAGCTGGCATTCAAGAGGAGAGATGTGTTAATCCCTTGATGTTTAGGGAAGCCACCTCAGAGAGAGCTGGCTATCATGAAGGAGAGCAGGGGATGGGCTAGGGGTCTGGTCTTGGAGCAGGATGAGGAGCAAGGGGCTGCCCATGTGAGACAGCAACTTGGGACTACTTGCCTCTAGAATAAAAACAGTAAAGAAGTGACAAAGCAATCACAGGTAAAGATTAACTCAGAGACTTAGAAGGGCATCCTGAATAAGATGAGCATATGTCTGTTGGTATTTGGATCTTTATCTGATGGAAAGGCCTGACTCAGCTCTGTCTCTCACCTTCAGTATTGGTCCATCACCTGAACTCCACTTAGCTTAACTAAAGCAAGGATGATGTAAGAGACCTTATTCATGCCAAGCCATTACTCATACTCATATCATGTTCTGTTTCTAGTGATTATAAGCATGTTCCTCTACAATATAGGTCTATATTTGACTGTTTTTAGGCCTGCCAGAACTTAAAACAAAGGGCCAACATGTAAGTCCACATCACTCAGCCTCCCCCTCCTCCAAGGATTTTGGGATAGCTGTGAGAAAGTGCCCTGCACAAGTAAGTGCCTCACATCTTTCTCTAGAGCACCTTTTCTTTCTCTTTCTTCAGCTATTTGTGGGCAATAGATAAACAGATCAGGAATGCTAGGGCAGGGAAACAAAACCTCATCACGTTTTCCTCCAAGCTCAGGAAGAGCCAGAGAGGTTCCATAGTCAGAGTTCACCTGACACATTTGGATGATGCATCCCACATGAACTCAGGTTTTGCCTCCATGGCCAGGCAAAAGAGTGGTTGTGTTAAGCAATGTACTTCTCTGAGTCACCTCTGAGGAGAAGGGGTGAGGAGCTGGCAGGGCAATGCCAGAGGAAGCCCAGAGGGATGTTTGTCTATCTGTTCTTAACAGAGACTTGCTTGACCCCACAGCATCTGCACTGCTTGAGGTGCCAGCTCTGGGAAGAAGTGCTGGACTAAGTGTGGGGACTTGAGGAGGTTTGTTTATTCCCTGAAGCAGTGGGGAATGTTTCCTCCCCAGCACATCCTGCCAACTTCATTCTTCTTATCTAGCAGTTATCCTGAAGCACTGCTCAGGAGCTAGCTCCAAGTGGTTTGCCCTCCCTCTGCTGAGCACTGGAAAAACAGATAACCTCTTCCATTCCAGCAAGCAGGACCAAGGAGGAAAGCACCTTCCACTCCCCTGAGACTCCAGCATAGCTCTAGGTACATATAGTGGGTTTTTTCTGTCCAGACCAAGACCTTCAAGCTCATTCTGTTCAGGGAACAGCAGGAACATCTGGCATCAGCTAATCACTCAGCACCTACTTAGGCTGCTGTCAAAATGCAGTTTCAGTAGAACTCTGACCCAAAGCTGTGACACATTTCTGAGCAGTACACATGCTCCAGCCAAGAGGAAAGGCATGGCAGGAGAAGGGGATGGTTAGTAGAGGCTGAGACATCTGCTTACCTCCCGCAGCAGGAAAAGGCAAGCCTGTGAAAAGGACCTTCAATGCTGAAGAAACTGGCAATATCTGCATCTGGGGGAATTCAGGTGAAAGGATTCCCATTTGGAGTCTGCCCAGTTCAACACTCAAGTGACAAGTGCAGCCCTTCAGCATAGATGGCTCTAATTGCATCCTATTTACTGTCTAATTGCCCTGTAAGCAGATACACACATAGAGCATCAGAAGAGAACTGGGATCCATAATGGTATGCAATTAACAACTGTCATTGCTCCCTGCTCTATTTATCCCTAATGAATGGCCTGTGCAAACAGCAGGCTTGGTACTGGGACAGTGATGTGTGACATGGGCAGAGAGAGCAGGAGACAGAGGTCTCTTATGGCCTGGGGAGGGGACAGGTGGGACAGGGCATGTCCAAAGGATGCCAAGGGCTCAGACTCTACTTTGGGACCTGGCAGTGTGGTTTCAGTAAAACAATTTTGGTTTGGGCCCCTCACTCCAAGAAGGACACTGAAATATTAGAGCACGTCCAGAGAAGGGCAAAGAAACTGGGGAAGAGTCTAGAGCACAAGTGTTGGGTGGAGCAGCTGAGGGGAGCGGGGTGGTGTAATCTAGAGCAGAGGAGGCCTAGGGGAGACCTTCTGGCTCTGTACAACTCCCTGAGAGGAGGCTGCAGTGAGGTGGGGGTCTGTGTCTTCTCCAGTTGTGCAGGGGAGGTTTAGATAGGAAATTAGGAATGTCCCAGCAGTGGCCTTCAGTGATTTGAGTGCCATAGATGGTTTGAAATCCCAGTGGGGACAGAGGAATGAGAGACAGACAATTGCAAGGTGTTAGCTCTGCAGCTGGTGAGAGGAGGACTGGCTGGAGGAGCACGAGTGCGTGTGGCTGAGGAACTGCTCCAGATGTCAGGGCTAGGCACAGACAGCTGTGTCTGAGGTGCTGACAGCTGGTCACAGGGGAGCAGGGAGAGCCTTGTCATATCAGGCTTATCAAACAAAGCCATTAGATGTTAGGAAACTCAATTGTTGGGTGCAAAAGAATCCCTTCTGTGCCCAACAGATGGAGAAAATGGAGCATTCCATCCCTGGGAAATAGAGCTGGGCTCTGAGTGAATCCAAACTGTCTGCAAGGCATTCCAGCAATCTGTCATTTGCTAAACAGTGAGGAGAGTGGTGAAAAAATACTCATGTGCTCAAGAAATCTGCTGGAAAGGGAACCTGCCCAGCTGGGCTTCCACTCCCTGTGCGAATACAGGCTGGGCTGGGAGCTGGGACACTGCTGTCCTTCTGGCAAACGTTAGCCAGGACCTTCTGGAAGAGGCAGAAGCAACACATTTGTTGTGGCCCAGCTCTCCCGGGGAGGTGCATCTTCCCAGGAGGAATTCAGCAGCTTAGGTTAGATTTGCTCTTTTTGTCTCTTCCCTTTTTTCCTTGCATTCCCAGCAGCAGAGGTCATTTCCTTTGGCCTCCTCAGGCTCACTCTTGCAGTGTCCAACCCCTTTCCTCCCACAAATCCAAGTCTCTGATGGAGTTCTCCACACAGCAGGCATGGCCATGCTGCTGTTGCCACCTCAGAGAGACAATGCTCATCCCTGCAGCCAGAGCAGGGGCAGAAAAGCCTCCTATATGCAATTTGCTTGGAGGAGGAAAATCTCAGCCTGAATTCCTCTTCTCTTTGGTTTGGCTACAGTCAGCAAATCTCCTCTCAGCAGGGCTGGCATCCCTTCCCACACACAGCCGCTGGCAGCCAAGGCTTCTCCCCTCTGTGCTCAGCTGCTCAGTGCCAGTCCCAGGAGAGCTTGCTTAATGAAATCTCCCATGCAAAGTCAGAGCTCCCTGGCACAGGCTCTCTCCTCCTTGGCCCCAGGAGATTTCAGAAGAAATGGGGGATTTCTCCACCCCTGCAGAGCAGTGTAAGCCATGGAGGGGCAGGCAGCAGGCTTGGCTTAGGTCAGAGGAGCCCTGCACTCTGCACTGCTCCCCTGGGCCAGCCCAGCCTTGGGGAGCACAGAGAGCCAGGCTCTGGGCTTGCTGGGATTCCTCACTCCAAGAACACTGAGGTGCTGGAGTGTGTCCAAAGCAGGGCAACAAAGCTAAGGAAAGGTCTAGAGCACAAGTGTTGTGAGGATGCCTGAGGGAATGGAGGGTGTCTAGCCTGGAGCAAAGGAGGCTCAGGGGAGAGCTGCTCACTCTCTGCAACTCACTGGAAGGAGGTTGAAGCAAGGTGGGAGTCAATCTTTTCTCCCAAATAGCCAGTGACAGGACAAGAGGAAACAGCCTCAAGTTGTACTGGGAAGGGTTAGGCTTCACATTGGGAAAAATTTCTTCCCCAAAAGGTTGCCAATCCCTGGAAGAGCCTGCCCAGGGAAGTGATGGAGTCACTGGAGGGACTGAAGCCATGTAGATGTGATGCTGAGGGTTTGGTGCTGGGTCAATCATTGTGCTTGATGATCTGAAAGGTCTCTTCCAATCGAAGTCATTCTCTGATCTGTCGGGCAGCTTTTTGCAGCCTGTGTGTGTGGATCCACCTGGACACCTCTGTGGGTTGCAGAGGGGTGTGGAAGTCTTGGCAAACCTCAGGAGAGCACAGGAGCTTGGCTGCATGAACAGAGGGGCTTCTGCAAGACACTACCCACCACAACAAGCATTTTTCCTTGTTCTTTCCAGAGCTGCACAAGTCCCTATCTACAGGAATCATAGAATCATAGAATGGCCAGGTTGGAAGGGACCTCAAAGATCATCTAGTTCCAACCCCCCCGCCACAAGCAGGGATGCCAAAACACTAGACCATGTTGCCCAGTGCCACATCCAGCCTGGCCTTGAACACTGCCAGGGATGGGGCAGCCACAACCTTTCTGGGCAACCTGTTCCAGTGCTTAATCACTCTCCTGGTAAAGAACCACCTCCCAATCTCCAGTCTAAACCTCCCCTCCTTCAACTTAAAACCATTCCCCCTGGTCCTATCACACTCTGATCTCCTAAAGATTCTCTGTCCCTCTGTCCTATAATCTCCCTTTAGGTACTGAAAGACTGCTATCAGATCCCCTCGAAGCCTTCTCTTCTCTAGGCTGAACAACCCCAACTCTCTCAGCCTATCCTCATAGGGGAGGTTTTCCAATCCCGTAATCATTTTTGTGGCCCTCCTCTGGACTCTCTCCAGCAGTTCCACATCCTTTCTATGCTGAGGACCCCAAAACTGGACACAATACTCCAGGTGGGGCCTCACCAGGGCAGAGTAGAGAGGCAGAATTACCTCCCTAGATCTGCTGGCCACACCTCTCCTAATGCAGCCCAGGATGCGATTGGCTCTCTGAGCCACAAGTACACATTGCCGACTCATATCCATCTTTTCATCCACCATGACCCCCAAGTCCTTCTCTTCCTGGCTATGATCAATGAGTTCCTCACCCAATCTATACTGGTACCTGGGATTTCTCCTGCCCAGATGCAGGACCTTACATTTAGACTTGTTAAACTTCATTTTGTTTTCTTGGGCCCACTTCTCAAGCCTGTCCAGGTCCCTCTGAATGGCATCTCGGAAGAACAAGGCTGCCCTGTAAATCCCAAGGACATCCAGCAGGAAGGCTGATTCAGTAAGACAGGGAGTGAGTGCATGTGGTGGGAAAGGAGGGGCATGAAGAGACACTCTACATCATTTTAAAACCTGGACACACCAGATGTGCTGAAGCAGCTCCTTCTGTCCAGGAGGATGCAGCAGCTGGATGGGAGAGTCAGGAGGCCCCAGCTTGGCTGTGCCGAGCCTGCTGCCAAGGAGCAGGCAGGGACACACCTGGGGAAGCTGGCATGGAGCTGCACAGGGACAGTCTTAACATTGCACACTGGCTGCTCAGCCTTGGCAAATCCTCCCTACTTCCATTCAAATTGTCTCTTGATTTTAGGAAGAGAATAAATGTCAGAGTAGCTCATAGAAGCACTGCCACTGAACAGATTGTTTCTCATGCTCCTGGGAGGAGAGCAGTGCCCAAGACTGGTGGGGCAGGTAAGATGAAAGAAGTCAACATGATGTGACATGGACCTCAAGGAGAGCAGAGAGACAAATGTGCTATGGCAAGGTCCCAGGGCACAAAGAACAGGGAGCAAGAGCGCACTGGCTGAAGCAGCACAAGAGATGGGCGGTGGGAGATCCACAGCACCAGAAGCAGATCCAGGGGACAAGGCAAGGAATGCTTCCCATGCTGAGGTCTCTCAGGGCAGGGAGAGGATTGAACAGAGCTGATCCAAGCCCACAAAAACCCAAAGTGTCTGGAGTCATCTGGCATTTGCTTCAGAGAATGGCCTGGTGGAGATGAAGGCAGCTTCTTCCCTGGCATGCTGCTGTTCTCAGAGCCAGGGCTGCTCTAAGGCTCAGCAAATGGTCTGGCAGCAGGAACAAGCATGGTGCTTAGCTCCAGCCTCACCTGAACAGATCCTGGGCCCTGCTTGCCTGTGCCATCTTAGTGTCCAGTTTCTTGTGCAAGTAATCTGATTAGGCTGTGGCAGGTAAGGGATACAAAGAATTGCTCTGCTACAGGGATAATCCATTTGATCATATCAGTTTGAGATAATTCATGCACTGTTTTTTCCTCTGTATCCATAGACTCTGAGCTTTTAAAGCCATAAGGCACAGGGCAATTCAGCCTGAGCTCCTGTTTAAGCAGGCTGGCCAGACTATCTCAACCACAATGTGAGTTTCAGAGCATTGCAAGAACAGTTACAGCACTCAGGGGCAAAGATCTCTTCCAATGATTCCAGATTTGCCTCTGCAGCTCTTACAGACAAGACAACAACAGATACAGAGCACAACCAGCAGGCACTAAGAGGCTCCAGAGACAGTCTCCTGAGTGTCTTGGCTTGCTTGTCAGTCCCCATTGCTCTGGACAGGGCTGGCAGGAGGGATGCTTGCTGCCAAGCTCACTGCAGTGGGTGCTGATCCCTGGAACATCTTCTCCCTCAGACCTTCTATTGAGCTATAAATAGAGAACAATGCAAAACACACTGAATTTCCTGGACGTTTTCTTGGTTGCTTAGCTGGATGCCTTCTGTCTGGAGAGCTGGAGACCACCCAGAACAGGGCAGTGTTTTAAGCAGTGCTTGGTTATTTCTTCCTTGAGCTAGAAGCCTGGGTTATGCTAGGCGTGCTGCAGTGACCTTTAGGCAAATACAAGTGCCTGAGAGTCCCAATTCCACTCTGTAAGCTGCCTCTCCTTTCCTTTAGGAACACCACTGCTTTTCCCTGGGCACCTTAGCTTGGCCTTTGATTCTTTTGTGTTTTTCTTGTAACTTAATAATGAAGAAATCCAATTTATCCACTCCAGCTGACCAGAAGAAAAGGCTTTTCACCAAGGATCAAATGGAGAGCTGTTTGAAGATTAAAAAAACCCCAAGAAATAAAACCCCTGATAACACCATGCCCTTCCCCAAAGACATAACCCACAGCCAGCAGTTATCCATCCTTCTGCAGCATCCACACAGCCCAGCTGGGGAGGGCAAGCAGGAGCTGGGGAAGAGAAGCAGGAGCTGGGGAGGGGGAGCAGGAGCTGGGAAGGGCAAGCAGGAGCTGGGGAGGGGAAGCAGGAGCTGGGGCTGTTGCTGGCAGGTTACACACATGCAGAAAGCCCTGTTGCAATTCATCAGAGGATGAAAGCATAAGCTGGGTGACCTGCCTTGCCAGGAGTCACTCTGAGCGGACCTTCCTGTTACAGCTGCTGGGAACAGGGCAGGAGAAGCATGCTCCTTTCTCTGCAGGCTGAGGCACTCATTTCAGTAGAGCCTGGAACAAAACTCAGCCAGAGCATCACTTGAGGGCCTGCACGAGTGATGCTCCTGTCACAGTGCTGATCTCTCAAAGCAGTGCAATGATGAGCAGAGCCACTCTAACCCTGAAATGTTTAGTGAAGCCAAAAAGAGAAAATTGGCAGGGAAAGGAATGCTCTTGTCAGGCTTCTGACAGAGTGCTGCAGGCAATGTGAAGCAAACAGCACTATTACAGGCTAATCACAATGCTTCTTCAGGACTACTTTAAAGGAATAAATATGTTCTTAATAAGCATATTTCCTCCTTTTGGGAGCTCTGAGTTTACATGCAGACGTCATTTCATAGGCAGTGTGGCTGTGAGGATGTATCTGAAATGCCTGGGGCCTTTGGGGAAGGCAAGGCTGGCTATGGAGAGGAACAGCCTCCCATTAGGAGGGATTGAGTCTGAATTGTGTCTTCAAGAGGAGAAAAGCTGGCCATCCCCCAGCCCCCTCCCCAGCCCTTGCCTCCAGCCACATGCCTCAGCCAGCACTACCCCAGAGAGGGAGAGACCCAGGCCCCAAGCATCAGCATCCTGGCTCTGCCTCCAGATCCTGGAGCCCCTGGGCCAGCTGCAGGGACTCTGCAGTGGCATTGTCCCCTTGTCCAGGGTCCCCAGCACCTGTTTCTGGTGGCTGTCTGATGCCATTAATAGCCTCTGGTGGGTGAGGGGTGGGTGAGGGGGGTAGGCAGACCTCGAGTGTGATTATCTTGTCTGCCCATGATTTTAGCCTTTGAGTAAATAAACCTAATAAGATGCTGGGCAGCAATTCAATGTGTCATGCTCCACACACCAGAATACTTCAGACAGAAATAGAAAGTGTCCAACCCCCTTGGAAGGAAGGCAGTGCCCTGAAGAACAGAATGATTTCTCTGGGTTTTTGGCTTGCTATTCATTTCGCATCAATTATGCACTGCCAAACAAAAGTAGCTTCATGCCAAGCTGTGATGTGCTATATTCTTGGAGACATCCCAACCCATTCAGTTCTTCCCAGGCTGCCTGTTGCCAGGTTCACATCCACAGCAGAGTCTCCAGGATGGGAAGAAGTCTCATGTGCCACTGAGTTCCCAGCACTGCAGGTTAAATCCCTTCCCAAGGCCTTTCCTCTCATCAAGAAGGATGCTAGCCTTATTTTATTTGTCCCTGAACAGGGACAATGTGTCTGGAGCTGAAGGTGAGTGTCCTGCTGACCCTGATCAGCCACACTGAGCCAACCTTTCTGAGCTAAGCTTCCTGCCAAGCAGAGCTGAAGACCCCAAAGGACCCAGCTGCCTGCCCAGTGTCATGCTCTCTGCCCTTGCCTAGCTCTCATCACACACTGTGCCTTCTGGAGCCAAGGCTTCATCAGCCAGACCAGAATCTGCTCATTCCCTGTGGCAGGATTGGACATTCTTCTGATCCTGCTGTTCTTCTCTGGGAGTTTTTCAAGCGATTCCAGTGTGTGCCGAGCATCGTTAGCTCTGCTATTAGCCAGGGTGAGCTGGGACTGGATTCCCTGCCCAGAGAAAGGCTGGCAGGGGGAGGAATGGGATGCAGGACCAGCTAAGGCACTGAGGGCTTTCACACCCCTCTCCCAGTGCCAGTGTGCACAGATGCTCCTTGTCTGGCTCTGATTTCCTCTCCAGATGTACATAAGCCCATACATGTATGTCTATGTGTTGTCATTCTGTGTCTTAACCTGAAACTCAGGCAAGTATTCCTTTGCTGTCAAGCCATTGCTTTCAGAAAGCTCTCCAAAGGCTCTGGGTTTGCAGGGAGCAGCTGGGAGCACTCCATGGGCTCCCTGCACCCCTGGCTCCAGGCAAGGGCACTGCTGGTACACAACCCCAGCAGAGATGTTTGTGGACAAAAGCAAGTAGTGAGAGACAAATGCTAAGCTGCCCAGAGCATCCAGGCAGGGCTGAGGTGCTCCATGGGAGAGGAAATCTGCAGGCAAGACGCACAGCACTGGCCATGTCTCAGCAGCACTGCTCTGGCTCATCAGGCAGTGCTGCAGGCACTGGAGCCTGGAGAGCAGGCTATACTACCCACATTTAACTCCCCTCAGGCCAGAGGGAAGCACTGGTCCCTCACAGATCCAACTATGGACAAGCCAAAGGTCCTGCTGAACCAGGACATCCTGTCCCTGACTCAGTGGCCCAAGCATGACCTGACCCTCCCAGTGTGTTTCCAAGAGTGGGAAGGCAATGATTTCTCCCTGATGCAGATGGAAAGCAGCTTCTGCCTTGAAGCACAATGATGGCCTTATCTGGTAATTATTCCCTAATGAGTATCATTTCAGATGCAAATCCTCTCTACACAGAAATTGAATCCTTTTAACAAATCTGCAAGAGTGACAGGGCCTGTAATTTCCTGCTGTGGTGACACTGTGCAGTGTCATCAGGCAGCAGGGTAGCCTCAGCAGCCACATGAAGCATCAGCAGCCTGCCTGCCTCTGGCCATCACTGGGGCTGCAGCCAAAGCTCTGAGGGCTCTAGGCAGCAAACAACTACCCTCAGCAGGGACTTGCAATCCCTGGGAGGTTAGAAAACAAGCTTTTCTCCAAACAAGCCAATCCAGGAGGCAAAATGCAGCTACAAAGCCATACTCCAGCTGGTTGGGGAGCTGAAAAGGGTCCGTGATTGGTATCAGAGAAGGGAGATGACCACGAGAGATGTGAGGATTGCAGGTCAGCCTGAGAGGTGCTAGCTGCCAGCCCATGCTGAGCTGATGTCACTGAGAAAGGAATAAAACGGAACTCAAAGTGGGCTAGGAGTGATGACTGGTCTGCAGCAGCAGCCTGTGCTCTGGGTCCCTGGCCCTGCTGGGGATGGCTGTGTGCTCTGCTGGAGAGAAAGCAGGGGAAGGCACTCCTCAAGTTGTCTGCAGCTTTCTGTCCACTAGTGAGAGGACTGATGAAAAAAGTTGAAATCTACCTTTAAATAGGTTTGGTATTCAGACAGAAAACCAACCCCAAGCTCCTCTTCCTCACATGTGATGAACACCAGCGGTCCCTAGACATTCATCTGCTTTTGCTGGGTGATTCCCCTGCTGGTTGAGACCCTGTGCATCACTAGAGCTCACAGCTGCACCCTGAGCTCTCCCTGAGCAAGGCAAACAAGGGCTCACAGCCAAGGGGACTGCTTGCTGTACCTGGGCTGGGAGGCTGTGATCTGCCAGCATCACATTCATCAGGATTGCTTTGCTGAGTTTAGGTATCGCAAGATATAAATCTCATCTCCCAGGAGACTCCTCTAACTGAAGGAACCCATCCTGCAAAGGCTTTGCAGTGACAAACAGAGCATGCCTCCTGTGGAATTCACCCTAAAC
This sequence comes from Bucco capensis, assembly GCA_013396975.1. Classification (NCBI taxonomy): domain Eukaryota; kingdom Metazoa; phylum Chordata; class Aves; order Piciformes; family Bucconidae; genus Bucco; species Bucco capensis. The sequence continues at coordinate 192,017 of VWZO01013019.1, forward strand.
CACACTGACTGACAAGAACGAGTGTCTTGGGCTGGGCACAGGGATACAGAAAGCAGAGCAGAGAGGCCAGGAGACGAAGGAGTTGATGGCGGAGACCTGAGATGCTGCAGGCAGCACTGGAGCTGCTGGAGCCAATGCCGGGCCAGCTGCTGCTGAGCAAACCTGCACCCAGCACAGGAGCTGGGAGAGGGGAACAGCATGCTTGGAGCCAGAACCCAACTCTGTGGAATATCCGTAGCCAGGAGAAAAGCTACAAAGGCTTCCAGATGGCAAAACAGACTGAGCTATTTGGCAAGCATGGGGCTGCTGCCAGCCGGACCTGACCCTCAAGATCTGCTGTGTGACACAGAGCTCTGCTCACCTCACTCCATGGCCTGTCTTTCTGCTCAAGAGCAGCAGCTTAGAGGCCAAAGGACAAAGAGGGTGCATGCAAAACAAGCCCATAAGAAATAACAGCAATAAATTACAGTGTCAGAGACCTGTGTATTAGACCACAGGAGAATAATGTGGTGGCCAGCAGCAAAATATTCCCACCCCATGGACCTGAAAGTGTGGTCTGAAGGGCAGCATTCCCTGGTGTGGAAAGCAAAAGACACATCCTCATCATGTGGGTATGATTTCTGTGTTCTTCTATCCCCCTCCCCAAAGCAGCAAGGCCTCTCAGAGGATGCACACTGAGTTGGAGCAGGGCTGCATGGCAGGTGCTGATGCAAGCTGCTTTGTGTGGGGGAGAAAAAACATGAAAGGAGCCTAAATTTGCAGTTCTTCAGGATGAAAGAGAATTTTACATGGACAAAGGAGAGGAAGAAAGCCTGGAAAAGCAGCTGTTACATTTGTATATATGAAGGAAGCATGCATCCACACCCCAGAGATATTTCATGGGGCACACTGAGGTCCCAGGAGGCGGATACCAATTGCAAAGCCTGTGATCATCCTCTGTACTGGAAACTGGTTACATTACAAGCTAGAAATGCTTTGCATTAGCCTTTCCATGGGGTTGATGCTTCTGAAAGTGTTCTGCCTGCTTGATGAGAGAAGAGCCTGAGGCTTCTGGGGAGCTCTGATCTTGCACTGGCAGTGGAGCATCAGCCCCATTGCAGCCTATTGGAGAGATGAGGCTTTGCCAGCCCCCAATAGCCAAGCACTAAGCAAAAAAAAAACAACCCAACCACATTGTCTTTCCTTCAATGCAAGGCCTGATGAAGCATTTACTATCTTTAGACACAAACTCCTCTGACTGTACTCTCACTGCTCCTCACTTACATAGCTAGTTACTCCAACTCAAAAAGCTTCAGAGTAAAGCTTTTTCTCCTAATAGCTTCCCAAAGGTGAGTCCCAGTCCTGTGCCAAGCTTTTTCTACTTGCTTTCATTCTCCTAAAATGCTGTTTGTGCAGCATGGAATACCCCCTCAGCTTTTCAGAGCAGGCTTTCTGCTGAGTCTATTCCCAACCTTGGGGCTTGCTGCAACTCCTGCTCCTGGTCATGGAACTACTTAGCCTTTTTGCTCTGCCTGACACACTTTTGTCATTTCCAGGTCAAAATCAGGCCTGTACCAGGTGGGTAAAACTCAGCAAATCTTACCTCCTTGTGGGCTGTAAATAGCCCATGAATCCTGCCTTCCTGCTAGCAGACAGATGGGTAGTACCAAATTTAGTATCTCTTAATAGATGGGAGCTTCTGTTCCTTACTTCTTTTCATTTATCAGCCTGCTTATTAAGGAAGATAATGGAGGTCAAGATGCCTGAGAGAGATACAGTGACACGTGGCTGGGGCTGTTAGGAATAGAAAGTTCCTGTCAAGAGCATGCTAGAGTTGGGGCTATCTCTAACATACATAGCCAAGGTGTGGAGATGGTGTGCATGGATACACCTACTCTGGCCTGAAATGGTAATGGAACTGAAATCCTGGAACTGGGTCCAAATAACAACACTGCTGTGTCCTCTCCAAGTTCCCAGCAGGCAGCAGCATCCAACCAAGAGGATGGCTAAACCTCTTGTGCTGCTCTTTACTCTGCACAGTCCCTGTAGAGGTTGATTTAGGAGCCAATGCTACACACGTTTTGGTGCAAGGTGTGTGAAGCAGGAAGCAAACATCTCCAACTACTGTGGAGAAGACAGACTCAAGAGATAGAGAGGTACATGCACCCTTAGCTGGCTCTTTGCCATGCAGCTCAAGATGTGATGTGATCTGATTGTCTGCACTTGACAGAATCACAGCGCTCGCTGAGTCTCCAGTGCTCAGAGTGTTTCCTTGTGGGAGAGGAGATTCTTGGGTATGACATGATTTATGCTTCCATGACAAATCTTAATGAAAAATATATGCTAAATATGGTGTGGCTGATGGATCTTAAACAACTTGTCCCTGCTGCTTGCAGGAGGGTGCTCGGATTCACTGCTGTAGGAGATGATGCACTAGCACTGGTGTAGAGTCACTTCTTCCATGGATAACTTTCTTTCCTTGTGGGAAAGGGCAAAAATACATGCCCCTAGCTCTAGGGAGCATACTCAGCTGCAAATCTGTGGCAGGTACCAGCTCTGATTGCAAAACACTGTCTGGAGACAGAGGTCAACTCTCGCTCTAAGGCATCTTAGGAGAAGCATCTGCCCACGAGAAGAGGGCAATGGTTTCTGGAGCTATACTGCCTAGCTCTTGCCATGCTGGAGGAGGACATGAGCTCCTCAGAACCTCTCCAGCCTGCCTCTAATACACCATTTCATTTTAAGTTGTCAGCAATGTTGGAGAAAATTAGTTTCACTCACCATAAAATGCCATGTTAATTACAAATAGAATTAAGTGTAATATGCCTTTCCTCTCTCCCTTTTTTGCCTGTCAGACAGTGGTTTGCACTCTGCATGGCTCAGAAGCTTGGTTTAGAAAAGCACCTCTGATACCATCGAACTGTGATGATTAGAGAAGCTTGTTGGGACATGGCTAGACTTTGATCCTTGACAGTCCAGACAGGAGATTTGATCATCTTTAGTTCACTTCTCCTGAGTCTAAAACTGACTCTGGGAAATACTATGTGAAAATGTTCTTGCCAGTCTTCCAGTGCTCTGTGCTGGGAGCACCAGGAGAGAGAGCAGGTTCCAGAATGGGAGTCAGTACTTTTTGTCCTTTCTTCCATCAAGGTCACCTTCATCTTTTTGCCATGAAGGATTTCAGGGACTGACTCACTCATATTCATAGCCTTGCCTGGGAAATCTATCCCATAGAACAACCTCTACAGGGGCTGTGCAGAGTAAGTAAAGAGCAGCACAAGAGGTTTAGCCATCCTCTTGGTTGGATGCTGCTGCCTGCTGGGAACTTGGAGAGGACACAGCAGTGTTGTTATTTGGACCCAGTTCCAGGATTTCAGTTCCATGTGCCCTGTCAGCCTGGTGCATTACACATCCTGCTGTGACATAGGTGTGTTCATTGACTCACTCCTAGGTCATATCCCAAGGTCAGAGTCTGGACATGTCCAGCTTACCAGGTTAGGAACAAGCATATTTGTTCCTGTTTCCCTTCCTGAGGGAGTTTTCATATGGGAGAAACTCTCAAATGTGAGTTCATGGCTTCATAGACATGATGGGAAGCAATCTACCACCCCCAGAACCATCAGCTCTCTTTTGCTTTCCCCTGGGTTGTAGCAGAGCTTGCTGCTGTTCTCCCAAAGCCCAGCACTCTGGTTTCCATGCTTTGCTCATCCATCTCTCAGTGCAAACCTAGACTTTGTCCTCTTTGCATGCTAAGTTTGGTTTGACTCCAATAGCCTTGCTGGCAGATAAATTTCTTGCTGGAAGGGCTGTCTGGATTGCTGGAAGACATGAGCTTTCTCAGCACCTCCCAGGGCAGTTCCTGAGGAAGAAGCAGAGAAACAAAGCTAACTTAATTAGCTGTCAGCTAACGACAAACAAACACAGCTCTCAGGGAGCAAAGAGCTGCTCCAGGCCCTCCCTGTGCCTGCACACTGCAGAGGACAGAGAGAGCCTGGCTTGGCCATCACTCAGTTTCCTGCTCTGGGAAATATCAGCTATCCTCTTACTCTGGGTTGTCCTAACATTGCCAGGTGTGGGAAGCAGGAGGGGCCTCCTGGGCTTGCTGCAGAGGTTTGGAAGTGGGATTGGTTCCAGTGGGAGATGTTCAAGTATTTGTGGGAGTGAGGATGGATCAAACCCCTCTTTTGATAGCTCTAAGTGCTGTCCCACAGAGAACAGGTCTTGTTCTGCCTGAAATAACCCCAACACCATCAAAGCACATGTATATATACACAACAAACAAAGCAGGGAAATGCAACTCCAGCCAGCAGGAAATCCTTGGATGCATCACAGGAAGTGAGCTGTGCTGTCAGAAGATCCAAACATGAACTCACTGGATCTAACGCAAAATATCACCCAAAGGTCACACACAGCCAGGAAAGGCAAGTAGCATCATTTGGATTACACTGCTTATTCCAGGTTGGAATGGGCCTGAAGGATCAGATTATAAGAAAACCTTTTTGGGAAACCTTTCCTGTTACTGTCCTGACAGCACACTTGCAAGGGGAGGCCTTAAGGCAGATAGTAGATGGTAGACACAGGTCTTTGAACAAACCTCAGCTGCTCTAGACAACAATTCTCAAGCAGGGGCACAGGTACTCCTTTGCCATTGGAAGTTAGGAAAACTGACCCAGATGGGTAGGTTTGCATCCTGCATCCTTCTCCTGCTGCATTTCACCAGCTGAGCTTCCATATCTTTCACACATCACATGTGAAGAGCTCTTCCCAAATCCCAGAAGATGCCATGTGGCTGAGATGAAGCAGGTCCAGCAGAGGAGCACTGGCAGGATGCTGTGCATGGAAAGAGAAGGGATGAGAAGGCTTGGGGAGTTTCTCACTGCTGACTTCAGCTACCTCACAGGGCAAGGCAGATCCAGGCTCCTCTCAGGGGAGGAGGAGGAGAGGCAATGAAGACACGTTGCAAAACCGGGAATTTTGGCTGCATGGAAGGAAAAATATCCCTGTAAAAGCAGTGATGCACTGGAAGCAGTGCCTGGGCAGTATCTCTGATGATAACCCAGGGCACTGGGCACAGGTCCTGTTGCATATCAGCCCCTAGGGGAGAGCAGAGTCCAGGGCTACAAGAGAGCTCCTCACTCCCAGTGCCTGATGCTCAGCTCAGCTGTGAGGGGACAGGCATGGGAAGAGGGAAGGAAGGACCTTGCCCTGCTTTGTGCAGGAAGCTGAGAACTCACTGTGGCTTATGGAACATATTTTTGCCTTTCTGAGGAAACACTTCCCAGCCAAAATGCTTTTCATTTCTTTGACACAATGAAAGGAAAAGGAAGAAGCAGGCTTGGTTGGACCAAAACAGGCAGCAGATGCTGAAGGAGAAGAATGGGAAGGTTTGTGATGAGAGAGGAGCCTGCCAGGGGTGGGCACAGCTGGCAGAGGCCATGAAGCCACAGCCTCTCCATCCAAGCTGGAACATGTGAAGGGGGAAAGCTGACAAGTAGCTCTCACAGGAAGGGAAGCATCATTTCTAAGCCCCAGAGATGGAAGGGATCAATGCTGAAGTGAAGCCAGCTAGAAGGGAACTGGCTGTACCCAAACTCTCTGTGACCATGGAGGAATTCTCATTTTGGTTTTCATTTCTTTCTTCTTGATTATCATTTTTCCTGCAGGCATTCAAGATATTCTGTGCAAGGGCAGAAAATGGCAGGTCTTGACCTAAAAGCCTTGCAGTCTCACTCCATAAAAGAGAGGAGCAGGAGATGGAATAACTTGCTGCCCATCTTATAGCCAGTCAGGGTGACAGCTAGATGCAGAAAGCAGTTCTCTGGCATCCTAGTGCAAATCCATGCACCCCAAAAGAAATCACCCCACTTCAGGCTTCCTGAAGTGCAGCTTTAGTGACAGAGAGGGGGTTCTTGCCCCCAGAAACACAACAGGGTAGACAAGGTTGCCAAGCTAACACCCAGAGTTGGCCTTGATGAGTCTTGGAATACCTTGGGGCTTGTCATTCCTGTGGCTTCAAGCAGGGAGGGGAGAGGGAGAATTGACCATTCCTCCTCTTGCTAGTTGGAGAAAAAAAGACAAATCCATTAACAGTTCCCCTGCAAGTGGCATGTCTCATGAGCAAGAGATGAATAAGCTATCAAGAGAAGTCCTCTCAGCAGCAATCTCATATCACAGCAAAGAAAAAGTCTCAAACAGGAGCAAGGGGGAAAAAAAAAAAAAAGAGACAAGGACTCAGACATCTTCTTTTCTGACTTACAGACTGACTTCATGGTGGTGGAGATGAGTGTAAGGCACAGATCTTGCCAGCATCTCCTCACTCCTACTCTGGCTCCACATCTTCACACCAGGCAGCTGCTGACAGCAGCTCTCAGCTCCCTTGCTGCACCTCCAGCAAAGCTAGAGAAAAACCTTGCTGGGTGACATGATTTGGTTTGCAGAGGGGGAAAAAGCCTCACAAAGCTTACAGAGTTTTTTTTGGTAAGAGCTAACTGTCTCCTGCCTGCATCCCCAGCCGCTCCAGAGAGGGGATTGTGCCCCTCTGCTCCACTCCAGGGCCCAGCTCTGGAGTCCTCAGCACAGGAGAGACCTGGACCTGCTGGAGTGGAATGATTTCTAATGCAATCAGATCATCATACCTCGTCTTTTATTATGTTTGCAGCAGGTGTCAGTGGGACAGTGGCAATGTGTCACTTTGGGGCTTGAGCTTTCTGAAGGAGGTCCCTACAAGAGCTGTCACCAATACTGATCATCTGGCATCAGGTTTACACAGGTCCCCTCTGCCCCACTGCTGCTCTGCTTCTCTGCCTGAGACCTCATCCTCTCAGCCAATTTGTCTAATTTCTCTGAAACACACGGGGGGGGGGGGGGGGGGGGGAGTAGGGAATAATTCCTGACTGTGCTCACTGCAAGTGGCTCTGCAATCACAAGCATAAGGTGGAGCTAACCCAGCCATAGCCTCCTGAGTTACCTTGAATTACACTGCAATTCCAGTGCCTCCTTTCTCCTCCAGTGGCTTTGTGGAGCCCTCTGAGCACCCCAGCCCTGCTGCTGATGCACTGGGGCTGAGCTCTCAGCACTGACAGCATCCTCATGCACCTCTGGAGTGAGCCACTCTCCTCAGGGATGCTCTGTGCTCTCAAGGTCAGCTCACCCCATTTATGTAAGGTTCCTGTCAGCTGCAGGAAAAATGAAACAGAATGTTTTAGGGCTGCCTTTCCAAATCCTTTCTCCTTCTGAAGCTCTCAGTCTCTGGGAGGGCTGTCAGATTTCTCTGAGCTTCGCTCAGGAGAAAACAGCTCTGGGCCCTGAGCCATCTCAGCAGAATTTTGCAGCTAGAGCTTTCCAAGCATCCACACCTGCCTCTGTGTTACCAACCCACCTCTACTGCACTGCAATCCAAAGTGACAGTGATGAGGAAAAGGGGGGGAAGGAAGGGTTGGAGGGAGCAGGCTACAGATGTCCATGAGGTTGTCTTGCCTGTGCTTCCCCACAGCAATGATCTCAGCTTTGCACCCAGCTCAGGCACTCAGACAAATGAGTATTTCTGCTGCTGATGTCTGCCTTGCCAAATTACATTTCACACATGCAAACGTGAGCTAGGTTTCTCTCCAGCTCTTGGGGACAATTGTGCCTTGCTTGGTGTCCTCAGGAAGGATCAAGCCACCAGGGCTGAGCATCTTTGGAAGGTGCTCACTTGAGAGGGGCACTTAGATGATGCCATTCCAGTCGAGCACATGGCATTGCTCCTGGATGTCAGACCAGGTCCAGGAGAAGCCAGACAAGTCTTTTTGTGCTCTCCCAGTGTCACTGCACACGAGGAAAGAATCCAAAAGCTGAAATGTGGTGTTGTGTCCTGTTGGCCAGCACTGATGAACAGTGAGGAGCAGCTCCAACACCCTGGCCATGTAACATCCATCAAGCTGACAGAAACCAGGTTTCATGCCCTAGACTAATGACTTTTGCACAGTTGGACTTGTCATTCCTAGGACAATCTATTCTTGGTATCAAGTTAGTCTTTTATATATACACCCGCTCAGTAAAGCATGCATTGTTAATAACAGAAATGTTTCTGATCTATGGGACACAGAGCATGCTTGTACCTCTGCCCTAAGCCCAGGAGAAGCATTCCCAGCCTTATCTAAAGAGGTCTCCTTTCTCTCTGGACTCCTTCTGCAATGCAATCTGCCTCACAAAGCAAGCAGTAATTATCTCCATCCTCTGATTCTTTCTTAGCTCTCTGGGGCTTGTGTGCATCCCTCTAACACATCTGATGCAGATGAGGGTCTGCTGGGAGCACCACATGGAATTCACTGCTCAGGAGCCTCCAGAGTCTCTGCTCATTCGTTATGCTGGAGATGCACAGAGTGTAACAGAATGGCAATGACTTGACTGCATAGGTGTGCTTTACTACTGCAAAAAACACCTTAATGATGTTGTGATGCAGGTCTAGATCTGCTTTTCAAAACATTTTATTTCATAAATTATCTATTTGCTTTCTTGTCAAGAACTGGAAGAAGGAAATAAAAAAAAGGCTGTTTATTTTCCTGTCAGATGACTGAAGAACTATTGCTTTGATTACTCTGTGCTCTGGCAAAATCTACAAGCTGTCAGGATTCCCTTGCCTGTGTGATCACATCTTCCCTGCCTCTTTCACCCTCTGTGGCAGGGTGGCTGGGCACAAGGTCAGAGGAGCTCTTCTGCTGTCACACACCATCTCCTTCCTTGAAATGAGCTTACAACTGATGCATTCCCCACTCTGAACTCTTGTGTCTCTGCTGTTTAGCAGGGGATGGAGGCCGGTGGCTTCAGTTCTTGCTGGACTGCTCTGGCTCTCTGTCCAGTTGGATGTGTTCCCAGCAGATCCCTCAGTGCAAGGCTGCAGAATGAACACCCACCAGCAATCCATTAGCTTCCCTCTGGAGGTGTGAACACGATGGTTTCTGACAGGTACAGCTGAGGCAGTGACCCTGAAGCCCTTTCTGCAGCATCTGGGGCATGAGCTGCTGGGCAGAGTGTGTGGACACCAGCACTTTGTCCCCAAGGCTCCATGGCTGTGTCTGGCACCAGGCTGGTACCAGGTTGGCATCTCTGCCCAAGGGACTTGGATCCCAGCTCTGCCAAAGGGAGGGCAGGGCTGGCTCTGCCTGGGCAGATAATAACGACCTCATTGTCACTCAGGCACAGTCTGAAAATCACTTGGNATCACATCCCTCACTTGGAGCAGCAGGCAAAAAGTTCCTTGTCTTTGCAGATCTATTGTGCTCATGCAGAAGAAAACACTACCCGTGAGCTAGGTCACCCATCCCTGTCCCCACAGCATTCGAGGACTTTGTCTGCCAGAGCTTGCCAGACTGCTAGAGAACTATGGGTCCAAGTGATAATGGCAAAGGAGCACTTCAGGGAGGGAATGATCCAGGAATACCAAGGGAATAGTTGACATCAGTGTTTCTTGCGGAGAAGCTCAGGGATGCTTCTGCAGCAGAGTTAATTTGCACAGGGGCTGAGGCAAACCCTCTCAGAGTCAAAGGTAGGGAACTTTTGGAACAAGCTGATGCAATGAAAAGCAGCATCACCCACACCTGAAGAGGCGGGTAAATAAGATAATATGGAATGACCAGTGTAGAGATATTACCTGTTGCTTAAACTGCTCTCAATGCCAGAAGACCTGAGCGTGGTGGGAGCCACAGCACCATTTCTCAAACAGAACTAAAGGAGTGATGTGAGAAACCACAAGCCAGCAGTTCTGTTAGTGCCCAGCTGCTCAGCAAAAAGAGACTTGGGGTTCATTCCTAGAGTGTTTGTGGCCAAAGCACTGCACTGGTGCAGTGAGACTCTTCTGAACAGCATCAGTAACAGCACTTGGCTTGAAGAGAGTTGTTGGTGACCCAAACGGAACGTAAAAATGAAAGCTGTGAATGTCTTTTGATGACTAAAACCAAGCAAAAGGAAAGAGGAGAGGAAAATATACAGTCAAGGGAAAAGACACTCAACTACTCAAGGAACTCCTGTGCCTTTCTCATAACTCATCCCTCTGGAAAGCAAGAGGCTGTGTGGAAGCCAGAATGGGATGTCTCACACTTCCCAAGCTGATTCATCCACTTCTTCACCATCTTCTTGACTATCCAAGCCCACAGGATAGCTCATGTGGGTCAGAAATGCTGGCTGACACAGAGGGATGTGCCTGCAGAGCTGAGACACACAAAGGAGCTGAATGCCATTGGAAACCCTGGGCTTTACTTGCAGAAACTTGACAGGTTTTTCCTTCCCTACACCATTCTGCCTATGGGGTCAGGCTACTTCACTCCAAAGGCACTAAAGTCCTAAGGCCCTATAGAGCCTTGCTTCAAAGGCAAAGCTGCCAGAGGTTGATGTGGTTGGCAGATGAACCCTGGCTGTGCACCAGATCCTCCTAAGGCCTCCTAGCCCCTACCCAAGTGATGATAGTTCATCCTGACTGCTCTAACCCAACTTCACGTGCAACTTCTTCCTGACAGCTCCCAAGCCTTTGGAAACCCACATTTCTATTCCAGGCACATTCTGTTCCTCCACAAATCATCCACACATTTCCTTTCCTCTAGAAATACTGTGATAACAGCTGAAAAGTGAGAGAAAAATAAAGCTGTGTGACAGAAGTAAAATGCAGAGTCGTTGCTGTGTCCTGGCACTGTTTGTACACTCCTTTTTGCCCCATCATGCACAGAAAGGGGAGTCATCAGGAGAACAAGGCAAGGGCTGGAAGGGAGAAGGACTGGTACAGCAGGGCTAACTGATAGCAGACACTTTTAGCCATATTAGTATTGAAATCCCAGCCTGGGAAGGTACAGCTCAGAACAGCCAGCCAACAGTGCTGCCCAAGAGGGAAAGGGTTCCCTCTGCTCCCTTGGGGTGAAGCAGCTCCTGGAGACAAGGGGCAGCCCAAACCTCACCCTCGGCATCCTGCAAAACACAACAAGCTGGTGGGTCTCTGGTTTTGCACCTGAGTGTAGGTTAGTGCATTGCTACCTGGTGCCCTGTGAAGCAGCAGAGGAGCAGGAGCTGCCAGCTGAGTCCCTAGGGGATGAATGCTTCAGTGCTGGAGAAATGAGCCCTGAGTGCTTGCACGGCTCTTTGTGACTGATCACCAGCCTTTTGAGACACTCTTGAAGCACAGGGAAAGGGGCTGATCTGGAGGTGAACAGAGCTGAGGTGCTTCTCTCATGCACACACATGGTGCACACAGTGGGGAAGTGGAGGGGCTGCCATTTGTCTCTTCTCTCTGGGGACCAGTGACAGGAGCTGAGGGAACAGCACAGAGCTGTGCCAGGGAAGGTTTAGGTTTGATGTTAGGCAAAGGTTCTTCCCCAAGAGGCTGGTGGAGCACTGGCACAGGCTGCCCAGGGAAGGAGTCCCAGCACCAAGCCTGACAGAAGCCAAGCAGCATCTGGGTGATGCTCTTAGACACATGTGTGACTTTTGAGCTTGTCTGGACTGGATAATCCTTGTGGGTCCCTTCCCTCAGCCATCCTATGACTCTAGGTGTGCATACACACAGGAGCACACCCATTCATTTCCACATGAATTCCATGTTATGCTGTCCCTTCTGGAGAAGGAGCAGGCTGAATCTCTTTCTACACCAGCACCATGGGATTAGGTGCTGTAGGGCTCACTTTCCTTATCTGCCACAAACACAGATCAAAGTCTCCTTGTCCCATTCCCTATCTGGAGGAGTGGATTATGTTCCTCTAGCCCTCTGAAGAGTCAGCTGCTTAATTGTAATGGCATCTGTCCCAAGGATGCTCCTAGATTGGTCACTAAAGCCAATTCCAAACCCCCTCAGGGATTAGAATCTATTTGTACTGGGATAGAAGAGAGCTCTATGCTTTGTGCAGACTAGAAAGCGCCAGATTTGACTGCCAGGTCTCTAACTCCTGACTCCAAGGAGTAATAATGATGATGATAGAACATCTTGCCCATTTTCTTTGGCCCACTCTCCCTCACTATGCTCTGTGGATTCAGCTGGAGCTGAGATGGTTTGATCAGGGTGAGGATGCTTGTGGTCCCTGCAGTGGAGCATGGCAGGGTTAGACTTATTAGCATGTCAAAAGAGCCACAGAAGGCTGCTTTTAATGCTCTAGAGTTGAATAAGGCTGCAAACAAAAAAATCTCTCATTATCTGGGCACATCTTCTTGTAATTCTTGTCCAAGCATCCTGCATAATTTACTGCTACTTTCCAGTCCTCTCTTCCCCATGTGGCAATGCTAGACAAAGGGGAAGCAATAAGCTCTCTATTCTTGGAGCCTTTTCCACTGCTTCTTGTCCCAGGGCTGCGGGACAGCCTCTGATCCCAAGGAGCAAAACGGCACACAATCATAAGGATGAATAGAACTGGCCAGAAGGAATGCAAGCACCTGCTAGAAGTGCTCTGCTTGCAGCTAGAGCTTTAGTGGTGGAGAAGGAACCTTCCTGTGAAGGAAGGGCAGATCCTGTCTGACAAACCTAGTGGCTTTCTATTATAGTGTGACTACCTCAGTGGACAAGGGACGACCTGTGGATGTGATCTATCTGGACTTCTGCAAGGCCTTTGACACAGTTCCCCACAACATTCTATTGGCTAAGCTAGAGAGCTATGGATTTGATGAGTGGACTGTTCAGTGGATAAGGAACTGGCTGGCTGGTCGCATCCAGAGGGTAGTGGTCAATGGCTCCAAGTCCAGCTGGAGATCAGTGACAAGTGGTGTCCCTCAGGGCTCTGTACTGGGGCCTGTACTGTTTAATATTTTTATAAATGATATCGACAGNAGAGAAGACTTCAGGGGGGACCTATTAGTGACTTTCCAGTACCTAAAGGGAACTTACAAGAAGGCTGGAGAGGGCCTGTTTGCAAAGGCCTGGAATGAAAGGACAAGGGGCAATGGTTTTAAATTGGAGAGGACTAGATTTAAACTGGACATTAGAAAGAAGTTCCTCACCACAAGGGTGGTGGAACACTGGAACAGGTTGCCCAGGGAGCTGGTTGAGGCCCCATCCCTGGAGGCATTCAAGGCGAGGCTTGACAGGGCTCTGGGCAAGCTGATCTAGCTGGGGATGTCCCTGCCCACGGCAGGGGGGTTGGACTAGATGACCTCCAGAGGTCCCTTCCAACCCAAACCATTCTATGATTCTATGATTCTATGATTCTATGAAGCAAGAGGATGCAAAGCCTGCTCTAGAGAGGCTATCCATTTTCAGAAGCCATCAGTGATTTTACTGCTCACTGCAAAACAGAGAGTGACTTTTTTCCTCCCCTCCACACAAAATCAAACCCAAAGTACTAATATTGAAGCTTAGACACTACAACATTTGTTGCCTACAAGTAAGTAGCTAATTCCAATCATAAACACATCACAGCAGCGTCCTTTCTTCTCAGCTCAATTCAATTGCATCTTTTGTATGCATGCACTAAATGCTAATAAAATGGTGCTGGGGGGAATGGAGAGTGCCTAAGCCCATGGGTTAATGCTGCCTTCCTTGCACAAGAGGCAAAGACATTATTGAGGCACTGCCTTGGTGTTTTGTGCTGGCAGACACAGAGTGGTACCAGCTGGGAGCTCTATGCTGGAGGAGTGAGCACAGCTCAGGGAGCTTCACCATGCAAAGCATCAACTGCTCCTCTCTGCACTCTGGGTCTGTTATCTCTGAGCCAAGATCAGGTCACACAGGAGCAGCCAGCATAGCCTACTAGGAGGGGGCCAGGAAATGGTCCATGAGAGGTGTTGCCATACTTGGCTCTGAATACAATTGCTGAGCTGCTTTACACAGGAGTCCACTGCCCAATGAGATCAGGATATGCCAAAGATGATGCTGATACAAGCTTTGGGGCTGGGAACTGCTCTGCAGCATGGATGTTGTGGCATGTTCATTTAATGAAGGGAAAGGAGAGGAATGGCTCAGTTTACTGCTGCTGGATTTGTTTATGGCTGGGGACACCAAGGCCAAATCCCCAGGCAGTGTTGCAGATAAAGGAGGGATGGACTGATCTTCTCTGGGCAGATCACCTAGGGAGCACATCTGGACTCTTTTAAATGGTGTTGTAGTAAATAAAAAGTGGATAAACCTACCTGCTGAGTAATGAGTTAACTCTCTATTCCCTCAAATGGAGGCAGATAATCTCCTTTATCTCTCTTTACCCTCTGCTGCACACAGGTTTATTGGGAGGGAAGCAGCTTTCCCTGCCATGCAGAATGCAATTAGAAGGGATTGTCCCTGAGCCTCTGATGGCAATGTGACAAGGAGGAAAGGATACATGCTGAAGGAGGGGAGATTTAGACTAAAAACTAGGAGGTTCTTTACCCAGAGGATGGTTAGGCACTGGCACAGCTTGCCCAGAGAGGTTGTGGATGCTCCATCCCTGGCGGTGTTCAAGGCCAGGCTGGATGTGAGCAACCTGGTCTAGTGATTGGCATCCCTGCCCATGGCAGGGGATTGGAACTAGATGAGCTTGAAGGTCCCTTCCAGCCTGGAACATTCTGTGATACCTGTAAGAAACACAATGGAGTAAAAGATTATTTCATTGCAAACTATGCTCACAGAAAAGAAAGACAACAAAAAGTTAGGTGCTAAACCCTTCTCCTCTAAATGTTCAGGTTCTCCTCAAAACCTGCTGGGTATTCGAGTTCAAACAGCAAAATAGCACCTCCTTGGGTGAGGAAATGTCTCTCATTCATCTGTAGGCATTGAGGTGAAGGAGAGTTGGCTCACACTGCGAAAGCAAAGGGAGGAACCTACCTGTGAATCCAAGCACTTACCCATTGCACGTGTGAACTCACATGTCCCTCTCCATTTCAGGTTGGGCCAGCACTGCCCTCTGAAGCTTGACTGAATATCACCAGTTCAGAAAGCAAATGACACATCTATAACACAATACAACAACACTCCAGAGCAGATTGACTAGCTGCATCACATAAGTGCAAGGAGGTTCATGCACTGTGTGCACTCAAGGAGGATGAGCAAGGTCTCAAGCATGCCAGTGATGGGCAAGAGGTCCCAATGTGCCCCTTGAATTGGGCTTGGTAAGACTCAGGCCACAATGTACCAAGGCAGTGAACTAACAGACAGGATTTGCTTTGCGTTCTTTCCTGGCACTGAAGGAGATTTGCTGAAGCCAGGTCAGCAGGGGCAGCTCTTGGCTTAGGGATGGGCTGGAGTCTCATTCAAATGCCTTTTGACCTTTTATCACACTCCTCAGGCCAAAGAGGGATGATATGTTCCTGTATTGGGGGTTATGTTTGATAGCCCTGCTGGGATTTGGGTGTTCTAGTCACTCACCTACAACCCTCTAAATAGCTTATTTCCCTCTGCAATCAACCAGCTCATGCTTCTGACCCACTCAGCCTGGTGCTTGATGCCTGACAGCAGCCTTGGGCTTTGTGTGCTGCACAGAACAAGCACATTAATAGCAAATCATCCCATTTATTGAGGAGCTGCCTGAAACAATGTTCCTGAACAAATTAAAGGACTGACACCTATGCCTGAACTAGGGGAAAAAAGCCTGAAATCAGCTTTATCTCATCTAATTTGAATTTCTATGCAGTTGTTGAAGGAAAAGCTTCACACCTCTAGCTGTGTTGGCTCAAAAGGGTGAAGGGATGGCAGACATTCTGCACGAGGCTGACAGAAATAGCATTAATTCCCCTGCCCTGAGCAGTGCTCTAGTTCTTGAGATAGTAACAGCCACCCAGAGAGGACTTTTCCCTGCAAAAACCCAAAGAGTGCTCAGAAGAGCAAGGGCAGGGAAGTGTGAAGGGAGGTGAAGTGGCCAAGTGGTAGCAACATTCACAAGTCCCCACTGTGATTTTCAGCAGGATGCCAAGAACATGAGATGGATTTGCCAGAGATGCTCTCAGCACTGTGAGTTCAGGCTTTGCCAGCCCCAGACACTGAGGTTTCCTTCCCCTGGGCATGACTAGGGGCTGGTTTCTCATCAGCTGGACTGAGGAGCAGAGTGGGATGTGGCTGCCGTTCTTACTGGGTTATCACCCCCTCTTCATTCAAATGTTCTCTAACATTACTTCTCCTGCAGAAGAAAGAGCCTCTAAAAGCTTTTAAACCTCAAGGCTAAATAGGAGAATTTAACATCCTGCATAACCTGAGCAAAGGGCAGGGTGGCTTGTCCAAATCAGGGAGGCAAATCCAGGAATCTCTCTGCTGGCTGAGTCCAGAAAGGATGAAGCCAATTAGCAAGGCTGGTGACTGCCTCTTCCACAAAGGGCAGTCTGTGGGAGGAGAAAGAAAAAGCCAGGGTTAGATTCTCAGTAGGTGACAAATAACTTCTCCCTGGCATAGCACAGGCAGCGCAAAGCCTTCTTCTGGTGATGCCAGGGATCACACTGCTGCTCTTGGCCCACAGGCAGGACCCCAGCTCTCACTCTTTCTTAGCCATATCCCAGCCCAGTGCCCACCACAGCTTGTTGATCCCCACAGGCACAATTCTGAGAGTCCAGGGCTTATTTCCAGGGATTTGAGTACTGGCTCTGACTCATATTCCCTCTCTTGTTTATATACTCATCGTCTTTGCTTCCCACTTCTGCACCAGAGTAGCTTATGTCACAGAAGTAGAAGATGAGACAGACTTGTCAGAGACCAAATATACTCTCTGCTTTGACTCAGTGGGGTTTGTGTTCAGCTCCCAGACACGATGTGCTGAGGCAGATGGAATGACAGCAGAATGGCCAGGTTAGCATAACTTCCCCACACTCTCCCCAACCCACTGTGATTAGCATCCCTTCAGTAATCGCTCAAACAGTGACACAAGGACTTGCCTTTGAGCTCTGGGCTCAGAATTTAGAACTCCCTGACCAGGTTTGTTGCTTTTTGCCATCTGTAGGAGTGATGCTTGTGACAGGTACTACCTCTCCCCCCAAACCCACTTTCCCTCATGCTGTAAGATCATCCTGATTTCACACGTTAGATGCCTGCAAAAGGCTGAATCATCTTTCTCTCTGGCTCTGGCTGGTTTCTTGCAAGCTCTCAGCAGGTGTTGATGGATGGAGGGGCTGCCAGTGGGGTTTCCCAATGCACGTGGCTTGCAGCGTGGTGCCAGGAGGGGCTGGGGGCTGCAGTCACTGCCATGCCTGTCTGTGTCTCTGGGGGGGTGGCAGCTGGAGCCACATGGACAGCAGCTGCACTCAGCTCTTGCCTAGAGCTTCTGTGGGGACCAAACAGAAGGCAGAGGCTCCAGGAGCACAAACACAACCATACAGGCACAGCAACAACATGATATTAGAGGAAGAAAGGGAGCTGAGCTACCCAAGTGACTCAAGGCAGCTGCACAGGGCATCCTCAGCTCAGATGGGCAAAGGAGCCTTTCATGCAGCCCTGACAGAATGCCATGCTGTGAGGGTTGGAAACATCTCTGCTGGGAGGACAGGCTGAAAGAGCTGAGGTGCTTCAGCCTAGAAAAGAGAAGGCTGTAGGTCTGCTTTACTGCAGCCCTCCAGCGCTTAAAGGGTGTCTAGAAGAAAGATGGGGACAGACTTTTTATCAGGGCCTGCTGCAAGGTGACAGTTTTAAACTAAAAGAGAAGAGATTCAGATTAGATACAAGGAAGACACCTTTTTTATGCTGGGGGTGGTGAGAGCCTGGTCCAGGTTGCCCAGAGAGGTGGGAGTCGTCCCATTCATCCCTGCAACCATCCCAGGTTAGGTTGGTTGGGACTCTCAGCAAGCTGCTCTAGGTGCAGATGTTCCTGCTGACAGTGGGAGAGTTGGACTATCAGCTATTTTCAGCTGAGTGAATCCATCCCATTGTCCCTGCCTGAAGCCAGACTCAGAAGCAGAGGCTTAGGAAGCTGAGGAGGCTAAGGAAGGAAGCTCTGTGCCCAACGGATCAGGAGTGAGGAGAGAGGTGGATGTGCTCTTCATGGCAAGTGTTATTCATTGTCTCCTCACATAAACCACAGCAGAGACTTGTTCCACATGTCCTGCTCAGTTCTTGCCAGAGAAGGTGCAGCTGGATTGTATTCCTCTTTCAGGTCTATTGAAAGAAGGAGAATAATCTTCAGGATAGTGAGAAGCTCTTTCATCCCTCACAAAGAGTACACAGTAGGGTAGAAGGCTCAGGGTCCCTGAAGTGATTGTTGGGTGAGAAATGTTGTTCTCCCTTTCCAAACTCACACCAACTCTCTTCAGCTCAGCCCTGTCCTTGTGGTTTTCCCTGGATCCAACAGGAGCAGCAATCCTCATCCTACACAGCTAGCAATGGCATCCTCACATCCAGGAGGACATGCAGGACAACTTCCCTGCCTCCAAGCAGGAATCCTTACCATTTGCTATCACAGTTGCAGCTCACACAGGAAGAGCTCTGAACAGCTGCAAGTCCAGAAAAACCTCTTGGGCAGCAAGCAGCTCAGAGGCTGCAGGGAGGTGAGAGGAACACAGCATCTCAGTTGCTGGAGCAGTGTGGCCTTCAGCCTGGTGAGCCATCAGCCTTACACTGACCTGTGCAACTGCTCCCCAAGGAGAACTACATGGAAAACAACAACAATCTGACCTAAAACGTGGATGGATCTTACTAACTCAAGTACCAACTAAGTCACAACTGATCCAGCATCTCATTTGGTGTTTTCCCTTTCCTTCCAGTCATTGACTGTCCCATTATGCAGCTGAAGCTGCTTCACTCTTGAGAAGGGAGGCTTACTGTTCCCTCAAATGCTCTTTTTTCCTCACTGCTGGGATCTGGATCCCTTCCTGCTCTTACAATTAGCAAATGTTCAATGCTGCATACTCTCAATATTTACCTATTCTTATCCCTGACTCACTCTGTTTATTTCCATAACATGTGCCTGGCTACACTTTGCTTCCCAGTGTCTGCATTCATGTCTTTAAACCACAGAATATCCTCATTTATTTTCATTTGGAAGCACTCGTGGCCTTTCTATTTTAAGTCCAGTTTTAAACTCTCTTTCTTTTCTTCTTATTCCTGTTCTTTCTTCTTATCTTTGATGGGGAGGTGGGAGGTTCTTCTCCAGCCTGGGATCTCCCATCTGTCAGCTTGGAGCTGCTCTCTCCCTGTCAGGAGCATTCCCCTCCCTCAGCCTTTCCCCTGCAGAAGCGGCAGGGTCCAGTGATTCCTCTGAGGAGCTTCTCCTGCTCCCTGGTGTGGCAAGGATGGAGCTGACAGCCCCAGCAGACAGATGATCTCCATGGCTCAGCCTGCTGCTGGGTGGAAGAGCATCCACAGGGAGCTGGGACAGGCAGATCCTCTGGGAAGGCAGCATGGTTAGCAAGGACAGAAAGCCTTCCCACTGCTGGGAATGAAGCTGCTTTCCCTGTCAGCTGGTCCCAGTCTCCCTGTTGGAAAGCTCATTAGCCATGTAGGGCAGGCAGGAGCTGGCCCTGCACGGTCACCTCCCTGTCCCCCAGCCAAGCAGTGTGGCAGATGCTGGGGTGATTCAGGGGTTAGAGATGCTCCTCCAGCCCAGACAGAAAGCTTGCCCTGGGGTGAGATCCTTCCCCAGGGAGGCCCTCTGGGGACATCTGCAAGGCAACAGGCAAAGCAGCAGGCCCAAGGGTTAACTGGGCTCAATGAGCCTGCAGGCATCCAGCAAGGGAGGCTCCAAGCTTTCTTCCCCTGGGATAGAACTGGGCTGCTGCTGGGAGCATCCCTGGCTGGAGCAGAGCTCTTCTCTCAGGCACACCAGGGAGGATGCTGCTTGCACAGCTGCAGCATTCATTTCCATCTTAGGGGGAGAAAAGGAGTTATTTTTTCCTCCTTTGTGTCATCCCAGAATGAGAAGGGAGAAAAATGAATTGAAAACCCCTCTGTGCTGAGAGACACTGAGAGAGCTCAGTGCAGGGCCCAGCCCCTTGCTCCAGCTCTGCTCCCTCTGGGCACAGCACTCTCATTAACCAGACTCTTCATCCAGAGGCTGTTGCCCAACTTCATCTGGAATCCTTTCTTGGCTCTGATTCCCAGCAGCTGAACAGAGCATTGCTTGAGTGCAGACAATCCATTTCTCACCAGCAAGCTTGGGGAAGGATTGAGCTCTTCCAGCACACACAGCAATGCTGGCCCCAGAGGGAAAGCATCACTAGAAGGGACAACTCAGAGGGATCCCAAAGGTTCAATTCCCAGTGGCACCTTCCCCCTTCCCACATCCTGCTGGCCTGTCACCCACAGCTTCTCTCAGCTCCTGCTTCTCAGCACTGGATTGATGTACCCAGCCTTGCCCAGTCCTGCATCTCCCCAGACCTTTCCCTGCAGCCATCCTGCTTCTCCAGACCCAGTCTGCCTTTCCAGCTTCCCTGTCAGTGCCACCCTTCCCTATCCTGTGCCCAGCACTCCCCAACAGGACCAGTTGCACACGTGCCAGTGGCAGTGGGGAGGAAGCCCTGCTCCCTGGTGAGGAGCAGACCCCCAGCCCTGTCACACAGAGCAGGTGGCCCCATGCTGGACCCTCCTGAGCTCACTGCTGGCCTTGCTGGCTCCAAGCACTCTGGAGCAAAGAGGGAGGACTGTGCTGCAAAGTGCTGTGGAACAAGATCATTCCTTCTCTTACTGCTTGCAAATCCCTGATTCCAAGCTGAAGATGCCCATCCAGAAGAGGTGGAGAAGTGCCCATCCTCATGTTTTGGTCATCTGCTCCCACCTGTGGGCTTTGAGAGACACTTTCCTTCCTGTAGCTGATGGTTGGAACAGCCCTGAGCCACACCAAGCTGTGCTGCTAGGCACAGGAGCAGGGATGCTCAGCAGTAAGCTCACCCTGGCACCTTCACGCTGTCATGGCACCAGTGCCAAGGGCTAAGGACACTTTGCTCTGTGTTCCTGGGGGATTATGCCTTGCAGTCACTGCCTGCTCTGGCAGTTCAGGCTCAGGCAGCAGTTCCTTTCATGACCTGAGCTGTCAGGCAGGGCAGGGGTTAAAAGAAGAGGCTGAGCTCCCCATCTGCCAGAGGCTGCTTGGTGTCTAAGTCCATTGCTGCTCAGCTGCCTCTGCCTGCAGAGTGCTGCCTGACAAAGGCTTTCATTCCAGCTGCCCTGGCTGGACCACTGCTCACATGTGCCTGTGCCTGTGCCTGAGGAAGGCCTGGCACACACTGCTTTTCCTCAAGGCACATCCAGGATGAAAGGCTTTCAGCTGGATGTGTGCTCACAGCAGCCTGACCTCTGCCTGTCTGCTCTGCTGCTCCTCTCCTCCCACAACACAACTATTTCAGAGGCCTGATCAGAGCATCACAGGCTCACAGAATGATTTAGCTTGGAAAGGACCTTTAAAGATCACCTAGTCCAAGCCCTTGGCAGTGATCAGGGGCATCCTCAGCCAGGCCAGGCTGCTGATGGGTAGGTGTGCTGTGATGCAGCTGCTTTCTGCCCCACTGGCACAGCAGCTTGCTCACTGAGGCTGTGTTTGAGGCTATCAGCTCTCAGGAGGCACCACTGGTGGTGAAAGCCTTATTGCAGGGTTACTAGCATCATGCTGAAGGTTGCTCCAGAAGGCTGTGGTTGCTGGGAGCAGCAGTCCCAAAGAGGAGCGGAGCCAGGCTGGGTGCTCTGCTCTCGTGAGGCTGCCTCAGGGCACCAAGACTGAGCACAGGCATCACTGTGCTTCTCGAACCATGTCTAGCACCAGCAAAACAAAGAGATGTGGCTACAGTGTAAGACCAGAGCAGAGCAGGCAGGAAAGGCAGAGAGGAGCTGTGAAGGGACTGTGGCTTCTTCCCAGGGTGTTCCCAGCACCAGCATGTCCTCTGCTTCCACTGCCAATTGAAATGCAGTGGGAGGGAGAGGGGTAACAGAGAGACTCCCTTTCACAGCTGCCTGAAGCTGTCTGACCCTTGAGATGAAAAATTAGCATCATAATACTTGGCAGCATCACAGTGCTGTTAATTCCTCTCTCATTGTCCTGCTGAAAGATGCAAATGGCATCCCCCAGCACTAAATGTCAGCAGCAGGGCTCTCTCTCTCTAGAAGCAGAGGGATCCTGCCAGCAGCCCAGGCTGAAGCTGAGCCCAGCTGGGGAGCTGCCAGGGCACAGCCCCTCTGGGTGACAGAGGCGACACAAGTGCAGCAGCAGCAGCACCCTCAGAGCAGAGGGGAGAAGTCCTGCTTTGCATGCCATGAGAAAGAGAGGATGAAAGAAAGGCAGTGCAGGAACATCCTCCCTGCTTCTCATGGTCTTTTGTGCAGATGGAGAAGAGATCTCTCCAAAGCCCATAGGAAAGGTTGACCTGAGGTTACTCTCTGAAGATCAGGGCCACCCTGGAGAGTGTGTGCAAATCCTGCCCTCAGGCAGAGGAAATGCCTTCCAGGTGACTAAGTGAGGGACTCTGGATATTGCAGAGCTTGTCTGCCTGGAAAAAGAAGCTGCAACAAAAATCAAACCATTGTTTGGCAAGTACCTAGATGAGAAAGCTGAGTGAAGTTGATAGGAATATGCCAAGAATCAAATGTCATCCACACAATCCAGTTCCCTTCTTGGCAGGCTCAGAGGGTTTGTGGATGAGGCAGGAGCAGCCAGTGCCCTGGCTTTTCACTTCAGGAAGGATGCTGCTGGCCTTACAGGACATAATCCTGAGCAAGCTGGGGAAGCATGGCCCAAAGGCTGAGCATCAGGGGAGCTTCAAACTGCTCTCCTTGCATTTTCATCTTGGCATGATTCATCAGCTGAGATTCTGCAGCAATCATTCCTCTGGCACATGTTATTCAATGTTTTCATTAATGGCTCAGATGATGGCATGAGAATGTACTTATTCAATTTGCAGGTGGCATTAATCTGGGAGGGACTGCAGGCACAGGGGGAAGAGCAGAATTCCAAAGAGCCTCAAGAAGTTCAAGAAATAGCCTGAAAATAACAAGAGGCACTCCAATAAAGACAAGCAACTCTTCCTTAGGAAGGAATAATCCAACTCTTACAAAGATGGTAAGATGGCTAGTGGATCTGCTGGAGGAAAGGGGTTTATAAAGCATCATCTATGCAGGCTTCACAATGTGCTGATGTTTGGATGGAAACAATCAACAGAATCTTGGCATGTACAACTGTGAGTTGTAAGACAAATGGAGGGAGTCTGCTTTGCAGGAGCAAGGCACTGCTGCACAGAGGTGCTTATGAGCCACACTGGCACCTCTGTCACCAGAGAGGTGACCTGGACGAGATGGCTGGGGGCAGTGGGAGGACTTGAACCAGGTTCTACCTGCCTGAAAACATTCCAAGGATAAACCTTCCCAGCATCCCACCCCGAACAAAACTAAGGCTACCCATGCAGGCAGCAGTGCAGCTCCTCTTGCTCAGGGGATGAGAGGCCAAAGAGACAGCCTGCAAAAATAAGGGCTTCCTCTGCAGCCTCTTGCCAGCAGCTGAGTTGGCTGGGAATGGCCTCATCTCACTGGAGAGGGGTAGGAGCAGCTCAGCTCCCTGGCCAGGCACCCACCCTGTCCCACTGGGGAGCCACCTCTCCAAACAACCAGTGCTTGCCACCTGAAAGTCAAAGTGCCCAATCCTCCCGCTCCCAAGCAGGGATCCTCACATCTGTTCATTGCTGCCTGAGCCCAATGAGAAGCTTGCCTGCTTTTCCTTGGGGAGCCTCTGCCCAGGGAGATACTGGCAAAGTCTCCCTCAAAGGAGCTTGTTTGTTTTCCTTGGCTGCTTGCTTCCCTTTGCTAATAAAGAGCTTACACACAGCATCTTTAGCCTCAGCTCAGCTCCTGCTTCTCCACAAGGAGAATTCAAGTGGTTTCTCTTGCATTACCATGGAAAAAGGCAGACATGTGAGCTGAGATCTCATTAAACTCTCCCAAAACATCTTTTCCAAGATGAAAGCAGGTAGGCTTTAACAAATTCTTTGTGCTATCCTATTGGGAATCTGGCACCTCCTTGCCCCAGGAGGTTTAGGTTAGCCCAAGTGAATGCCCATGACTGTTAACAGGAATCCACTCTGTGCTGGGCACATTGGGTAGGTGAATGTGAGATTGAACAACGACTCCTGAACCCAGTTCCAAACACTCATCTTCCACCCTAAGGTATCTCTGCCTTAGGCAGCTTAGAATACTGAGGTGACTGCTGTTGGTTCTAACCTTCTCTTGTGTGCCAGAGGCTTTTTTTGCCAATTAAACAGAGACCTTGCATACAAGCAGAGGAATCATTTCAGTGGTATGAGCCAACCTAACAGCACATTTGCAGGTTACAGTAAAACTGAAAGAAGAGGGGCAAATAAAGCTTGATGTAGAGTCCTGGGGGTGGCACATGTTCTTCTGTATCCTTGATATGAACTTGGACTCTGCTTCTCCAATCATCCTTCATGCCATGCAGCAGTTGCCCTGGGGCTTCTTTATTTTCCCATAAAGAGTTTTCTTTGTGAACTTTCATGAGTGAAATCTGTCAGATGTGACCCTAGGAAAGCTGTTCAGTGTTAATTGGGTTCTCCTTACTTTGGATGTAACTGGGGTATAAAGGCAGGACCCTGCTCTGCCCAGACCACCCCACATCTCCAGCCAAGCTGTGCCTGGCCTAGGAGCAGAGATCTGCAAAGAAAAGCTGTTCTCCACTGTGCTGCTGCCAGCTGATGTGGGGCTTAACTTCTCCTGGCTCTTTATGGGGGGACTAGAAGTATAGCATTAGAATTCAGGCCAGGTCTGCACCAGGGCAAGGCTAGGAGTGCTTCACAGGCATTGCACTGGGTCTTGCCACAGAAGAAAACTGCAGTTTTGGTCCAGAGCTTCCCTGGCCAGTCTCACTTACTGTTTGCACCCACTGCTTTGGGGTGTCTGCATCCCCTTGCAGCTGGGGACAGAGGGACAGGCAGGGACAAGACCAAGTCTGCATCACTTACAAACCAAGAACCTGCCAGATGCTTCCTGTCAGCATTAACTTTTGTTCCTTCCTCCCCAGCTGCTTCTGTCCAAACCTGGCCCTGACTTTGAAACCCAAAGGGTCCATTTCCCTTCAGCTGTGCTTCTGAGAGGCATTGCTGTTTCTCCTGGTAGTATTCAAGACCAAGCTGGATGTGAGCAACCTGGTCTAGTGATTGGCATCCCTGCCCATGGCAGGGGATTGGAACTAGATGAGCTTGAAGGTCCCTTCCAGCCTGGAACATTCTGTGATACCTGTAAGAAACACAATGGAGTAAAAGATTATTTATTGCAAACTATGCTCACAGAAAAGAAAGACAACAAAAAGTTAGGTGCTAAACCCTTCTCCTCTAAATGTTCAGGNGGGTGTGTGGTGGGGTGTGTGTGTCAGCAGGCTCCCCAGCCTTTCCTCCCCTCTTGCAAGCAAGATGCACCCCTGGGAAACTCACTGGTGATGCCGAGAGGAGTCTGCTGCCTTCCTCCCTCAGCCCGGCTGGGCATAGCTGCAAGCCGCCCCCCTGCCTCGGCACATAAAGGGCTCGGGGTGGGAGGGCACAGAGCCACACTAGGCATGGCAAAGAGCCACACTGGGCAGGGGAGGGGTCTGCAAGTGAGCTCAGGTGCTGTGTGATTTGGGGGAAAAGAGCTAGGCAATGGGGTGGGAAACCCACTTCCCAGGGGTCCATGTCCCTTCAGCTGTGCTTCTGAGCATCAGTGCTGTCTCTCCTTGCTCCCCAGGAGGAGGTTGGAGCTGGCAATGGCTGCAGCAGGCTCTGGCTCTGCTTGAGGCACAAGGGTGGCTCTCTGAGTGCCCAGAGACACAAAGAGGCCAGAGGCAGGAAGCTTTTTATTTATCCTAATGGGACTGAAAACATGTTCAGTAGATTGGCAAAATATACTGAGAACAAACTCAGAACACTGGAAAATATGTTTGGCAAAGGCATGCATGGCATTAAAAGTCTACACATCAAGGTGCCAAGCACTATATTTATACAGCTAGCAGGCAGTGGAAGGTTTCCATCCTGCTAGATGCTCACCAAGGGCCTGTTCCCGGGAAAGATGTCCTCAGGACCCATCACCAGCTGCTGAGTGCCCTCAGCTAAAGGCATCCATGTCCAAGAGGTCAGACAGGATGTCTCATGGCCAGGGCAGGTGGCAGGGCAGCAGCTACCTCCTGGTGACAGGAAAAAACAGTGTCCCTCCTGGCTGGTGGTGAGAGGCAGAAGGGAGTGAAGAAGGAGCCAGTGACTTGTAGTTGAAGCCATCCCTGTTCACTGCAGGAGGGTTGGATGAGATGATCTTCAAAGGACCCTTCCAACCATCCTATGACTGAGCACCCGTTTGGTGTGGAGATCTGACCCAACCTCGTATCCCATGCCAACTCCATCAACCAAGGGATGAGGAATTTGGCTTTAGCCCTGCTCTGTCCCCAGGGCAAATGCCCATAAACATTTTGTCCCTCTTTTCTATTTTCCTTTGTGAATGCTGACTGAGTTGATACCATTTACCCAGCTTTATTTTGGTGAACACCCTGTGCTCAGCAAATGCTACAGCTGCTGTAGTGCCAGAGACTCTCAGTCAGCAGGGAAAGAGTTCAGCCAGCCCTGCCTGACCTCAGCAGAGGTGGAAGACCCCACAGATCCTGGCTGCTGGCTATGGGCAGCAGGTGACCTCACATGGGGCTGGTTGAGCATCATTACTCTGTGTCCTCTCTGTGTCCCCTGCACAGAGCAGGCTCTCAGCTTGGTGCTGCACAAGACTGACCCTGCACTCTGCTGCCCCTGAGCTGCCAACTTCCAGTTCTCTTCTCAAGGGCTTTTCCCCTCTTTTGGTTCCTCTAACAGCAGAGGCTCCTCGTGGGCAGAGTCCCATGGGCCCTGGCAGCTCCTCAGGGTTCCAGTCACGTAGAGCAGGCAAGGCACAGGGCAGAGGCAGGAGAGTGGGACCAGGCTATGTCCTGGTCACTTGCCATGTTTTCCCTGCCTATAGCACATAAGCAGGGCAAGCCTTTCCTCCTAAGCATTGCTTGGCTTGCAGGGAGGTGTTGCAGTGCACCACAGGCATCGAGAGACGCTGAGGAGTGATTTATTTATTGAGGGAATTCTTGGCTGTCAGTGAGCCAAGCTGGTCCCTTTCCCACTGCTCAGTTGCTGAAGAAGCCCTGGGTTTGGTTCACTGTTTATGACTTCTTCTTCTCTGTGTTTCTGTCAAACAAAGCATTCCCACCAGGAGGAAATCTGTCGCTGGTGTCTGCCTGTGTGCCAGCTTCAGCTGGGAGGGGAAGCAAGTGCTGCAGGGGTTGGTGGTAGAGGAGAGCTGGGCATCCTGGAGAAAAGGGCCACAGGCCATGTGCAGATCCATTCCTGGACTGTGTTCCTCCCAGGTGCCTTTTGAGGAGGGCACAATCACCTGGGATAGGATCTGCTCCTCTGGGATGCTGCAGCAGCAGTGCTGGGGTAACAACCACACTGCAGACTGCAGGGAGGGAGACTGCACTGAAACCCTCAGTGTCAGCAGTGGAAAGCCCTGCAATTGAGCTTTCAAGCCAAGGAGACAAGGATGGCATGCTCTGGGTGAGGGTCTGCAAGTCCTGCTTTGGCTGCTCCCCAGCAGAGGCTGAGAGTGAGGAAAGACAGGCACTGACGCTCCACTTCTCACGACCAACTAAACACTCACCAGAGCACAGGAGCTGCTTGGCCTGGCAGAGATCACAGCCTGTGAAAGCAGTACCTCTGAGCAGAGCCTAGCTGTGGCCTGAGGAAGCTACACCAGCCCCTGATCTCGTGAGGGTCCTGCTCTGAGCTGTGCTGTTCACAGTGACGCTTTGAAGGTTGCCAGAAGTTGGCCTGCATGGCCATGGCTCTGACAGCAGCACACAGGGAAAGAGCTCAGTGCTGGATGCTGTTTCCACCCTGCTGCAGCCTTCCAGCTGTTGGCAGCTGCCTGCCTGCCTTGTCCCCGGGGCTGAAGCAGTTAACTAGAGAGAGAGATGAAATGTTCAACTCGGTGGCCTATATATGCCAGGAAAGGCTGAGGATTGCTCTTTGATGTTGAGTGTAAAGTGTAGTGTGCTGTGTGAGCATGGCTGGCTGTGCAGCTCCTAGGAATTAATTAGCCAGGCCTCGTCATGCATGCAGAGAGGAGCAGGCAGCACTGCAAGTGCTGTGCAGTCATTGCAGGTCACAGGGGGAAAGCCTGCCGGGAGCCTCTGTTCTCATTCTTGGCTCCCCTCCTCCTTGGGAGGCCACTCTGGGGATCACAGCCTCTCCCAGCAGCACATCATCCCCTCCTGTGCATAGGCGTGTCTCCCTCCATCCCTGTCAGCCCCAGCGAGGGGAGGCAAGCCCCTTCCCCAGGCACTCTGAGTCTCAGTGCTGGGGATGTGCTCACTTTGTGATGGAAAGAAAAGCAGCATCATTTGGGACCTGATCCAGCATTACAGGGAGGCTGGGATGGGGTTACCCTGGGACAATGGTGCTAAGGCACCTGTGGGCTGCAGCTCTGCTAGCTTCAGTTTTCTTACAGAACCACAGACTGGTTTTGGATGGAATAGACCTTTAAGATTGTTGAGTCCAACTCAACAATGAAGCCAGCGCTGCCAGGTAACCATGTCCCTCAGCACAGCATCTGCATGTCCTCTCAATCCCTCCAGGGATGGTGATCCAGCATTTCCCTGGGCAGCCTGTTCCAGGGCTTGACAACCCTTGTGGGGAAGAAATTTTTCCTAATGTCCAACCTAAACCTTCTTGGTGACCTTTTGTTCTCAGCTGTGTACCAACAAACTCTGAAGTCTTTGTCTTGCAGCTGAAGAAGTAAACTGCTGCTTCCCCAGTTGTCAGGCTGTAGAAACACATGGTGCACTGTGTATACAGCCCAGGTACCTGCCAGCCCCAGACCTTGCCTCCTGAGAGGCCCTGACAGCAGCTTACCCCCTGCTTTGCAAACGGACACAGCCAGCATCCTTTCCAGGAGAGAGAATTCATCTCCTTCCTTTCTCCCCGTTCCAACCTTCCACAAGGACCTGAAACTTTGGCAGAGAAATCAATTAACTCAAAGGAGAAGCATCTCACTTTCTGTCACAGGGTGAAAAAAAATATGCAAGCAACAACCAGAAGCAAGGGATTGGAAAGGAAAAGCTCAGGGAGCCTTGTTGATGTAAAAGCACTGTGGTGCCCAGCCCAGCACCTCCCCTTCCTTCCCAAAGCACTTGGTAACCATCAGCTCAACTGCTTCTGCAAAGGAGCTTCATGGTCAGTGCTAGTCCTGGAGAGGATGCTACAGCCAAGGAGGAGCACAGGCTGCCACACTCAGTACAGTTCTACCTAGATGAAATCCAGGAGGCTGGAATAGTCTGGCTGCTCTTCCACTGTAGGGATGGAGCACTCGGCATCACCCACAGTGAATTGCAGAGGAAACACTAGAAGTGTGAGAAAATGGAAATGTCAAGGGTGAAAATTGAAATCAGCAAGTGTCTCCACATGCTACAGGGACAACAAGACAATCCCAGCCATAGAGCATTAAAAGACTGAAAAGAGGACACTCAAGGATGCTCAGAGAGGCTGTGAGCTGATGGGGTGAGTAGGCTGAAGGAAAGCAGCTCTGGGTAGCAGCAGAAAAAGGTTGCCTGCTTCTGAAAAGAAGAGTGGTGATCCAGAAGGGCAGGGGAGGCTGCTGAGGGGCAAGACAAAGAGACAACAAATTATTGTGACCTTTCCCAGTGACTAGAGTTTGTGCCCATCCTGCTGAGACAACACAGCTCATGCTGGAGCCTCGGGCAGGCCCTGGAGCCCCTGGCAGTGACCCCTGGGTGCACACAGACCCTGCTGCTGACACTCTGGGGAAAGCTTCTTGACTTCTGCTTTTTATGCTTGGTTGGGTTTTTTTCTCTACAAATGCGATTTCAGCAAAAACTTTGAGCATGTCTTACGCTGCTTCAGGTAAAAGTTGAAGAGATTGCAGCTTTTAAAGTTTTTATTCCAATGGCACTTAATTTTTCTGTTTAATTCTATACACACAAAGTTGTTCAAAAGACAGAGATTGACAGGCAGCACTCTGCATGTCCTGAATCACAATGCCTGGAGCTGACACAACAGGGTTGGAGATTTCCTTCAAAGAACAAGTCCATGACAATCTGGAATCTACTTTTCCTGCTTGCCAGGCCTCATTCACAGATCACAAAACACAGGTTTCTCCACAGCTTTTTCTCCTGCAGTGTCTGTGCAGCATCCTTCCCAGAGGACACAGACCCCACACCAGATCTCTGTGCTCCCCTCCCCACACAAAAAGGCCTGGGTCTTGTTCCCAGTGAAGACACTGTCCCCATCATCATCATCATCATCACCACCTCAAGGGCAGGATTAGGTCCCACCAGGAGAAGCAATCTTAGTCCTGCAGGAGCTGCTGGGCTGGGCTCACAGCCTGGGAACACAAGGGGACAGATGGCCAGGGCTGTGAGAAGTGCTAATAAAAACCTAGACTCATCTAGAGAGTATTGATTGTTTCCAGCATTTGGCTGCTGGGAGCTGCTGCCTCTCTTCCCTAGGCTGAGGAGGATGTGCTGCCCTCCACAAGCTCCTGCCACAACATCATGGGATCCTTGCACCCAAGTCCTCACTAACACAACTAGATAAAGAAGCTCTGCACCCATAGGTGCTGCAGAGGCAAGGATAGCCACAGCAGAGACTTCCTTCTCCTAGCTTGGGAGGCACCTTGGGCCATCCTCTCCCCTCCCTGCTGCTGCCTGGGGACCTCAGAGCCCTCATCCCTTTGGAGCCCACTCTCTGCCTGGGCTCTCTGCCAAGTGCAGGACATTCCTTAGGGACAGTTCACAGCTTTTCCCTTTCCCTTTCCCCTCTCATCCAAGCCCCAGGCTCTGGCTGGTTTGTGTGGGTGTCACTGGCTCTCCCCTCCTCCTTGCCCTGGCTTACACCACCTCCATCCTTCTCTTCTTCCAGGCCCACAGCTCAGAATTCCCTTTTCATTCTTTCTCCTCCACCATCCAAGTGCCTCAGCTGAAGCTCCCAGGGGAGAGTGAGCTGGTTTGATTCCCTCAGTCCTGCAGTCCAAGCTGAAGCCACCTGCTCCTGCTTGAGATTCTGCAGCAGAGGTTTGACTGGGCAGGTACCATCGTGGCTAGGCTTTGTGAACAAAGATCCAGGGAGGGCTCCACCCACGCTCCTCATCAGCGCCTTTTACAAGCGTGCTGATAAAAAGAGGATAGCGGATAGCACCCTCGAGCCTGCGCAATGAATTTTTTTTAGGTGAGACACAGCATGCGCAGAGCTGGACCCACCCTTTAGTCCTAAGGTTCATCTGCCAGGGCCTAGCAAGCTTGGACGCTGGCAGCGAGGTCCTTAGGACAGAGGTTTAACCTCTTAGATGGAAGGCCTTACGGGGCTAAACGAGCTCCATCTGCCCGGGTTTGGAATCAGAGTTGTCCCTCTCCTAGGATGACTGCCAGAAGGCTAATGAGCTCATCCTACCCACACAAGGATTATAGGAACATGGGTATCACTCCCCACACTTTACCATGGGCAATGAGTTTAATGCTCCCTTGGGCAGGTACCACAGCTGCTGGGAAGAGCACTGCAAATGCTTTGGAGCCAGGCAGAGCTGCAGGGCTGCCTGCACACTGGCCACTCCATTCATAAGTTGTCCCAATGGCTGTCAGTCTGTGTCACAGGCTGTGACACAGCCCACCCCTGCCTGCAAGGAGAGAGGCTGCCTGCATCCATCTCCTGTGGCTTGGGGAGCAGGAGAGAAAGGCATGGGAAAGCTCCTCAAACAGTGGTCACACAGAGCAGGACTGATGCTGTGGTGAGTGCCCTGGGGATGGAGCACTGAGGAGAGGGGCAGAGCCCAGAGCAGCCTTTGTGACAGTTGTCCTGCCATTGAAACTCTCAGCAGGGAGGACAAAGGCTCTTCCCAGGCCCCTGCTCTGGGCCCTCTCCAATAAAGCCCTTGCTGCAGAAGGCCTTGGGCTCTCCTCTGTGAAAGCAAACCTTGTCCAAGGGTGATACCTCCACAAGCGCATTTGTACATGACAAAAACAACCCTGGAGCTTCTGCTGCCCTCGGGTGACACCAACGTTTGAATCACTGCTGGGAAATGACCTTTACTGCTCCTGAAAGCCTCTCCCCTCCTCAGTGACAGCAGCCTGGGCTACCCTGGCAGAGCTGCCTGCTCCTCACTGCTGAACAGCAAGCCTGAGACACAGCCCCCAGTGCCAATTTCTTCTTGAAAAAGCCAGCCTGACATATTTTGACTTCCCTTGTTTGACAATATCATAGTTATTTCATCTCAATCATGCAAAATCTGATCCTTTCAGCTTTGTCTTCTCTCTCTGCTCCATGTGCTGTTGGATTACATTATCATATTTCAATGCCACAAAGCCCAGATGGAGTACGTGGAGTATTTCAGCTCTTGTACATGTTCTGGCACAATCTCACTGAAAATGATGAACTTTACCACAGTCAAATGTTTCCCTAGCTCCAAGTCAGGACTGGATATGGTTTGGAATTTTCTATTTTTTTTTTAAACACAAAATCTTCAGTGATTTTTCCCCACCCCTATTATGCAGCAAAACCAGCTATTGAAATGTCAGAAATTCCCTCTGCAGAAATGTTCTCTTTCCCAAAAATTCATGACTTGGCTGCTGTGAAATGAGAGATTTCAATCCAGTTCCCAGTGGACAAGCCTTCAGTTTCTAAAAGGACACTCTTGTGTTTGCAATGAGCTCATCATACTGGACATTTCCCCATTAGAGTCTGTCCATGGGGTAAAAGCAAGTTCAAAGGTTCACACTCCATCCCATCTCTCTGTGCTTCTCTTACCCTGTCCCTCCCCTGGGCTTGCTGCTCCTCTTTTTGCGTGGTCTTCCTCTAAACCAGAGCAGTAAAATGAGCTGGGTCACACAAACACCCCAGAAACTTCACTCAGAAACCCAAGGAGTGGCCTCAGGACACAGACAGGCCTGCTCCTGCACTGCTGCCACTCCTCTGTGGCTTATTGCCCTCATGTTTGCTCTTCACTATCTTGTTATTCTCTTCCATTACACTCTCCTCTGGTCTGAGCTAACCCAGTGTGCCTGTTGGGCTCTCAGAGCATCCCTCCATGAGAGACCCAGTGACAGGAACCTCTCTCCAGGAGAAAGTGTAGTCTCCTTCTCTGGAGACATTCCAAACCTGCCTGGATGTGATCCTGGGCAAGCTGCTGCGGGTGACCCTACTGGAGGAGAGGGTTTTGGATTAGAGGATGCCCAGAGGTCCCTTCCTGCCCCCTCAATGCTGGGATTGTGGGATCAATTCCAACCGTTAGCACT
Source organism: Bucco capensis (assembly GCA_013396975.1). Taxonomy (NCBI): domain Eukaryota; kingdom Metazoa; phylum Chordata; class Aves; order Piciformes; family Bucconidae; genus Bucco; species Bucco capensis. The sequence continues at coordinate 225,115 of VWZO01013019.1, forward strand.
GCCAGGTCACCACTAGACCATTTCCCTCAGCACCACCTCCAAAGTGAGAGCAAAAGGCAAGAGCTCCCCTCTGCCTCTCCTCCTCTCCCAGGAAGCAGCCCCTCGGACGTTCCTCTTTGTTCCCATACCTCGGCGGAACCCAGCTGTAAGCCACGCACCGCCCTGGCCCCGGCCAGGCAGCGCCAGCAGCGTGTGGCGCGAGGCTCGTGCGCGCGGCGGGGCCGCCNAGAACAGACCTGGCACGGCTGCGGTGGGATCAGCTCCGTCCTGGTCGTGCCTTGTCCCGTGGGATGAGTGGAGGTGGAGGAGCGCTTGAATCCGGCTGGGAGAGTGACAGAGTATTCGGAGGGACAGGAGCCATGCCGAGGCGATGCGCTGCTGGGTCCCTTTGTGGCGAAGGCTTTGTCCTGCCTGTCACTCCACTCAAGGCTGGGGTCCTATCTCGCCTCTCCCCTGGAAGCGCCCAGGCTGTGCTGCTCGCTCAGGTAGTCCCAGGAGGATCACGAACCCCAAATGGGTGCTTCTGGTGCCTAAAGGGAGAGATTGTATCCTGACTACCTCATGGGCAGTGGTCAGCCTCGATGGCTGAGCCATGCCGGGGGAGTGGGACGAGGGAGGCTCCCATGGGATGCAGCCCTGGGGGACAGGGTGCTGTTCAGGCTGAGGATGGAGGGAGAGGAACGGGGTGAGAGAGTTATGATGCAGGAGGGAGAGATGGGACAGTCTTGCAGTCACAGTGGGGAATGGTGAGCTGAGCCAGCTCTCGGCAGGGCACTCATGTCCCTGCATGCTGGGATGTCCACTGTGCTGCTTGTGGGGCCTGAGCTGTGCTCAGCTCTGTCTGGAGCAGCAGCAGCTGTTGGGTGTCTCCAGGTGAGTGCAGCTGTGACTGGTGAGCAAAGCTGGCTGAAGAAGAAGCAGCACCTTATCCAGTGTCTCCTCCTTGCCCTGCCCCAAGCACTGCCTGGGGTTGGAGTCCACCGAGCCTTTCTCTCACCTGACAATGTCCCTGTCCCTCTTTCAGCTGCCAGCAAAGCTCACGCTGCAAGTGATCCCATGGGTACCATTTAATCCATCTCCTTGGTCTGCCAGAGGCTGGGAGTACCAATGCCAGCAGCAACCAAAGCCTTGTTGACATTGGGTCTAGCAGCAGTACAGCTGAGCCATGAGAAACTACAGACTGTGCAGGAACACTGGCTATTCTGGACTTGGCACAAATCACTTGCTCAGTAACTCTAGCTGTACAAAAGCAGAGTCAGATGAAGAATGACGTTCAGGGTCTGCGGGTGAGGAAAGTAGTTCTTAAACACAGAAAGAGTAGGGATGCTGCAGGCAGGGGAGCTCCCCCCTGGGAGGAAGTTTGCATAGAATGATTTTGGCAAAAAAAAAATCCAAACTCAACATAAACAAGAACCTAAGATGGGAATGGAGTCGCCCCAACTAGCCCTAACTGTATCTCAGCTGAGTTTGTCCCAGCTAGGAGGCTGAAGAGAGAATGTCTGCCCTGTAGTCCGAAGGGAAATTTGTCCCTTCTGCTTATAGGTCTGTTGTGAAGATTTATTAGAGAGATAGGGGCAGAAGAGCATCTCCAGAGCCTTGCACCAGGACCCCTGCTGGTGGGGTGGCCATGGGGCTGTGGGAGCATAAAGAGCAGAGATGCTCAGCCCTGAGAGTTTCTGCCTGTTTGGAGCTGCTTGGGAGCTGGAGCCTGATCCAAAGAGAGATGTGTTTGTATTGTTCTCAGTGAGCACCAAATGCTGAAGCATGCAAAATAGCCAGAGTCCATCTGCAGCTGGTGTTTGCTGCTCCTGCAGCTCTCTGCAGGTCAGAGCATCTAGCAGGAGGTGGATGGGGCTGGTTTAGTGGGGACCTGGCAGTGCTGGGTTAAGGGTTGGGCTTGGTGAGCTAAAAGGTCTCTTCAAACCAAAACAAGCCTGTGATTCTATCAATGACATACAAGTCCATCCCCTCCATCCTCATCCTCGTCCCTGCTGCAGGAGCTCTCAGCCCAGCCAGCTGCAGCAATCCATCACCCTAAAGCTGCTCTCACTCTCTCAGATGGCTTGGGCAGCTGTGTCCCTTGCACTCGCCCCAGATGTCCACACCCCTCTGAGCATCCAAGTTTCCCAGGGAGCTAGGAGGATGGAAACAGAAGGCAATGAGATGCACTGGGATCAGGTGCTGGTTTTCTTTAAGGGCACAAAGAGATAGAACTCCTCTTTGATTTCCCAGCTGCCTTAGACAGGTGTTTGTGGGAGACAGCCTCAGAAGCTTAGCTGGCCATCTGCCCTGCACATGATTTCTACAGGGAAACATTAGAAGGAAAAATAAAACACATATGCACATACACACCAATTAGAAATCCACCAAACCCCAAGCCTGCTCCTGGAAAAGAGCAGCTTGGAAAAGCCAGCAGAGCCCTGCAGCCAAACAGGGCAATAGAGGCCAGTTTCACAGAACAGCTGATGCACCTCAGTATTTCACCTGCCTCACACCTGAGGAATGACACAGACTCACGGAAACTCCATGGAAAGCCACTCTGGGAGCAGGCAGAAGCCCAGACACACACTGCTCTTCCCCACAGCACTGCTCCATCCTGGATCATCCTGGGAACACTGAGCTGCTTGGCACTTCTCCCCCCAAAACCTCCAACCTCCCCACATCTGCTTTCTGCCACAACCCCATACACTCAACCATTTCCACCCACAAGCCCTCCAGGAAGCTGATGCCCTTCATTCCTGAGAATCCTCCAACTCTGCTCCTTTCCAAAGGAGCTTGTGAGAGATTCCCATGTGGGAGACTGAGACCCCTCAGCCACACACAAGCACAGCATCCCTCCATGTGCTGCCAGCAAGCTGGGGATTCCAAAGCCATTCTTGATGGATTCTCCACTAAAAGAAGACAAACTACACCTCCAGAAACATAATTTCTTTGTCTGCATTCCAGCAACAACTGCAAGTTTAGAAACGGCCAGCATCTCTACAACCGTGAAATGGAAGATGGAAGGAATGAAGCAGTGCCACTCCAGCACCTCCAAAGCAGGTTTCTGACCAGCTTCAGGGGGGCATTTGCAGCCCCAGTCTGAGAACAGCTGCTTGCAGGACACCTCAGCATCATCAGATGCCTTTTTCTTCCAATTCTGTAGCAAATAAAGGGTTCCTCTTGTCCCCTAGTCTGTCAGGCATGAGCAGCTGTGCAGTCTAGGCACGCACACAGTGGGGACAAAGGGCAGAGGAATACATTTGCATTAAGCAGGGAGATAGCCATTTGGTCTAGGCAGGACACTTGCTGAGTCCCAAGCACCCAGGCACTCACAGGACTCCTGCTGCAAGCAACAGAATTTGCTTCTAGGACAGAGAAGCCCTGCAAATGAATCGGGCCTGAGATGAAATGGCTGCAGTGCCCAGCAGCACCTGGGTTGCCACCAAGCCCACGGGAGAGAATATTTCCTGTACGACATGGGCACATCCTGTAACAGAATGCTATTTACATAAATCACACATTAATACATCAAGTCTACATGGTTTTTCTATACCTATACAAAGAAAAGCTACAGTGTGGACTTCCTTTGAGTGTGCTGCACGGGGACAATCTGCTGATGCTGCTGAGGCAAAGCACGCTCCAGGCTGCCAGACCAGGCAGATACTTTGGTACTCAGCTATACTTCAGTTTCAGGAGAGAGAGGAGCCCCAGGGAGCAGTTTTTTCCAGGATCCTTGCTTTGAGGTTAACCACTGACCATGCTAGACACAGATCCCACCTTCCATCTCTCGGGACTCCCAGCACTGTGCTGTGGCAACACATTCTGCCATCCTCCCAAAACAATTGGCCAAGACATGCACACTTGCTTCTCTGCAGACAATTCCAACTCCCTCATGGCTCCTTAGACTGGAAATAAGCTCAGCCAGGCTGAGGGACCTGCTCTGCAGAAGGCCTCTAGACAAAACACATACTTCCACTACTTGGGAGCCTATCTTCCAAGTGGCAAAAATCTCCCTCTGACACCTTAGCAGTTTCTATAGCAACAGGTTAATGCTAAAAATGGAAGATGCAAAATTCCCTCTGTTGGACAAACAGGAGCTTGGAGGACAGATTTAGACAAGTGAAAGTTCTCCAGAGCTGCTGAGAGAGCTTTGCTCATTCAGCACTCAGTGCCACCATAGCTCTGGGGACTGCAGGCTCTGCTCCCTCCTGTCCTTGGAAAGCACCAGTGGAAGGTTCTTGGTTTGCACAGGGATGTGGAGCAGGGAATAAATGGGCTGGAGAAGGTAAGACCAAGTGCTCTTCACTCCTCCATCCATCAACCCTCAATGCATCCTACTTGCCCAGGGATTTACCCAGTGGGAATGGCACAGATCACAGAAAGGACTTGTCAGCCACATCAGGAAGTTTGGCAACAGACAAGGTGTCAAGGGTTAGGGCTGGGTCTGCCACTGATGGTGGTGGTGACAGATGCTCTCTCTTACCCCCTTTGCCCTCCCTCTGGAGAGAGAGAGAGAGAGAGAGAGANCCATCACTGCTGATACTGGGGCAGAAGACTGAATCAGACTTAGAGGGCAGGATCCTGGAGCTGGATTCAGGAACTCTTGGATTGAGATGGCAGGCAGAGCAGAGAGAGTCCTGCAGCACAGAGCTGAGCTGCTGAGCATCACCAGGAGAGTTCCCACTCCACCAGCCCAGATGGCTCAGGAGCTCAACATCGAGGAAAGGAGGAAAGGCCCAAACCTCTCCTTTTAGTATTTGCTATTAATTAGGTGCTAAATAGCTTAATCATGCATGTGCCTTGCATGAGTCTCAGGCTTAATGTAGGAGAGCCCAAGGGCCAGGCTTCGTGTGGGAGTTGACTGTAGTAAGCAGCAACTGCAGTGTGGGTGTTTCAGGANATGAAAGGAAAGGCAAAACTACTTTAATGAAAATAACAAAGAAATAGATGCAAATATATATAGAACCAATACTGGATCCACCCCACCCCCCTNCTTAACTGAAGCTGCATGTGATGGAGATGTATATGGAATGGAATGGATACCTTGTGGGTCAGCCTAGGGTCACTTGAACTGTCCTCTCCTCTGCAGGTGAGGCTTTTTACTCTGCACCCCAATGTGCTTCACAACACCTAGCAGGGAGCTTCAGCTGAGAAGTCCAATCACAACCAGACAGTCTAAATTCTACAGTCCTGTACCACATGACCCTTGAGTCCTGCCAGTGAAGATGCCTTTGGATCTAGGGATTTTCCTTTGCCTGTGCATCATGCTTGCAGGTGAGGGCCCTGAAGCATCCTTGTGGCTGAGGTGTACCGACAGTGCCAGACTGAGCCTCAGCAGCAGCCACACACGCTGCCATGGGGGCCGAGTGCTAATTGTCTGTACTGCCTGAGCAGCATCTTATGTTTGGCTTGGTCAGTTTTCATTCCCTGCAGGTCTCTTGAGGCTTCCTGACCTGTGGAAACTGCATTGGGAGAATTTCTCTTCTCAAGGATGGAGAACTCACAGCCCACAGCCAGGGCATGGGGCACAGGATATTCCTCCCAGAACAAAAGCAAGGAAAATGATGCTGTTGTTTCAAGATGTGTTCCTACCCCAGAGCGTGCAAAGCTGTGTGCTGCAGCTGGAAGGAAAGAAAGCCACCGTGAGCTGGAGATGGTCTGCTACAGCTGGCTAGAGGCAGAGAGCTCCTAATCATCTCAGTCTGTGCTCTGGACAGAAATCTAGCCAGGGAGCTGGTTCAGTCACCATGGCTTTGGGATGTGCAGCTGCAGAAGCATAGAATCAGAATGGTTTGGATTGGAAAGGACCTTTCAAGGTCATCTAGGCTAACCCCCCTGCAGTTAGCAGTGACATCTGCACCTAGAGCAGCTTGCTCAGAGCCCCAAACAACCTGAGCTGGAATGGTTCCAGGGATGGGACATCTCCCACCTCTCTGGGCAACCTGGGCCAGCATCTCACCACCCTCAGCATAAACCATTTCTTCATTCTATCTAGCCTGAATCTCCCTTTTTTAGTTTAAAATCATCACATATTGTCACAACAGGGCCTGCTGAGAAGTCTGTCCCCATCTTTCTTTAGTCCCCTTTAAGTACCAAAAGGCTGCAGGAAGGTCTCAGGAGCCTTCTCTTCTCCAGGCTGAACAACCCCAGCTCAGCCATGCACCCACTGCACCCTTGGTTAACTCTTTGGCCTGACAGTGGCTTCAAGCTGTTGAGTTGTCTCAGGCATATTGGCTTGGGATATCTCAAACCAGAGCCTAAGAGGATAGCAAGACTCTTCTGCCATGGCTTGAACACGATGGAGCCGAACAAACTTGGGGCCAGCCTAAATGTGTTAACCTTTCACTCATTATCGTGGCTTGACTCTAGTTCCTTTTCTCATCCTCTGCTTGCAGTTGGAAATGCACTCAAACCCTTGGAGGGTTTACCTTGAACTTGGGTAAAAGGCTGCACCACAGACAGCAGTGCCACTCCAACAAGCCTCAGCTAAGAGCAGGCAGCAGCCCCATCCCTGGGGAGCCATGTCCTCCCTGCCAGGCAGGGGAGCACCCATCAGCTGCTGGGGCAGGGGCTTGCTGAAGCTGTAGGCAGTCAACTTTGAGGTGCCTGCAGGAGCAGGGTCTGGTTCCCCTCCTGGACCTCCCTCGAAGGCTGTGGAGCTCTGGCTGCTGCAGCATCATCACTCAGGTGCTGAAGTCTCCCGTGCTGCAGAGCTCCAGTGCTCTCCAGGCACTGCGAGCAGAGTGGAGCTGCTGGGGAAAGAGCTGTGGAGCTGCTGGGGAAAGAGCTGTGGAGCTGCTGGAGAAAGAGCTGTGGAGCTGCTGGGGAAGAGCTGTGGAGCTGCTGGGGAAAGAGCTGTGGAGCTGCTGGAGAAAGAGCTGTGGAGCTGCTGGGGAAGAGCTGTGGAGCTGCTGGGGAAAGAGCTGTGGAGCTGCTGGAGAAAGAGCTGTGGAGCTGCTGGGGAAGAGCTGTGGAGCTGCTGGGGAAAGAGCTGTGGAGCTGCTGGAGAAAGAGCTGTGGAGCTGCTGGGGAAGAGCTGTGGAGCTGCTGGGGAAAGAGCTGTGGAGCTGCTGGAGAAAGAGCTGTGGAGCTGCTGGGGAAGAGCTGTGGAGCTGCTGGGGAAAGAGCTGTGGAGCTGCTGGAGAAAGAGCTGTGGAGCTGCTGGGGAAGAGCTGTGGAGCTGCTGGGGAAAGAGCTGTGGAGCTGCTGGAGAAAGAGCTGTGGAGCTGCTGGGGAAGAGCTGTGGAGCTGCTGGGGAAAGAGCTGTGGAGCTGCTGGAGAAAGAGCTGTGGAGCTGCTGGGGAAGAGCTGTGGAGCTGCTGGGGAAAGAGCTGTGGAGCTGCTGGAGAAAGAGCTGTGGAGCTGCTGGGGAAGAGCTGTGGAGCTGCTGGGGAAAGAGCTGTGGAGCTGCTGGGGAAGAGCTGTGGAGGTGGGCAGAGACAGAGCTATCATTAGCATGGCACCAGGGAGGTTTCTTTGCAGTAGCTATTGAAATTGAGTGCAGTGTGCTGAACAGCTGAGCAATGAACAGAGACCCACAGGAGCCTGCAAAGAAAGAAGATTTTGGAGGAAAAAACCTCCCTCTTTCACCTGCAGATAGGCACTGAGAGCTGTGTGGTGTAGGAATTGCCTGTTTATGGTGATCGATCTGCATGGCCCCTGGGATGCTCCACAAATGGATTAAGGAGAAGAGGATCGCGGGAGAAGGAGGAGGAGGAGATTCCCCTTGGAAAATGCACGGGCTGGTAGCAAACATCCTCCCTCTGAATTGTCAGTGGGTCAGGATCCATCAGTGTGAGTATAACCTCCCAAACCCTTAGCATCTGCTCTCGGAAAGGCACTGAATTAGCACTGATGCATTTGTTAGCTCATTCTGGATCAATATTCAGTGTTTGTTAGGCTGGCTCTTGCTCTGGAACAGGAGGATGAGGAGATGTGGGACTGGCTGCACTTAGTGTGCTGAGAGGCTGGGTTTATGGAGCAGAATGGCTTTCAGGGATGTTTCATTGGCACTTGCATCTGACCTCTGCTGTGCCAGCTCTTGGCCAGTGGTTTACCACAAAGTAGTGGAAATTCTTACAGGGAGAGCAGTGCTCATGGTGATGTGGATCAATTTCCACCAACTCCTGCTCTGAAAGCAACTGCCGGGACAACTGAGGAGGGCAAATGTGGATTCTGTAGCCTGTGGTCAGAGTTGCAGAACTGCCTCTGCAGTGACAGAGCTGTTTGTTCATCACTGTCTGCAGCAGTGAGTCCTGGAGTCCTCCCTTCAAGCACCAGCACCTTCCTTGTGCTTCCTGCCCTCAGGAGAGATTCTCTAGCTAGGAAAATGTCTGTTTGCTTTTTCTTCTTTTTCCTTATGTCTTCTTTTTTTCTTTGTTTTTTTCTTGTTTCCCTTTGCTTTATTCTTTTTCTTTCATTTGGTTGCTTCCCCCTGTCCCATCTTCCCTTCCTCTGCCATTTCACAGAATCACAGAGTAGTGGGGATTGGAAGGGACCTCTGGGCATCATCTAGCCCAACTCCCCTGCTAAAGCAGGCTCACCCACAGCAGCTTGCATGGGAATGTGTCCAGCTGGGGTTGGAATCTCTCCAGAGAAGGAGACTCCATAACCTCTCTGGGCAGCCTGGGCCAGGGCTCTGCATCCTCAGAGCCAAGAGGATGCTGCATCTGGCTCTGTGCTGCCTTTCCAGGGACCTGGGTGTAGTTATTCCATGGGTTCAGCACAAAAAACCCCACAACCAAATATAACAGCCTGGAATCCCAAAGAAGCTCTTGTCTGGAAAAGCACAGGGAAGGGTTTTCCTGTGAGAGGGAAGTGTCTCCCAAGGCAGCTGGACAACACTTGCATGCCTGGTGCCAAAGTGCCACCACATTTCATTACTCCCTGGGGACTTGTGAACTCTTCAGGCACAAGCATAAGTGCTTTTGTCACAGCAAGGCTCTCTTGAGACCTTTATACCACCATCCCAAGGCAGAAGTTCTCTCTCCCACCGTTATCTTCTGACAGTTACCTTTGTCTTGTTCTTATCCCAGATAATAGTTGTAGTTTCCAGTTATCATCTCCTGTTTCCCAGACAGCAATATGTCCTCAAGGGAAGTCTTGCCTCTAGCTTCTTGCTCCTCAAGGGCTGCTGTGGTCAGGCCCAACGTGGGGACTGCAGAGTTTGGGAAGGGAACACACAACTAAACTCCTGGTACTGGGGTGGTGTTTGGCCTCAAATGGCAGCTGAAGGGTGTGATGTACAGCAGGGGGAAAGACAAAAGGCAAAGCATCACTTAATGACTTGAAATCCCCCAGCTTGGAAAGCTTTAATTCCCCTAAGCTGGGAAGCAGCAAAGAGGGGCACTGCCTCACGCTGGGATAAGCCAGATTGTGGTTTGTAGGTCAAAAGCATTTAGAGCTCAAAGCCTGCCCTAAAGCCACGCTGCTCTGATTTTGCTGTTCCTTCCCCCGCTTGGCAGATCCTGGTGAGGGCAGGACCACCCAGAGATGAGCTGCCCCTAGCTGAGGTGGCCTGGCTGCCAGGGCTCCCTGCCCCAGGACATGAGAAGCCATCTGCCAGCCTAACGGGAAGAGTTCTGCTGGTGGTTGCTCCCTCATCCAATTCCATGTGACAGCAGAGCCACTGGCTGCACCCTGCTTTGTGCCACCTGCCAGGCAAGGGCTGGCTGCTGGAGGACCCTCAGCATGGCAGCCAAGCAGCCCCCTCCCCTAATGAAGAAGCACAGCCAGACTGACCTGGTGAGCAGGCTGAAGACACGCAAGATCCTGGGTGTTGGCGGGGAGGATGACGACGGAGAGGTCCATCGCTCCAAGGTGGGCAAACAGAGCCAGGGAGGGGGGATTGGCATAGGAGTAGAGGAAGCAACCTCAAGTAGTGCCAGAGGAGGTTTGGGTCAGACATTAAGAACTATTTCTTCCATGAAAGGGGTGTCAAGCCCTGGAAGAAGCTGCTTGGGGCAGTGGTGGAGTGCCCATTGCCGGAGGGATAGAAAAGATGTGTAGATGTGCTGCTGAGGGACATGGCTTAGTGGTGAAGGATTGTGTGAAGGCTGTTGGTGGCACAAGTGCTTGAAGCAGCAATGAGCCATGCAGCCTCCTGGGTGCATGGGACCTGCCCAACATGGCTTTTCAGAATAAGGAGGTCAACTCTGCCCTCAGACTCCTTTAATCCATTCCTGACATCGTATTATGGAAACCCATAAACACCTATAGAACCCTGGCACCACCAGTGTCCACCAGCCTGGGCCCTGGAGCAGCCATTCAACTGATGGGGTTAGGTGTGTAGTTTTGGGCTGGCAAATGCTACCTCAAGGCTAGGGAAGGGCCTGCTCAGTCCCCTTGTGTCTTTCATTTGAATTTCAGATTAGTCAGGTCCTGGGAAATGAAATCAAGTTTGCTGTCCGGGAACCACTTGGACTCAGGTAAGAAGGTGTTGAGTCTCCTTGGGACTGGGTTGCCTGAAGGGCCACAGCATCTCAGCTACTGGCTGTGAGGAGGCAAGTCCTCCCACAGCAGGCTCCTAGCTGCCTCAGCTGTGCCAGGAGGGAGGATGAAGGCTGATGAGTGAGCATCAGCCAGGAATGCTTTGCCAAGCAGGAGTGATGGGACAGTCCCCATACTCACACTGAGTCCTCTGTCTTCCCTTTCCTCCTGCAGGCTCTGGCAGCTGCTTTCAGCAGTCATGTTCTCTGG
>VWZO01013019.1:236138-321235 GCA_013396975.1 Bucco capensis
GGAGGGTGTCTCTTCTTGTGAGTAACAAGCAATAGGACAACAGGAGATGGCCTCAAGTTATGCCAGAGGAGGTATAGGTGGGACTCTAGGAACTATTTGTTCCCTGAAAGGGTAGTCAGGCTTGGAAGAGGCTGCCCAGGAGCCTCTGGCCCAGCCTTCAATCGTGGAGGGATTTAAAAGACATGTAGATGTGGTGCTGAGGGACATGGTTTAGTGGTGGCCTTGGCAGTGCTGGATTAATGGTTGGACTTGATGGTCTTAAAGGTTTTTTCCAGCCTAGACGATTCTAGGGGATGCTGGGCGGCAGTGGGGACCAGACCTTCCTCCTGGGTGATGGCTAAGGCTCCTTCCCCTAGCCTGCAGCAGCACCTGCTGGGGATGGAGGGTGCTGCAGCCATCCCTCAGAGGCAGAGCTTGGATTGCCAGGTGGCAGTGGTACCCCAGGCTCTGCCATCCCCTCCTCCCTCCCTCCTTACCTTGGCAGGTATCTCGCTTATCATGTGGAATGCTCTCTACACGGCTGAGAAAGTCATCATCCGCTGGAGCCTGCTGACCGAGGCTTGCTACTTCGCTGTGCAGTTCCTGGGTGAGTGGAAGGAGGGAGGCAGGCAGGACCCCTGCCTCAGCACTGCGACCCAGTGCAGAGCTGGACAGGGCCTGATGGAGAAAACTCCAGGCTGAAGTAGTTGTGGGGTCTGGGAGTCTGCTCTGCCACTTGTCTGGCATAGTCACAGGGGTACCTGAGTCTTAGCTGTCCCCATGCTGTGCTGTGCTAGAGACAGCTCCTTTACTTTGCAGGACTGGCCAAAATCACCTGGCCCTGGCAGCATCTTCCCTGTCAGCTGCTCTCCCTTCCCCATGGGCTGCTCACTGAAGGGTGGCCAGGTGCAAGGAAAACAACTTCCTCTGGCAATTCATTTATTTTTCTCCCTCCAAACATCCTGGTGTTCATAACTGCCAGCATAGGCCCTCTGCTGGAGCAAGCTGCCTGGATGCTGAGGCTAACAAGAAAAGGCTGTACAACCTCCACTAAAAAGGGAGCTGCTCAGTCTTGCCAGAACAGACAATGGCAGTTCAGCTGGTTTCTAGGGAGCTTGTCTATATTTAACAATGAAAGTGGTTCTTGGGCTCTGTGCTAGTAGACAAACAAACCCAGAGATGCTTGGAAAAGAGATACTACATGAGTGGACATTGTGTTTTCCAACACCCACAGAACACATTTATCCATCAGCACCGAAAGGGCCAAGCCCCACAGCAAACTCAGGATCATGCAGCTTCCACCCTGAGCACAAGGAAACTCACAGCTGCTGGAGCAACCCTTTTGGGTTGGGGCTGCCTTGAAGGCAGGCTTTCTACAAGAGCTCTGGGGAGTGTGGGGCTGTGGCTGACTTCCAGGAGGTAAAATCAAGGCCCTGCCATGGGTTCTGCCATGAGCCTGTGCTGCAAGCACGCTCTTGCTCAGAGCCTGCAAACAGCTCTGTGCTATTTCTCTCCATGTGTTTTTCCCCTCACAACCTGTGTTGTGTCTCCCTCCTCCTCCTGCAGTTACCAGCGTGTCCCTGGTGGAGCGTGGCCAGGTGGCCACGGGTGCCACGCTGCTCCTGGCCAGCCGAGTCCTCTTCATCCTCATCAGCATCTACTACTACTACCAAGTCGGACGCCGTCCCAAGAAACTCTAACTCCTGGGATTTGTGTCACGGGTGGGTGGGGGGAGGGGGTTTGTGTCGGTAACTTTGCTTTAGAACTCCAGGTTTTATCCCCTTTGGTTAGTCCCTTTTGGTTCTCCAGGGGTTTCCTTCTTTTCCACTTACCGGCATGAATCGGTGTGTCACCCCGTGCTGGTGGCACTGCCAGGGGACAGGGAGGGGACACCCCACAGCCCCAGTGCAACAGGCAAGGAGCAGCGGGAGGAAGGCTCAGGGAGCTCTGTGGGCCTTGCAGGCTCAGGGAAAAGAGCCAGTTTGCCCTGGAGGGGAACTGGCCAGTGGGATCACAGGCTCTGAACCCGCTGGAACAAAGCACAAAGCAAGACCAGCACATTGAAACCAAATCCCTGAGGAGACAGGGAAGCAACAAAGGACTTGGCTACTCCCTTTGGTCAGCCTGGCCCCTGCCCAGTGGAGTATGGTCTTGTGTACAGCCCCTTCCCCTTTTTGCAGCAAGCACTGACTGTCCTGGGAGCTGGGAGCTTGATGGGGCTAGACCAAGCCCAGCACTTTGCAAACAGCTCTGCTTCCCTTGCAGCTAGAGCTGCCACCTTGCTCTGGGTGATGTGCAAAGCTTGGCAGGAGATAGAGCAAGAGAAGAGGAAATATAGCCCATTGAGGACAAAGCCATCTCCTTACTTGGGATGTTCTGTGAAGTTGCTAGGCTGGAGTCCTGTCCTCTTCATCCCAGAACACTTCCTGCAGTTTGCTGATGGTAGCAGCAGTCGTGGCTGTGAGGCAGCAGCTGATCCTTTAGTTGCTGGAGTGCTGTTGCGGTTAGTAAGAGCAGTGTGAGCACTGGTACTACTGCTCAGGTCAGGGAGTAGCCTCAGGAGATGGGGTCAGGAGATGTTCCAGCTCTGCTCACGTGCAGCCAGCACAGCTCTCTGCACTTGGAAGAAGAGAGGACCAAAGTCTGTAGCATTCAGATACTGAACTGGGATGAAGAAGAGCAAGGAGCAGGGCGTAGGAAGGCATCAGTGCCTTCTCTAGCTCAGCCAAGGATGGACTAAATGTGCTTTAGTTCTCACTGGCCAGTTTCTCCAGCACCTCCTGGGCTTCTCAGCATGAGCTGCCGTACTTCCGAGCACTTCCTTGTGGATTATCCCTGTCCATGGCTTGAGATAGCATTTCCTTCTTCATGGGAGACTAAAGCCAGGAGGGCTGCATGCAGGATATGGACTTCTTCCTCATGCATTGCTGCTGACTGGATCAAAGCCTGTCTTGGAATAGAGCTGATGTCCCAAAATTCCAGTAGGAAGATGCCTACAGGAAGAGAAGGGCTTGTGTGAAGAACAGCCCTGGAGCCACTGGTGAGACAGGGATCTACAGCTACTGCTGTTCAATAGCTTAGTAGAGTTAGAAGGGGGTAGTAGGTAGTTACTGGATGTTGTGTTAGTGCTTTGGCATTTAGAAGCAGCTGCATAAACTTGGGACACTGTGTGTATAGAACCTACTGGCCAGGCAAAAGGTCTGCCAGGTGAGAATATTGGGACTAGTGGAGCCAGGAAACACCACAACTGTGATGTACTCCTTAGGAAACAAATCAATAAATCAATTGGAGAGGCAATATCCACCAGAGCAGGCTAAATCCTGGAGCCTCCCAACAACACATAACTGCCAAGCTGCTTTCAACATGGCCAAAAATACAACAGTGAGCAACTGGAACTTGTACTGAGCAGGAGCCTTCCTCTTCAGGGGGAAGAGCTGGGCTCTAGGAAGGAAACCTTGTCCCTGCAGGAAATGTAGTTGTTGGTATAGGTATGCAAAGCTTGATTCTTTGGGTTGGGAGGGAGGGGAGTCACCAGAATGTATACACAGACTGATCACTGGTTTTAGCGGGGTGGGAAATAACATTTCTAGGCAAGACAAGGAAAACTGACCCCAGCAAAAGCAATCTTGCAGAAGGAAGTAATTGAAGGTCTTCTTAATGCTGTCTTCCCCTCTGCACTGGCCACAGGTCTTAGGAACTTAGTGCACTATGGGAGAGCAGCTCTCTGAAGCCTTCTTGATGGTTCAGTCAGGTGGTAAGGTTAGGCAAGGAGTTCCGGCTTTCAGTCAGGCAAAGTCAGGTTCATCCAGCCCCCTGCTTAGCAGCTGCCTCTGCAAAACTTACATCAAGGAACCACTTCTAGCTTGGCCAGACAATCTCTTCTGCTCTGAGGTAGAGCAAAGCCTTGGGGAGTGGCCACATCAGAGATTTCAAGCTACTTGGAACCTAGTCCTGAAAGAGGAGAGAGGAAGAAGTGGTTTCCTTGTCATGCTTTTTCCTCCATCTTGCTGTTCATGGATGATGCAGTGTTGAAGTGGACTGGGGCTCAGCACCTCTTCCACAGCTGGGTGACAAGTGGCAAATGGATGCCCCTTACCTGGCAATGGCTGCAAAATGGCTGTGGTCCCTTCTTATCAGCAAGGTGCTGCAGAAGCCATGGCCACGCCCACTTGAGGAGCTCAGTCTGCAGCAGCTGAGGTCTAGGAAGGAGTTTCTCAGGGTGGCTTGAGGATGGAGCCCAAGAGCAGCACCAGAAACCAACTGGGACTGCTTGTCTTGTGAACAGAGGAAAGGGAGGAGGATGCTGAAGTGTGTACAGAGCTGTGTCCTTAGGGACAGAAGAGCTGGCAGCAGAGCTGCAGGTGGCAGTTGAGAGATGAAATGCCTGAGGCATCACTTCAGGCTCTGTGACTGAGCTGAGAAACTCCACTGCCACAGGCCTCAGTTTTCTTACCTGTTCAATGGTAAGAAAAGGCTTGGGCTGACACCCTCTGTGCCCTTGTGTGCTGTCCTGCAGGGCTGGCACTGCTGTTCCCCAGAGGGCTGTGCTCCGAGCAGGCACAAGCCAGGACTAAGGAGAACTCCCTTCCTCTGCCAGAGATGGACTCAACCCTTTGCATTCCCAGAACCCTCACTTCTGATGGTGGAGAAAGCTCATCACCATTCACAGAACTCCCTACACTGCCTTATTTCCACCTAACCACATCTGGCAAACAAGCTGGTGTCAGTAGAGGCTCAGTCTGTCCTGAGCTGGCCTCTCCTTTCTGGTCCAGGGTTTTTACTTGGGGTGGGATGGGGCAGGGGAGAGTGGGACACTTGAGTTTATACCTCATTTTAGCTGCTGTACCTGAGTTTATTCTTCCTCTGCTGGTAAAAAAAGTGACTGTACTTAACACCAAGCAAATAGTGAAAATTAAAGCATTTCACTTCACTGTCACAAGAGCTTTCTTTTATTTTTCCATTTTTTTTCTGTAAGAAACGCACACAAAATCTGTTGCAGAGAGCTGAATGCAAGCTGCTGCTCTGCTTCAGGTGACCAAAAAACCCCCAATTCCTTTCAATATAAAAAAGCATTACAGTAGGGAATAACCAGGATAAATTAGCTCCACTATCTAATCATAAAAAGAACATTTACAGTATATTTTAAAATAGACTTCCAATGTTATTTGACAGCCAGCCCTTTCCCCAGGCATGGGTGACAGTCACTGGAGCATCAGAGAGATGCAGAGGGCTGGGCTGGGCTCAGGGGCACAGGCTCCTCTCCTCTGGCCACCCAAGGTGCTTGGACTGTGGTCCCAGGGCAGGAGGTGGCAGCACAGCAGTTCCCTGAGCTGCCCAGGCCTCTCTGGCTTGAGCTCCTTAGCATCCTGATTCCCCAGCCTGGGTGTTCAGCTAAGATCTTTGTCTATTCTGGGCCAGGCTTTCTGCTGCTTTCAATCCTTCCCCGCAGCATGGGCAGCACGACTAGAAGAGCCCAAGGGACACAGCTCTGTGGGAAGAGGGAACAGGCACCCAAGGTACCTCCTGCTGCAAAGCCAGGGCACAAGGTTCCTGCTCAAGGCCTGGCTGCTCCCTCTCCTCCCCTGCCACTGCTTCAACACTTCAGAAGGGCTCATTTAAGTCTAGAGAAGTGTTCCCTAATCAGAGCCTAAACAATCTGTAAAAAGACCTAAGCTAAACAAGAAAGCACAGCCCCTTCTGTCCTTCCCCCAGTAAAATGAGTTTGGGGTCAGGGAGTGATCAGATGAAGAATTAAGGCACCAGGGGTTGATGCTTCCAGAGCAGAGAATGCCATGACCTGCTCAGGCTGAGAGCCACAAGCACTGGAGCAGCACTTGGGCTGCATGCTTGGTGCTCTCAGAGCCTGCACTTAACATCTTGTCCCTGAGCAAGGCCCAGTCCCAGGCATCTATCTCAAGTTCACTTCCAAATGATTAAGTAGATGACACATTAGTTAATTGTCAAACTGTCTCAAGGGAGGAAACTCAACTCAAGAGGCAGGCTAACCCAATTCTGACTTGATGCTTTTGCCATGAGCCCATGGGAGAACCTCAGAGGAAATCCTCTGAGCAGAACTGGTACCACAGGACTGTTGCAGGCAAACCAGCCTCTTCCAGCCAGCATCATGCCTGGACCTCCCTCCCCTGAGGGCAGGAATGCTTGTAGGAATCACTGCAAATACTTCTACTAACAGAGCACCACAAATCATTCTTTGCAAGGATGAAGGGAAAGGCAAATTTCAAACTGACAAGATTTACACACTGCTTCCTCCCCTTCTTGGAAGGCAGCAATACCAATGAGTCTTGACCAGAGCCCCCAGGAGATAGGAACACAGCAGGGAACCCTTTGGTCTCTTGTTCACAACAATGAACAGTGAATCTTAGCAAAACCAGAAAGGTATGCACCTACATCTTGACCCTCAGCCAGGCTCAGCTGAGGGAGGTTGCTGTGTGAGACCAAGCTGTCCCTGCCTGGGGCTGCAGAGAAAAGGCATCCTCACTGGATGCTCCACTTCTCTGACAGATACAGCTGAAAGGGACAAAGCTCCCACTGAAAAACCTCTATTTTCATTTTGTGGCTAGGAATTCAAGCCAGAACCATACAAATGACAACTATCTACTTCTTACTTGAGCCACCACCACTTAATTCAAACCCACCTGGAGAGCACAGACTTTAGCCAAGCTGTTGCCTCACCCAGCCCCCTGTGTGTCTGCTCTTCAGTCCTTGGCTGTCCCAAGCATGCTGAAGTGGCACATGGCATGCAGGGCCTCACAGAAGAGGTGGTCAGCTTGTTCAGCTGCTCAGGTCTGCCAGCTCCATCAGTCTCTAGTGCAGTGCTCTGGCTCCTGCTCCAGGGCTGCTGCGGGTGGCTCTGCCCAAGGGTCCAGTGTAGTGCACATCACCTCAAAGTTCCAGCCCCTGAAGTACAATCCTTTTGGTCATTCATATATTACAACCCTCTTTTTTTTTTTTTTCCTTTTTTCTTTCCCCCTCCCTACCCCATTTTGTTAAAAAAAATAAAGTTTTTTGGGTGTTTTCAGGTTTCTTCTGATTTTCCTTCCTCCTCCGGAGTACGTGGTGAATGTGGTGGTTGATGGGGCCTCCTCTTACTGGATCCCTCGGAAGAGACACATGGCAAAGATCATGGCAAACATCTGGGAAGGAGATGAAGAGAGGGCACAAATGAAACAGAGAACCACAAAAGTCAGCTGCATCCTCCAGAAGACTAGCAAAGCTCTCCCTGGCCCCAGGACTATCCCATCACTCACTCCTGCCCAAAACCTCTTTTTTTCCTCAAGGCAATCCCTGTCCTCCTTCCTCTGTCCACCCAAACTGTTTGTGACTACAGCAGCAGCCTTGTTGTATTCCCAGACCACCCCTGGTGTCACAGATGAGCAAGCTCTGTGGTCCCTGTCCCTGCTGCTGGACATGGACTGGCGTGGCTTTTCTTCCAGTCACCCACCAGTAAATACCTCAATAGCCAGCACTCCAATGGCAAGGGCTCCTGCCAGGTACACATAGCTCTCAAAGGTCTTCTGGATCACAGTGTAGCAGCCCTGGCAAGGACAAAACATGGTGAGGCACACCTGAGCAGCACAAGGTGTTGATCCCACAGCACAGTCTTCCTTAGCATAGAATCACAGAGTGACTTGGGTTGGAAAGGACCTTTCAAGGTCATCTAGGCCAACCCCCCCTGCAGTCAGCAGGGATATCTGCAACTAGATTAGATTGTTCAGAGCCCCAAACAACCTGATCTGGAATGTTTCCAGAGCTGGGGTATCTACCACCTCTCTGGGCCAGTATCTCATCACCCTCAGTATAGAAAATGTCTTCCTTGTATCTAATCTGTATCTCCCCTTTTTAGTTCCAAACCATCACCTCTTGTCCTATTGCAACAGGTCCTGCTAAAAAGTCAGTCCCCATCTTTCCTGCAGGCCCTGTCCTCACCTCACCCAGTCCCACAGCAGAGGAGGCAGGGACCCATGGGACAGTGCCAAGGAGGACTTACTTCCAGCCACATTTCAGCCCAGTTTGAAGTGAATCCTTGTGTGCTTGCCAGAACTCACCCTTAACCCAACATGCAGCATGCCCTGCTCAGCTGCTTACAAGCAGGGCTGAACACCAGTGCAACCAGCACAGTGTCCCAAGAGCCTGACTTTGCTCCAGGACCATTTGAATTCAGTCATCAGCTGCTTGGGAGTGTGTCTCCCATTGCACAGACCTTGCTGGGTGCATGGTAACTCTTGCTGTGCATATGGCACCCACAAGGGCTCCCAGGAAACCTTCCCTGACATCACCACTTAGGGAAAGCTACATCTGTTAGCTGCTTTAATGCTCTTTCTCAAAACACATTTCTCTTCCCCTCCCTGCTGTTTGTCATCTCTCTCCTCCCTCTCCTCCCCATCTATTCCCAGCCACCAGAGTTGGGAGAAGCAGCATGGTGCTGTCTGCTGTGATCTCTCACCCAGAGTGCTTTGGCCAAGGGCTTGGAGCTGCCAGGCAAGCAACAGCCCACATGCTGTTTCCAAAGCCCTTTCCTCTTCTCACAAGCCACTGTGAAGTGCTGCTTAGCCTGGAGAGAAAAGGAGGCCTGGACAGAGTCAGTACAGAGCTCAGCTGGCTTGCTGAGGCTGAAGGGAACACAACTGTTGCTAGGAATTGTCTTACACTGCATGCCTTGGTGACATGGTCAGAAAACACAAGTGTAGCGCCAGCGTCAGTGACACTACACTGCACTAACTCTAGTGCCAGCATCAGTGACACTACACTGCACTAACTCTAGTGCCAGCGTGACACTACACTGCACTAACTGTCCTGTTCCAGTCTAGTATTGGAGAAAACTTCCCAAGTCTAAAGGCCTGGCAAAAGAAATGTCCTTTTTCTACTGTGAAGAGGAGAAGAGCAGAGCAATGCAGCTTTCCAACCCTTCTCTTCCTTGCACACCAGACATGGTTTTCTGTGGCTGTTCAACTCTTGGTTTCTTGCTTGCACATGTTGTTGATGAGAAGTCTTTGTGAACTAAGCTAGGGCCAACTCCATCCCATCCTGGCTGACCTGTGCTGGCTTGCTAATTAACTTCTCAGAGACAGTCCTAACCTTCAGAAACACATTAAAGCTTGATGGACGTTTCCATCCCACCTCCCAGTCCCTTGGGCAAACCCAGCACAAACTGGACTGAGCAGAGCACACAAGGCAAGGGGATTTTAAGCTCAGACATGTGCCAGCAGCAATGTGAGCTACAGGCAGAGTGGGCTGAGCTGCTAGCTTCCTTAGCTCCCCTGAGCAGCAGAGCCATGTCTCCAGCCACTGGGAGCTCCTTGTCCTGGAGCTGGCTTGCCTCACCTGCCGGTTCTGGAAGCTCTCAATGCCTGAGAGGCAGGCTGCCCTGTTGACCAAGAGCCCTGCTCGGCTCTGCAGCTCTCGCTGGCAGCAAGCCTCTGGGATTGCCTTGTCCAGGGAGGAGGAAGGCAGGGAAGGGACAGCTGCGAAATCCTCTGGCCCATTCACTCCACAGCAGGCAAACTAGGGAGAGGCACAGAGAAGAAAAGGACACAGAGGTGACACTTGGCCCTGAAAGCAAATAGGAGAAAGCCACCAAAGTCTGTTCTGGTAGGGTTCAAAGCCTCAGGCCAAGCAGAGATAAAACAACTGTTGTTTCCAAAGCAGTGGGCTGTGCCAGTACCTTAAGAGTTCCTGCTTCATCAAAGCCTTTTTATGAAGTCCCACTGCTCCCCATGTCACACTGTAGACTCTAAGGTACCCCTGGGAATATTACCAGGAACTACACAGGGCTTTGGAGTGCATCCAGAAGGACTTGCTGGAGATCCCCCAGCAAGCCTGCAAGGCAGCCAGCAGCACAATGCAGCTCCTGCCTGCCTGGCTCTCCCCACACCTAATGGCCAGGGCTGCTGTTGCTCAAGGGCACTGCTGGCTGACTCCAGTCAGGTCCCTTTGCAGGACTCAAGCCATACTCTGACTCCATCTCCTTTCAGTCAGCCAAAAGGAAATGTCTCATGCAAGGCCTGAATCAGCATGAAGGGCAGCAGTCATCTTTTTCTTTGAAGATGAAAAAGGACTTCTCCCCTGCAGAGCCTGCCATCCTGCTCTTCCTTGCTAAGAGACACCCCATGGGCTGCACTTAGCACTAAGATCACAGCTTTCCCCACACCTGTACATAACTCCTCAGGGCAGGTAAGAACAACTCCAGCCCCAAGGGCAGTCACTCTGTCACCTGTCTGATTAGGACTGTAATAACAAAGTCAATGCTGATGACTAGTATTTCTACCCCAGGTACACTCCTACACCTGCCAACCCCTTTCACTGGAGCTAACAAGGTGCCATTAGGTAGCAGCAGTGTTTGGCTGTTGCTGGCTGGGAAGAGTTCTCAAGTGAAAGCTCCAAGGTAAAGGCAGGGATATTGATGGCAGAGAGCTGCCCACTGCTGGCGAGCTAGGAGCACCCAGCCAGTCACTCACTGTGATCATGACAGAGTTCCAGGTGGAAGAGAAGACATCCGTGTCATTGTTCCTCAGGTAATGCTGCTTCAGCTCCTCAGTGAAAAACTCCCTGGTCAACTAAAACACACAAACAGGGACAAACATCAGGATGATTTTGACTCTTTAGAAGACCCCAAACATCATTTAATTTGGCTTCTCTTTTGCAGACATGAACTAGGGCCAAGTTTAATCACTAAATCAACCCAGGGTGAAACATTTAGCCACAAAGACTTGCATGAAGCAGCTAGCTCAATCTCACTGCCTTTCAATTAGATAGGCTGCTAAATCTCTAAACCACTGTTAAGGGACAGGCAGGAACTCACTTTTGGCTTCTGACTATTAAATAGCAGGGGACATGGTATTTTCCTTTGGGAAGTGAGTGCCCTGAGGAAAGGTCTGGTTGGAAGATGCTGAAGCATGTCCTCAGTGTTCTCCTTTCCTTCCCTTTCTCCACACAGCCTCCTTCCCTGTTGAGACAGCAGCAGGTTTGCTGATGCTTCTCTGCTTCTGAAGCACAGACTTTGAAACTGATGCTACTATTGGTAATAAACCCAGCCAACTGCTTTTGGCAGGGTCTAAAAGAAAAGAACTATCTCAATAGAAAGTCGTCGTCATCGTCGTGGCTAGGCTTCGCGAACGAAGATCCAGGGAGGGCTCCATCCACGCTCCTCATCAGCGCCTTTTCCAAGCGCGCTGAGAAAAAGAGGATAGCGGATAGCACCCTCGAGCCTGCGCAATGGATTTTTTTTAGGTGAGACACAGCATGCGCAGAGCTGGACCCACCCTTTAATCCTAAGGTTCATCTGCCAGGGCCTAGCAAGCTTGGACACTGGCAGCGAGGTCCTTAGGACGGAGGTTTTACCTCTTAGATGGAAGGCCTTACAGGGCTAAACGAGCTCCATCTGCCCGGGTTTGGAATCAGAGTTGTCCCTCTCCTAGGATGACTGCCAGAAGGCTAATGAGCTCATCCTACCCATACAAGGATTATAGGAACATGGGTATCACTCCCCACCCTTTCCCGTGGGCAATGAGTTTAATGCTCCCTCTGCTGTTGGCACAGTTATCACACCAGAGCCCACAGCAGACCCCAAGGGATTTTCAGACTGTGCCTACTCAATAGAAAGTGAAGCCTTTCTTTTGACAGCAGCAACCCCAGAGGAAATTGTTCTGAGTTTGTGTGTGACTTGTACAAGACTTGGCCTGAAACAAAGCCTAGTGCTGGAAAGGTAAGGTTGCCAGGAAAAGAACTGATTCCATGTTGTGGCTCTTCAGCTGTTTGTCCTGCACATCTGGAGCTCAGCCCCTCTCCCTAAAGCCAGGGATGGCACTGATGGATCTGTGCACACTGGAATGCTGTGGCAAGGACTTTCAGAAGGGAGCAGCGGATCTACCATTAAAACACTTCTACTAACAAAACACATGCCTTGAAAGCAACTCATTTCCCAGGGAAGCGAAGAGCACATCCAAAGCTGCTGCTGGGAAGACCTTCTTCATGACACTGTGTCACTGAAGGATCACCTCTGTCCCTATGGACATCCTGTCCAGCCACTCAGCCTCACCCTAACCCAAAGATGACAGCAAAATCCCCCACAAGTAGTTATCAAGTCAGAGAAGCTACCATCAAAACACAGAGCAACAGCAAAAGAAGGGGATTATTTTTTTCCAGAAGAAGTCTGAGGAGAGAACAAACCACAAGAATGTGCAGACTGAGTTTAACTTCTGAGCACAGTAACCTCCAGCTCTCCTGGGATGTGACATCCTTCATCCCTGCCACTAACACACAAGCCTTTCCTGT
This sequence comes from Bucco capensis, assembly GCA_013396975.1. Classification (NCBI taxonomy): domain Eukaryota; kingdom Metazoa; phylum Chordata; class Aves; order Piciformes; family Bucconidae; genus Bucco; species Bucco capensis. Next base: position 248,409 of record VWZO01013019.1, read on the forward strand.
CAGTCATTCTGACAAGCTGCTGACACAAACAAGGAGACAAGCTCCAGACAGATAGAAGTTTGTTCCCTTTCAAGTTTTATCTCACAAAACACCACCTGGTGCCACAGGACTCTAGAATAACCATGGCAATCTTATCTTGCAAGATGACATACCCTTGTGTGGCCCCCAGCTTCCATGGGACTGGAATCATGGAATGCTTTGGGTTGGAAGGGACATTTGAGGATCAACTAGTCCAACCCTGCAGTGAGCAGGAGCATCTTCAAGCAGATCAGGTTGCTCAGAGCCCCAATCAATCTGAGCTGGAATGGTTCTAGGGATGGAGCATCTAGCACCTCAGTGTGCAAACTGGGGTCAGTGTTTCACCACTCTCAGCATAACAAATTCCTTCCTCCTGTCTAGGCTCAATCTCCCTCTTTTAGGTTAAAACCATCACCCCTGGTCCTGTCACAACAAGCCCTGCCACAAACCCTGTCCCTCATCTCTCTTCTCAGCCCCTGGCAGTACTGGGAGGTGCTGATGCTTTACCCGGAGCCAGACACAACCAGGCTCCTCACAGCTGAGGGGTCAGAGCCAGTCTGGCAGTCACCCCACACAAAGCTAGCAGCAGCTTGGGCTGGTTTCTGGGATCTTGGGCTGGTTTCTGGGATCTTGGGCTGGTTTCTGGGATGTCTGGCTGCTTTCCCAAAGGGAAGGTAGATGGGAGGTGGGCACAGGTAGGCACTGGCTGCTCGCCTGGACCCTGCTGAGCAGGGAGCATCTTTGCTCTCTGTTGGGAAGCCTGTACCTGGATCTGCAGGGCAGTGTCTGTGTGTGTGTGGTCTGCTGCCTGTGCTGAACCAGAGGAATGCTCTAAGAGCTCCTAAGAGCAGAGCTGCAATGGCCAAAACATAGCAGACCTCCCGTGCTGCAGCCTAGCTCTGGAGCAGAAGCTGCTCCCACAAGGGCATGGCTCCAAGCCTAGGCTGGGATGAGGCACCTATGCTGGGTCAGATGACATCCCTTCCCCACTGCCTCCAGATCTCCAAGCAAAAGACCACCAGCTTATCCAGGGAAAAAATACATCCACTTACTACTTACCCCCCAGAGCATCCTACTGCATCAACACCAAACTAGCTTGCTGTCAGCTCCCTAAGCCTTCATTCTTTATCAAAAATGAGGCTTTTTGACAGGTATAGAATTAACATGAAGAAAATCACTATGATCCATAGCTCTTCCAGCCTCATGCCATGTTCCTGTTGTGCTCAGGACAGGGAATGTGCTTGATGTTCTCTACTCCTGGCAGAGGCCAAATAAACACCATCACTACTCAGAGTCAGCAGTAAGCACCTCTGTGGTCACTGTGCTGCCCCAGCCAGCACTCAGAGTCACAGCTCAGACATGGCATGACTGGAAAAGGGTGGAGCCAGCTCAGCCAGGCTCTTCCTGGAGGAACAGGACCAAACTGCACAAACATTTGCTGCTTAGACAAACAAACCAGGCTCTGCTTACTCCTAGTGTAGTAACAGCTTACTCCCAGTGCAGGGGAGGGTGATTGCCATGGAATAGGCATAACAGCAGCATAGAGACAGGCTGCACAAGTGAAGGGCCAGAACTTGTCTGCAGGGCAAGTTGATGGACTCAGAATGGGCCAAGGGGAGACTTTGTGCTCAGGCCAGGTCACAGTATCTCACAAACAGCATTGTAAGCGATCTGGTGAGCCCCAGAACATGAACACTCAAGGAGGAACAGGATTAGAAGATACACAAGGCAGTTTTTGCAGAGTGGAGCAAGAATTAGCCCTGCTGGGAAAACAGGAGGTTTCACTATTAATACTAATATTAAACACATGTTACATGGGAAAAGAAAAGAGTTGCTTTCAACCTCAGTGCAGCTTCAGTCTCAAACTCCTCTCTGATGGAATGTGCAGCTGCTCTGGCTACAAGAGAAGCAGGAATACTCTGACAGCTCCAGGCTCTGCTGGGGAACACACTGCCCACTCCCCAGCTCAGGCAGCACTCCCTGGCTTGCTGCTGGGGCTGCAGGCAGCAATGGAGCAGCCTGCCTGGCAATGGGAACAGGCACCCCACATCCACATCAGCCCCCATCTGACAGTAAGCTCCAGCTGGGTAAAACCCCACAGAGCTCAGCAGACACTTACATTCTCTCTGAAGATAAAAGCCAAGATTGCAGCTGAGAGCTCTGCCAGGAAGATCAACAAAATAAATATGAAGAACTGGAAGAGAGAAGAGGTAAAAAAACCATGTCATTAGAGGCATGCCACAGGGCTTTGCTACTCACTAAAGAGATGGAAAAAATAACTGAGGAAACTTTTTCCCCTCCCTGACAATTAACAAACCCTGAGACAGTACCTGGAGCAGACACAGTCCCTCTCTGACCATGTCACTGGACATGGGTGTTTGTGATGCTTTTGCCTGCTTCTACTGCATAAAAGGGAATAAGGCTGCAGGACCTGTAGCACCCCCTGATAAACCTGCACCAGGTTAGAACAGTAAAGCCTGCTTGGATGGGAAAGGTTCTATGGTCGCGTAGATGCGCACACTGGGCTCAAGTGTCCTGACACGTCTGCATCCCACCCATCCATCCACAGAGGCATCTACCCTCTCCATCACATCATCAACAGCATCAGCAGTTGCACAGAATAGGATCATGGCTCCTTCTGTATGGGACACATACTCCAACATTTCCACCTATGAGCAAAAGGGCGCTCTCCTCAGAGCATCCTGCAGCTCAGGACAGAACCAGCCTTGGCTAGCATCCCCCTCCAGGCCATGCACTTGCACTAAGTATATAGTTAATTATATTCCTACTGCTGGAGTTTGCTGTCTGGCTTCTTTCTTTCCTGTTCAGGGACTGTTTTGTTTTTCATCTCACCCCAGGAGGGCAAAGAACAAGTGATGAGAATGAATGGTGCTTTACAAACGCACATCATCACCCATCAAGGGATCTCAGCACTAAGAGGTCTAGGCTGGTGATCAAGTGATTAAACCCATCACTCTGCTAATTGCATTTCATCTACTGATTACCAGGAGACACAAATGTTCACCCAAGCTCTAGCACAGGTCTGTGCAGAAGCAGAAGCAGCCATTCCCCAATTCCATTCTCTGATAAGCTTCATTATCATTCCCAACCTGATTTACATGTCCCTGGTGCAGTCCTCATTACAGATTGGCAATAGGAAGAACAGCAACAGCCATTAGGGATGATGAAGAAAAGGAATATAGATCATCAGAGTTTCAGAACTTACTCCCATTCTGCATATTAAGGAGAGTCAATCAGCTTCTTGTGTTTGGCCTCCCCAAATTAAACTGATTACTGCAGTAGGAGAGCACTGAGCAGCCCACTGGTTAATGCATGTGGCACAGCATGCTGCCTCCTCCCCAAAGCCACCCTTGCAGGTCAAGCCACGTCCAGGGTGAACATCCTGAGGAGTGAGGGCTGGTCAAAAATCCTGCCTCAGCTTCTGGGCATGGTCACAGGTTTATCAGAAGTTTCCACAGATCAACATTCCAGTTTCCTTCTTCCCAACTCGACTACCATTCCAGTTCAAGGGATGCTGCTCTCTTCCAACCTTAATGATTCTGTGAAATCTAGAAACGCTTCACAGCCTTGTGCTTCAGACAACATGCTAGGTTCCACAGTGATGAGGTTTTGCCAAAAGACAAGCAGCTTAATGAAAAATCCAAGTCCTTGCAAACACAGAAGCCAGAAGCTAGCTGACATGTATTCCTGCATCTGTCTGGTCCCTTCTAGCTCCTGCTTACACTTGGCCTAAAAGCTTCCCATGGACATGATGCATCCCTGGGAAATCTCACTCAAGGAGCTCTGTGGCTCATCAATTCTTTAACAACTTTGTCAGTGGCTTGGTTTGATCTAGCACCTTCTCCCCAGCTACCACCCCTGAAGCCTAACGCTTTGCTGGCAAGGTGTTCCCAGGCTCTCTGGCACACACTTAGGAAGCATTGTCCTTCCCAGCACCTCAAAGTCACTCCCATCTGCTTTCACAGGTGTTTTATGCATTTGAATGTCCCCAAAAGTCAGAGAACAGCAACATCTCTCCCCTCACTTGGTGCTCACTGACCAGCACAGATCCACATCCAAGGATTTGGCTGCTGCAGGACAGGAGCTGGCAGGTTGGTAACAGAGATGGCTTTGATAGCACAGAAGCACAAGTGGAGCAGCAGGGTTTGAGTGGCCAAGAGAGGATCACTTGGGGTCCTATCCAGTCTCCCCCATCCTTGGGAAGCACCAAAAGGCCAAGAGCAAAGGCAAGGGCACTTACAAGAAGCAGGAGGTACTTGTTCTCCCGGATGGCACCGCAGCAGCCAAGGAATCCCAGCAGGAAGAGCATGGCTCCCATGGCCAGCATGAGGTATGCTCCTGTGAAGAGCAGAGGGTTGGCAGCCACTATCTCTCGGAATCCTGTGGGATCCACAAGGACCCAGATGCCAACTCCCAGCAGGCATGCTCCTCCCAGCTGGCACCAGGAGAGGAGAGGAGAGAGAGGGAGAGAGGTCAACATCAGACAATGCTGCACAAGAGTCATTGCTGGAATCTTCTCACCATCAAAGGTGTTCCCTTGGAGGCTCTGTTCTCCTCCATGGGGTATATTCCCTGCTGAGCAGGTGAAACTACTCTCAGTACCTCTTGCTTACTAAATGGAGCATTTCCAGCCAAAGCACATTACTCCCCTGACATGCCAGCCAACTGTTTACTCCCTGCCCAATGCTGACAGCCTAGACCTGCAGGGGACAGCCCAGTGACAGGGCACATGTCACCTATCCCTGGCACAGAGGCTTCCAGCCAAAGGGAAAAGAACATGTGCTGGTAAAATGGCTCTCTTTCCAGATGAAAAGCTCAGTGGGGCACCCAGAACTGGAAAGCAATTTCTTCTGCCATGCAAGGACAGACCATGCCCATCACTTGTTACAGCTTTCCCTTGCCAAGGACAGGGATAACTCAGCCAACAGTGACCACAGCACTGGCTTGCTGAGCATCTCTGGATGCTGCAAACCCTTTGGTGATTGTAGTGCAAAGCTGAGGGGATGTTCTTTACCATGGCAACTTTATCAAATGACAGCCTATCCTGCTAGGGAACAGCAGGCTGCTGGAAACAGGAGGATTCAGGATCTAAATACTTACAAATATAAAGAAATTGAAAAGAAACATCAGGTACTTAATGCAGCTCAGGCAGTCTCCCTCCATGGTCTTCAGGCTCCTTGATGCAATTCTCCCTGCAAAACAGCAGCACTCCTATTGGATTGGAGTGACAGCATTCCAACTCCATTGCTAGTTCCCCCAGGATCCTGTGGAGTGCATTCCACAGCAGAGCACACTTCTCACCTCCACAAGGCAACCCAGCACAGGCTAGCAAGAGAGGAGGATGCCTGCTAGTGCCTTTGCATCCTTCCAGCTCTAACCTCTTAGAGAGCACTTAAAGCTGTTTAGTGTCAGAGCTCAGGCACTCCAGTGTACATGAGAGAGATTACCAGCTAGGTCAGGTCTGCAGAAGTGCTCTAGACATGGAAGAGTATGGAACTGATGCTATGGAGAAACAAGGCAAGCAAAAGGCAAATGATGTTACTTCCAAGTAATGTAATTACTTTACATTACTTGGATTACTTGCATTCAGTTAGCTGAAGGTACCTGAGGACAAGCTTCATAACTGACAGGAAAGGACAATCCTGAGCCACAAAGCTGCTTTTTCCTTCCATTTTCCTTTTCAAGCCATACACACCAAAGGCAAATTGACATGACTCCTACTAGACACTGATGCACGTGGAATAAACACTGACCACACATGCCCTGATCCAGTGTGAGCAAATACATTCCCTCCCCTCCTCCAGGCCCCAGATTTGTGACAGATGAAGTTCTCCCCTGCAAGAGACATTTAGTGCTAAGCAAACAGTCACAGGCAGAATGCAGAAGACAGCAGCTGACAGATGCTTTCCTCATCTCATCTCAGACCTGAGGGACACAAGAGATGCATTTGGTTTTATCTGAAATGGAGCTAGAAATGTCAGCTTTTCCTTATGCAGATTACTCTACATCTCTCCTCCCCACCAATTTTCTCTTGCCAAGTGATGAGGAGGCTGCAGATGCCCAGCAAACTCAGCCCAGCTGTTGGAACCAGTCTGGAACAGTCTCCTCTTCCAAAGCAATGCATTGTTGGCTTCTCCAAGCCACCCTTGATCTCCTCCCTTCTGAGATTTGCTTTGGCAGGCCTTGCAGCTCTCTTCAACTCCACAGATCTCAAGGCAGCTGCTCAACCATACCCCCCCCAAAAACTGCTCCCAAAGTTCTCTTTGCTATCACTGGCATCTCCCTTTGAAACCCATGGCTTCACTTGGATTGCTCCTTTACCTTGGAGATGGAATCCCTGAAGAACTCAGGTTGGACAGGACCTCTGGATGTCATTGAGTACAAACACCCACTTCTCTCAACCTACTTCAAACTACTTTCTCAGTCCCTTCTGTCACATTGCCCATGTCTATCTTCTTTTCACATAGACACTTTGTCACCAGCAGGCATGAATAGTTTGTCCACTGCTCTGATCCACTGCTTCCTTTCAAACCTAACCATCAGCTCTGCAGTCCCTCCTACAAATCATCAGCCAGGGGCTCAGGGAGTAAATGGTGCTAACCCACAGCTTCAGAGCTGTGCACAATGCCAAGGAAAAGCAGGCAGAACAGAGAGATGCAGTTGAATGCAAGGGGACATCTTCCTGCAGCACACCTGGCAGGTGAGGTGATGGCAAGGGCCATCCTACCCTTCTCCTGCACACTGCAACTACACCTAAACTGTCTGGACAGACACAGAGAGAGCTTCTGAAATGCAGAAAGGAAGAGCCATCACTGAGACTCACCTCACAAATGTTGGCACTTGAAGCACAGAGTCTGGTGTAGCTTTAATTGTCTGTATGTCCCATGTAGCTTTTTGTAGCCAATCTTGTCCTGTAAGAGAAGAACATCCAATTACTCCAGAAGTCATCCAGAAGGACCTAGACAAGCTGGAGAGGTGGGCCCAGGTGAACCTCATGAGCTTCAACAAGACCAAGTGCAGGGTCCTACACCTGGGTCGGAACAATCCCCACTATCAATACAGGCTAGGGGATGAGATGATGGAGAGCAGCCCTGCAGAAAAGGACTCGGGGGTGCTGGTGGACAAGAAGCTGGACATGAGCAAACAGTGCATGCTGGCAGCCCAGAAGGCTAATCGCATCCTGGGCTGCATCAAAAGAAGTGTGGCCAGCAGATCCAGAGAGGTGATTCTGCCACTTTACTCTGGTGAGACCTCACCTGGAATACTGTGTCCAGTTCTGGAGCCCTCAATACAGAAAGGACATGGATCTGATGGAGCAGGTCCAGAGGAGGGCCACAAAAATGATCAGGGGGCTGGAACACCTCTCCTATGAGGACAGGCTGAAGGAGCTGGGATTGTTCAGCCTGCAGAAGAGAAGACTTTGGGGGCACCTACTAGTGACTTTCCAGTACTTAAAGGGAACTTACAAGAAGGCTGCAGAGGGCCTGTTTGCAAAGGCCTGGAATGAAAGGACAAGGGGCAATGGTTTTAAACTGGAGAGGAGTAGATTTAAATTGGACATTAGAAAGAAGTCCCTCACCACAAGGGTGGTGGAACACTGGAACAGGTTGCCCAGGGAGGTGGTTGAGGCCCCATCCCTGGAGGCATTCAAGGCGAGGCTTGACAGGGCTCTGGGCAACCTGATCTAGTAAGGGATGTCCCTGCCCACTGCAGGGGGGTTGGACTAGATGACCTCCAGAGGTCCCTTCTAACCCTAACTATTCTATGATTCTATGATTCTAAGTCAATAAAATGCAATCATGTTAAATACACAATTTATTAGAACACCCCATCCTGATGAATAAGCTCAGTCTAATTGCCATCTTAATTTACTGCACATTAGCACTAATGAAGAGCTTTTAATACCTAGGGAGGAAACTAATTCCTCAGAACCTCCTGAAGAACCTTTGGAGTGTTTGAAGAGCCCACAGAGCACAGGCAAACACACCCATGAAACATGCCCCTCATCCTCTGTGTGTGCCATGAGCAACTGAGACACAATCTCTTAAGGTGTCCTATCCTGGTATAGCTGCTGCCAGGAGCATACAACTCCACCTTGAAAGCAGAGCTGACACCGTGCTAGACAAACCTATCATTAGGAAAATAAGCAGAATGATGGGCTTGCTGCTTCTGCTGAGCGTGCACAGAATTACCTCCCTACCAGCCCTGAAACAGCTGTATGGGAGAGGAATGCTAGGGGTTTATTCCTCTTAAGTCACAATATTGTAAAGAAATTCCAGCCCTACAGAGAAGAAGAGCTGAAATGCTTCAGTAGGTAGCAGCAGGTGCTGTGGAAGGGATGCAAGAGCCTGTTTGGTGCCAAACAAGAGCAATGCTCCATCCTCCTCTCTGGCCCCAAAGGGGAGGAAGTCCCTGCCAAACAGACTCTCTTGGGTTAATAGCTACCATGTTGTCATTAAGGAGGATTGCAGAAAGTGCCTAACTGGGGCTGGAGCAAGCCAATGGCTTGCACTGCAGTTGCTGGGGAGATGCAGTGGAAGCTGGAGCACCGTCCCAGGCCAAGGCTCTTCTGTGGGGCTGGGCAAGTGCAAGCCACTCTGGCCCAGCTGGCTGAGCAGCTGCACTTGGCACCTTGCCCTGCCTCCCTGCTCATCTCTCAGCCATCCCAGCAAGTCTCCTGGCTGAGCTCTGGCTGCTCTTGGTGAGCAGCAGGCTTGGAGGAAGGAACAGGAGCTAAACTCACGACTCCTGCTGGTCTCAGGCAGCAAGAACAACAACAGCAGGTGAGCCAGAGAAGAGAGGAAGGAGTCAAAAAAGGATGATACAGTAACAGGTAGCATGAGAACTAGTTCAGCATGGCTTGCAGGTATCCTGCTTCACAAGTGCCAGTCTCCTTTGTTCAGCACATCTGCAGCATCTAGAGAAACCCAAACACTTGCCACCCCATACATTCAGCCAAAGGAGAAGCTGAAGGCAGCAGTCATATCCTGCTGGAGCCACAGTGAGGGGACCTGCACAAGATACTGAATTACAGTCCATCTACCTCCTCTTTAGTTGCATTAAACTGCTACTGTAACTGTACTATGGGCCCATTTCCCAGGGATGACTGTTTTGCCTTGCAACACTGCATCCAAGGAGGTGCTTGCCCTGCCTGAGAGCATTTAATTCCCCCACACAGTTGAGTGAGCAAAGCCCTCAGGGGCATCTTCTACTTTAAAACAATAACCAGACTGGCTTTTAGAACAATAAAAGCATATGAAGCTTGCAATGGTGTTTAAAAGAATCTGAGCTGCTGCAAAAAAAACCCTCACATCTCCAAGCCAAGCAGAGCACTGGGGATAACTGAGCCACATTTCACAAGCCAGAGATGTGCTATGTCCAGTAAAACTGGAATGCAGCAAAGGTCATGAGGAATGACACAGGGAAGGGAGGCAGACATGAAGGCTAAATAAGTCACTCTGCTTCCAGCCAAACACCTATTTCATGCAGATTTCATGGGCAAATCCAAATGGAGTTACATTGTGCTCAGCACCTGAGGCATCCAATGTGGTTTGAAAGGCCAATGTGGCTCATCCTCATCACAGCCATCCCAGCCAAGACGGGAACATCTCATCACAGAATCATTAAGGTTGTGAAAGACTTCTCAGATCCCCGAGTTCCACTGAGCTAGCACAAGCCAGCACTGCCAAGTCCACCACTAAACTATGGCTCTGAGCACCACTTTCTTGAAGGCTTACAGGGACAGTGATGCCACCACTTCCCTGGGCAGCCTCTTTCAAGGATAAACCACTCTTCCAGGGAAGATTTCTTTCCTAATATCATCCAATGCCTTTTGCTACAGATATTTCTGGTCAAGACAGGGTAAGGAGGATGGAGAGAGAACCATGGCCACAGCCCACAACAGAGCTTCAGATGCTCTCCAGGCAAACCAGTGGCTTAATAAACCCCACACTCTTGGCAGATGTGTTTCTAAATGCTCTCTTTTCCTTCAAAAGATGTCTCACCCAGCACTGCTCAAGCTGCAGGCACACAAAAGCCCCTGAGCACAGCTCTTAGGCAGGTGACAGGTGGAGAGGTGAGCTCTGAGGCAGGATGCTCAGGCTGGCTCCCAGCTGCTCTTGCTTCCCCAGGGGATAACAGATCCTGCATCGAGACACAGCATGGCATGCTAGCGCCTTGGCTGCTCTCTTAGCACCTCACTTGGCTTTCCATCTGAACTCATTGTGACAGCCTGCAGCTCACTGTCTCCCTTCTCCTTTCTCTTTTGTCCTTACTGGTGGCAAGGAAACATGGAAGAGCATGGCTGGTTGTTGTTCCTGCATCTGGAAGTACAGGAATGGCACCAAGTAACCTGATGGAAATCTCCTTCCCATTTAACCTCTCAGAGCTTGATCCAAATCCCACTGATGTTGCTGACAGACTTAAAAACTCCTTCAGGGAGGAAAGAGGAAAAAAACCCAAACAAACCAGAATTTTAAAGCATGTAAAAACCTCATAAAATTAAGGATTTAAGTCTTCACTAAGGTTTGAATCTGGGCCAAATATTTCATGTGAGCTAAAACTAACAACTGCATCCCTTCTTTCTCCTTAATGAAGAGAATATTCTGAGCATCACAGTCACTTGCCCTGCCTGTCCTTATCCCCAGCACAGTGACATGAACCAGAGAGACCTGGGGAGCAGCACTTCTCTGCACACCTGGAACAGCAGCTCCTATGTGGATGAAGTGGGTGCTCAGGCTCTCAGAGAGCCTCACTGGAGTGACTTTCACCCCTAAAAAGCATCACATCTGCTCTTAGAGAGCCAGCAATCCAATCAAACCACTTCTGCTTGGCCTGGCAGGCCAGACCTTGCTATTGGCTCCATTCCAGGAGACTGGCTAGGGTTAAAGCAGCTCAAACCCAGCTCTGTGTTGCTGCTACCCATGGTGCCTATTAGGGAAGCTACGACTGTAAGAAACCATTTCTCAGCAAGGATATTGAATACAATGCCAAGAGTCTCCCAGGCAGCTTTGTCTGAAGCTCTGTGAGCTCCAGGTTCTCAGCTCTGCTGTCATCTCAATAAACTTCATCAGCATCGCTTGCCAGCAGACTGGGGCAAAACCTGGAGCACCATCAATCATACAGACAGGTAAGAACTGGCAGGATATCTCAGGGACTCCTTCAAAAGCAGAACAGTGAAGTTAAGGATGGAATTGCTCTGGATGCTGATCAATTCTCTTGTACTCAGTCTTCACTGCTATGTTACCTGCTAGGAGTTACCAGCTGTGGGGATGACCTGAGTTTTGCATGGAGATGCCCATTTTGCAGTCTAGCTGCAGTGCCTGTAGAAGCAAGGAATTTGCCTAGGGCCAAGGGTGCTTAACCTCCCCGGGCTTGACAATATCTTTGCTCAGACTGTGTTTCATTTTCCCAATCACACAACTAGGCTGTGGCCTCATCAGAGAGAGCTTCTGCTCCAAGCAAGGCCACATCTCTCTGGCTGAAATAAAATGGAATGTCATGAGTATGTTCCCTTTACAGCATCAATTTCTTTCCTACTGCACCTGAAGGCTTAGAGAGTAATTTAATAGAAACTTTAAAATACAAGGGCCTTTTCCTTTAAAGATGATGTATCTATCCTTTTTGTTAACAGATTTAATTGCAGATACATCCAAAACCTTTGCTCTTACCCATAAGCTGGAGTAAGCCATGTTGCAGCAGGGGATTTCACCACTTCAACTGAAGTAGCAAACCTGCAGAGCACAGAGCAAGGTTCCTCAGCATCTGACCACTTGAACAATGTCCTGAAAGAGCTCCCAAACCAGTGCAGCTTACTCCAAATCCCAGACCCAAACACCATCCCAAGCCTTTTTGGCACTTGGAGCTTTACACATCCACCAAGAAAAGCAAAGGAACAAACAAAAACAAAAAGGAAAGGAGAACTGTTTGCTGTTTGCTTTTTCATGTAAGCAAAACCAGCATAAGGTGGCTGTGTTGGGGAAGGGGGTGGAAGGAGGAAATAAAAAAGACAGGAGAAACTGCTCTGCTTTTGCACAAGCCTGACTGCATGATTATAAGATGCTGGAGATGTCTGAGAGAGAGAGCTACTGAATATTTAACCTTCGCAATGGAAGCTTGCTTGTCTCTTGTCCTGTTAACAGAGCCACAGATCTTCCATTAACTCTAATTAGGCCTAACAGGGAGTTCATAGAAGTATCTCCATAATTAATGCTAATAGTAGTTATAGGCAAACGCTGATAGAAGATAAAGCACCAGGTTCCAACACTCAGCAGTTTGTCTGCCTCCCCTCCCCACAACAACAGGCTGTACTGCCAAGGATGAGCTTCCACACCAAGGGAGCAAGTCCTTGAGTTCCTGCAGCAGTTAGCACAGCCCTGGCTGAGCAGAGCAATCCTGCGTGGGTGGACCAGTCAGCGCCAGCAAGCAGCAATGGCTATGAAGTGTCAAGAGCATTTCCATGTTTAAGATGAAACACTTGCTTTTAAATATTCAGCAGTCCCTGTCTTCTCCAGGCTGTTCTGGCCAGAGGGAAGGAAGCTCAGGGGCTCTTGATGCTGTGCTGCCACAAAGGCTACTTGACAGCAGCTGTAGTGTGAGCAGCAGGAGGAGGCTCAGAACAAGCACGGGAAAGAAACAGCTTCTCCAAGAGCCAGCCCAGGGCTGCTTTCCTAAGCAGCATGAAGCACTTGCCCCTGTGGGAGCTCTCTGTACTCAGCAGCTGCCTTGCACCTTGCTGCTATCAATAATCACGATAAACAACAAGAATGACAGCCAAGTAAAGGAAACTGTCGAGCTTATAAGCTGCATCAGGTGTACCTAATGTTCCTGCTTCCAAGTGCCCAAGGCTTCCATCCTCCACCTTTCCCGCTGCTCTCCACGAGCTGTCCTGTATCCAGGCAACGGGCATAGCTGAGCCTCTGGGATGCTCAGGAGGACCTACTCCCCATCCCCAGGCTTAACCGAGTGCAGGGGAGAAGGAGCTTTTCCAGCTGGAAAGAATAAAAGCAGAGAATAATGCAAGACCTCTAGCTGCCTCCTGACAAAGGAAAGGATGTTCCCAGCTCCCCTGGGGTGCCTGCTCTCCCAGCACTGCTCACTGGGTCTGTCTTTCTCAGTGCTGTGTATGCTCTCTCATAGCTTGACCTCCTTCTCCTCCTGATCACTTTCCAGATTTAATAGCCAGTAGTAGTAGTCTCAATTCCTATTGCTGTGCTTTGGTCAGGCAAAACCTACCAATGTAGTGATTAATGGACACCAGGCTTCACAGATGCTGTGTGGAAGAAGAGGTCAGCTGAGAACAAATGATCCCTCAATCCTTACATCCACAAGGGGACAAAGATCTTGACATTTCTAGTGGCAGGGAGTTGAGTGGGAGCATCACTTCAGTGACATCCAGGTCTCTCAGGATGCTTTGGGTAGGTTTCCTCACATGTCCTGTGCCACTCTCCTCCCCTGCACAGCTGATGCTGACAGAGGTTCAGTATTTGAGGAAAGACCAAGGAACACCATGGGCTAAGAAAGTCACACACAAGAGTTAAATCCACACAAACCTGGTCCCTGAGCATCTTCAGTTCATAAGTGAACTGCAGGCCACTGGCATTCAAAACACAACCCCCAGAGAATGAAGTTATTTTCCTTTCAGGGAGTTGTATAGAGAGCTAAGTTCTCCCCTGAGCCTCCTCTTCTCCACACTAACCAACCCCAGTGCCCTCAGCTGCTCCTCACACACTTGTGCTCCAGAGCCCTTCCTAGCCTCCTTGCCCTTCTCTGGAAAAGAGAAAAGTCAAAGAGAGCTCTGGCAAGTGACTCCACTTTCCAGTTACGTGATCCAACTCAGCTAACAGCCCATAACATGCAATAAACTTACAGCTCCATTCTGAGAGCTGGGCACTTCAGCACGGGGAAAAAGGACATGCTGATTCCTTTCCTTCTTAGTGACTGAATACTTGTGGGAGAAATAAATTTAAACTGAGGATGTTATTTTTAGCCTCCTTGAAATGTGCTCTTGGGTGTACTTTGCAGCCACAAAGGTTATAGATGGTCCAGGTCAGTGGAAAGAGTCAGTGACACAGTGTGTACATGAAGAAGAGTGCGACCAGCAGGTCAAAGGAAATTCTCCTCCACATCTACTCTGCTCTACTGAGGCCACATCTGGAGCACTGCATCCAGTGCTGGGCTCCCTAGTTCGGGAGAGACAAGAAACTACTAGTTTCCAGACCCCTCACTAAACTGAGTCCCCTCACAGAGCACTACTCAGCCATTAGCTTATCATTATCTGCACTGTGCAGCAGCCTGGCCAGCAGCTGACCCACGGGGAAGGCTCCTCTCACAACAGAGCTCTCAAGATCTTGCACTAGAGACACAGCAATGCAAACAAGACATCTCAGCTCCCTTTGTTTCTTCTCTTCTCCATTCCAGCTTTGTCACACAAAGATGGAGTAACAGGGCTAAAAATAATGAAGAGAAACTCTCCAGATTGAAAAGATTTTCATCTTCAGGTTTCTCTCAAATGGAATGCAAAGCCTCTGGAAGCCAGTTCCTGCTCAAAATGGAAAACTTCTATCACTTCTTTCTCCAAGAGAAAACTCCCCAGCTGTGTTACATCCATGTATATAGACAGGGAATAAAAGCAGACAGGAATCAAGCCACAGAACACAAGATTAATGCAGAACTCCCCAAACCCACTTCAGTATTTATAGGGTAATACTGTCCTTATTCCTGATGGTAATAGTTATCACCTTTCCCTGCTCCCAGCTTGTACTCACAAGCCCAAGGAAATATACCCACAGACACGCCTGTGGCATATCTGCTTTCCAAGAAACCTCTACAGCAAGGGAATCATTCCAGCAGCTCTTAAACCAAGTGCCCAGCTTCATCCCGTATTTCTCAAACTCCACAAATCACAAGCAAATGTGTTCCTGGAGGTCTCCAAAGCAGCAAGGCAAAGCCACCACTGCTTCTGGGGAGGACACACCATCCCTGGCACTGCACCCCAGGCATGGCATGGCAGGGAATGGCAGCTTGGCTTTCCTCTAAAGCCAATATTTCTCCTTGACAAAGCAATTTACCGATTGTACAGTCAGGTTAAACACAACAAAGGCTTTAAATGACCAGGGTAGCATTAGAACTAAGTGATAGCAACTGACAAAGATCTATTTCTAAGGAAAATTTCTCTCCTCCTCCTGCATTACCATTACCATGCCACACAAGCTCCTGATGCCACAGCCAAACACAGCCAGCCAAATCCAGTCCCTGCATGCACCATGCTGAACATCACAAGCACCCAGCCCAAGGCTTTGGGACAATACCTCTCAGCAGGTCAGCCCAGCTCTGGAGTCACCTCCAGCAGCATCTGAGTCCTCTGGTGCCACTTCCAGTGCCTTAAGCAGCAAACAGGCACCCTATCAGCTGCAGCCACTTAGAGCCTTCATGCACCTTCAGCAGCATGAATGAATAGCTGAAACGTCCTGCTGCCCCAGGCAAGATCCTGAGTGCTGGCCACACATGCTCTGCCTGCCCTTGGGCTCCATGGCTCCCTGATGCTCACTCTTGATTTCAGCTAGCGCTGGGCACACGCCAAGCAGCTCATCGCTGGCCGTGACAGTTACTAGGACAGCTCTAAATGGGAGCAGACTGCAACCAAAACACGAGGCCTGGGAGTTGGCAGAGAGCTTGAAACAAGAGCTGTCAGCTGAGGAGTGTCCCACTTGTCTGCACGCTGTGAACTGAGGCATCCAGCAGCAGGCATGGATGTGTCAGAAGTGGTTAGCTGCCTGACTGGGAACTGAGAAGCGAGCGCGCGGAGCATCGCGCCTGTCCACCTCACTCCTCTTGACAGCACAGGGCACAGCAGCTGGGAACCACCAAATGATCTGCGGTGGAGAAAAAGCTTTGTGAGGGCCTTCTCCTGACACACTGCTGCTAACTCAGGTGCGCCCCATCCCTGGAAACATTGCAGGTCAGGTTGGACAGCACTCTGAGCAACTTGACCCAGTTGATGATGCTCCTGCTCACCGCCAGAGGGTTACTGCATAGCCTTTAAAGGTCTCTTCCCACTCAAACCATTCCATGAGTCTATGATTCTGTGACCTTAAGTAAAGCCCAGGAGGCTTCTATAATTGTATCTCTAGTATAAGCACCATTTATCATCTGGGAAAATTCTCCTGGAGACTCATTGCAGAAATATGAGAATCGCCCAGCTTCTCCTCTCCAAGCAATTTAACTCACAGTCTAAAGAAAGAGTAAAGCACAACTTTCTCAATATTATCCCTGCTTCCTTTGGCCAATGCTCCCTCTGTTTTCAGGCTTTTAGAATAAACACTGATTCTTTAAAAAAGGCCTTACTCCATTTTCACAAAACTGCAATTTCTTGAAGAGTTGTCCAATTGTTCAGTATTTTAAAAAGGAAAGTTAATACTGCCAATACATACACAGATAACAATAATATCAAACAACTTATTTTCTGCAAAAAAGTGCTCCCAGAAAGTATTTTCCTCTTTTCCATGTAATCACACCTCAGCATACCGCAGGCTGAGCCATTTCTGTAATCACACCTCAGCATAACTCAGACTGAGCATCATGACATGCTTGTGGCAAAGGAACCCCCAAATCTGTTGCTGCCGTTCCTAAGAGGGAAGAACTTTTTGTCTGCTTCTATTTTTAAGAAGTTCACAGCGTTCTCAGTTGCCAACAGATTTTGGTAGGGAGAATCAACAGGGAGGGAGAAGCTGGCAACCCCAGAAAGCAGTGCTGACGACTATATCCCAGCTCCTGACAGCAGAGGACACAAGAGCACCCAGCTCTTGCACGCACATGAATAAGCACAGCAAGCATTCCTTCCTCTGCAAGAGCTGCCTGTGTTCTCAGAGCTGTGTTTTCCCCCCTAGCCTGCCTGTGCTGCCCGGGCTCAGGGCATTCAGCCTGGCTGAGGCTGTGCCTGGGCTCAGGGCATTCAGCCTGTGCTGTCTGGGCTCAGGGCATTCAGCCTGGCTGAGGCTGTGCCTGGGCTCAGGGCATTCAGCCTGTGCTAATGCTGATGTTGCTCCAGCTGTTTCTTCACACAAGTCACTCACTGGATTTGTTGGGAGTTCAGACTCATGTCCAAGAAGAGAGCACTTTCTGCTCACCAACAAGTGATGGCTGCACCAGGAAACACAACCCAAGCCTCAGGAGGTTTTCCATGCTTTTCCTGAGTGGGCACATGCTCTGACCCACCCACGGCAGCCTCTACACTCTTGCTGTGTGCAGCCTTGCTTGCTGCCTCTGGGAATCATCAGGCTAAGGTCATGCCCAGCAGTGAGCTTAGTCCCTGGGCAGAGCACAGTGCTCTTGTCTGGTGCACATCAGCAGCACTGAACAAGCTGGGAGCAGGAGGTTCAGCAGCCCCATGTCCTCAGCTAACACAGCTCAATGAGGATGAACACCATTTCCCACACCACATTCTCAGGCAGTGGGGAGGAACTGAAGCCCCAGTTCAGCTCAGCAGCACTGGTTTTGTCCCAGCTCTCAATCACAAATCAAAGTTCTGGTGGAAAGAGATTTTTCACCCCTTAAAATGTCAAGCACTGAACTAGGGACAAGCCAGCAGGGAGCAGAAGGCAGAATCCCCTTGCAGGAGTCCAGGGGTGCTTTCATCAGGACTGGAAACACTAGGAATGAGTGGTAGGTTGTGAATGAGGAGGCTCACAGGGAGTACTCCATTCCTCTGATTCACTGCCTGAGCACCCTCTTAAACAAGGAAAATCAGAAGGGGAGGAGAACATCACTGAGTTCAGGATGCAGGACAAAGCAGAGCCACTGCTCAGCTCCTGGCAGAGAAGCTGAACCTCATTTGGCTGTCACTGCTTTGCCTCATCACCTGAACTGGGACAGCTTTTGCAGAGACCAATGCTCTAGACACACATCCTATCATCTACCACTTTGCTTCTGCCCAGATCTTCTGCAAAAGCAGAACAACTTTCAGCAAGAGGGAAAAAAACAAAAGGCAACTGTGAAAAATCAATTTTTAGCAAGAATGCAGCATGACCTTATATGGCTTCTGGCATCCCATGTGGAGTCTCAAACAATAGTCAGCCTGGCAGGGGCTGAAGTTAGACAACAACCTGGGGTGGGGGGAAAAACTCTGTCTCTAAATTCCCTGCTGGCCTTCACCTTCCATTTCCTCTTGGATTGCTTTGTGAGTGCACTGGAACAGGTCAAGAGCTTCCAGCTCTGCAAAGGACTATCACCCACATCTCTATTTAAAGCATGCCTTTTACTTCACAGCACCCCCTGCTCAGGCAGGGCTGGCAAAAAGCAAGCAGCAAGATCCACTGTCAGGAGGACGAAAAAGGGAAGAGCTGAGAAGAAATGGGACCTATCTGCCTTCAGTTAAGTGCCACTTGCACTGAATAAAGCCTGAGTGGCAAGGGAAGGACAGGCAACAGGAGCTGCAGATGAGCTAGAGATGCTCACAGCTTGCTTCAAGCACCACCTCCCCAGCTACAGAGCCTCAGCAAGCAGTCAAGCACCACAATGGAGAAGAATGTCAACTGATGCAAAACAATGGGCAAATTAGCACCCAAATGGTGGAACACATCTCTGCCACTCAGTCCTCAGTGTGGAAGAAACTCAGGCAATCTAGTCAAATTTTAACAGGCTTCATCACCTTACCTTGAGAATGAAACCCCAGAGCAGTGGCTAGGTTGGTATTAGGTGTTCTACTTGAGACAATGCTCCAGAAAAGCTCTGGCACCTTAGGGGCAGGAGGAACAGGGCTGCAGCCCTGTTGGTGCCAGTGGACACAGCTGATGCTTGCCAGGAGCCTTGGCCCACTCCACATTGCACTCTGCTTCCAATGTCCAACAGCAATTACATTTTGCAGTCACTTCTGGTATTAGGATGTAGTTTTAAATTCCCTTCTGGAGCAGCTGAATCCCAGTGTCCACACAAAGAGTTTGTACAGTCAGCTGTCTCCAGGTGGAAAGATGGCAAAACTCCATCCCAGTGCTGTAGAAACTGAGGAACAGCTCTCACTACTCCAACATTTCCAAATGTGAGGAGCAAAACACATGAAATAGCACAGAGAAAGCTCTACTTTGTGTAAGTGGAGACAGACTAAGGAAGAATAGCTATGATTTCCCAGCTCAACTTAATCTGGCTTTCTATTCATCTGCTTATTTGACTGGAGCCTTCACTCAGCATCACCAGCAGCTCACAATATTCCATCTAGGAAAAGCCTGGAGTTTGCAGACAGAAAGGTGCAGTGGTAGCTCCAGCAGCACACACACAGCACAGAGTATTCCCTATAGTTCGTACCAGATTGTCTGAGAGAGACATCAAAAAGGAGGCAGAGAATGCTCCAGAAAGAGAAGCAAATTGCCTCTAGCACAAGCAACATATCACTTGGCATTTCACTTGGGTTTCCAATCATCCTGTCTTTCTCCCAGGCATCAAAACACATCAGTCTGTGCCTTTATCAGATGCTGAATTAGGATTGTAGAAAAGCTCCTGCAAGCCTGGGAACTCCATGGGCTCAGCGTTGTTGATGTGGCTGTAATGAGCACAGACAGATGAGCCACACTCCTGCCACTGATGTCTGGTTCCACACAACACAGCCCTAGGCGTTCCTAACACAGCCTCAGAAACAGAAGCCTCCCCTTGCCCACAGCTAATTGCATCTGGAGTGGTCAGGGGTCAAAAGAGAAGTAAGCAGATTAATTCTATTAGACTCTGCAAGAGTATCCCAAGGGGAGAAGGGAAAATCCCATCATTTAAAGCAGGACTGGGAGATGCTGCTGGGAATGATGTTACATACCAGTAGGGGATTAAGGGTTTGGACTAAAGGGCCTCATCTTGTCTAAATCTGGTTTCCAGGAGTCATACTGATCACAATTGCAAGGCTTTTCTGCTTGTTTTCTTTTACTTTTTACTTTTGGATGACCTGAAACATCTTACCCAGTTGGAAACTAAATTATTAACTTCATTTCTTTCTTAAGCACTTTCCCCTCCACAAACAGTTCTTTATTCCTTTGCTTAAAAAGCTTTCTGTTTAAACTAAGGTAATTTCCAATACAGAATTATTTTAGAACAAGAGGTCTAATCTTATTTTAGTAATACTTACATTTTTCTTTTTTCAGCACACTCCTCCCACACTTTTAGCCTATACTTATCTCAACCATATGAGCAGTCTTGATCCTCCACAAGTACATTTTGGCTACAAAAATCACCCTGTGCTGTAAATACAACATAAAGTTTCCTCCCTACAGAGGTGGCAAAGGCCACACTGAGCCATCTGGATGCACAAAGATAAGTAAATATCAACTCTTTATTTCACCCCTGAAGGAGGTGAGGGGAAGCATCTCACAGTGACCCTGAGGATCCTGGCAAGGCCCAAACTGAAGGCAAAATCTTCCTCTTTAATTTCCAGGCCACTTAGACTGGCCAGAAAAGGGGTTTGGCCAGATTACGGGAGGAGAACAGGACTACTTCCAGCAGAATAGGAAAGATATGGCAGAGCTGCTTGGCATCTCTCCCTCCTCCTCCCCTGTGCAGCCAGGGAGAGTCACCAGGGACACAGGGACACCAGGACACCAGCAAGAGATGCTGGAAGTCATTCAAAGCAAGCCCCAGAGCAGAGGATGGAGTAGTGCATGAAAAACCAAAGACAGTGAAAAGCTGAAGACACAGACTCACATGTTCCTGTATTGGATGCAACAAATAGGCACACACGTGTACCCTGACTGGGTAGATGTCAGAGTACAACTGTATGCTGAATGCAGGGAGCCAGGAAAGATTGAGGATGAAAAACAGAGTAAGGTTATGGAGCAGAGAGGAAGGTAAGGGTGGAATGAAGAAACAAACAGGGCCAGGAAGAGGCAGAGGGTTCAGTGAGAGATGCTCAGGTGGTAAAAGCAATAAGCGAGCAAGAGGTAAATCAAAGCATGGAGAAAAGCAGGAAAGGCCAATGGAAAAGGAGAAGGAATCATGGCAGATCTTGTCTGTGTTCTCCTTGCAGAAGTCAGTCAGGCACAGGACACAGAGGTGGAGTCCCAGCGGAGTCCCAGCTTCTCTCCAGAGAACAGCACTGAGCCTGGATCTCATTCTCCCTGACAGCTCCAATACAGATACCACGCTGGCACCACACAAATCCATGTCACACGATTACTTCTCCCCTCCCATGGCTACCTTGCTGCTTTGCTAGCCTTTGAAACCAAGCCCTCTGCCCTGTCCAGCACCTCCAGCATCCTAAAGCCAATACCAACTGCCCCAGTGCAGCATCAGGGAGCATCAGTGCCCCAGTGCAGCACAACACTCAGGAACTGCTCCAGGCTCAGGACAAAAAGCTAGGAAAGAATGTCTATTCACAGAACCACACACTGCTGGGGGCAGGAAGGGACCTCTGGGGATCAGCTAGTCCAACCCCAGGGTCACCCAGAGCAGGTTGTCCAGGGTTGTCTCCAGGCAGGTTTGGAATCTCTCCAGAGAAGGAGACTCCACAAGATCTCTGGGCAGCCTGGGCCAGGGCTCTGGCAGCATCACAGCAAAGTTCTTCCTCATGTTAAGCTGGAACCTCCTGGCTTTCAGTTTGTGCCCACTGCCCCTTATTCTGCTGCTGGGCACCACAGAAAAGAGTCTGGTTCCATCCCCTTGCCCCCTGCCCTTTAGATATTGATCAGCATTGAAAAGATCCCCTCTCAGTCTTCTCTTATCCAGACTAACCAGCCCCATGGCTCTCAGCCCTTCCTTGTCAGAGAAATGCTCCAGTCCAATTCATTTTGCAGCTACTCCATCCAGCAGCCCTGTAAGACACAGACAGGGCAGCAGCTGCACACCTCAAGCTCCCCTTCTCTGCCATGCTTTCTGAACAAGCACTGATTTGTCACTCCAGTAGATGACAAAGCTACTAACAAGGCAGCTGGGAAGTGCTCATGTCACCCTAGACTATATGAAAGGGAATTTGTGCCATGTGTTGGCTATCAGCCCTCTGTCAGCAGTTCCCCTCTGCAGAGGTGACATGTCAAACACACACATCAACCACATCATGGCTTCTGTGAAGGGAAAGGCAAGTATTTGAGAGGTGGAAGTGCTTGCCTGTAGAAATGGCATACCTACATATACTCCTGGCCAGGACAAAGTGTCTACTGCCTAACACAAACCTACCCAACTGAACACACAGCTAGCGCACTAAAACAAACCTATCCTACTGAACACACTCCTAGTGCAGTGCCTAACACAAACCTATCCCACTGAACACACTGTTAGTGCACTCACACAAACCTATCCCACTGAACACACTGTTAGTGCACTCACACAAACCTATCCCACTGAACACACTGTTAGTGCACTCACACAAACCTATCCCACTGAACACACTGTTAGTGCACTCACACAAACCTATCCCACTGAACACACTGTTAGTGCACTCACACAAACCTATCCCACTGAACACACTGTTAGTGCACTCACACAAACCTATCCCACTGAACACACTGTTAGTGCACTCACACAAACCTATCCCACTGAACACACTGTTAGTGCACTCACACAAACCTATCCCACTGAACACACTGCTAGTGCACTCACACAAACCTATCCTACTGAACACACTGCTAGTGGACTAACAAACCTATCCTACTGAACACACTGCTAATGCACTAACACAAACCTATCCTACTGAACACACTGCTAGTGCACTCACACAAACCTATCCTACTGAACACACTGCTAGTGCACTCACACAAACCTATCCCAGTGAACACACTGCTAGTGCACTCACACACCTATCCTACCGAACACACTGCTAGTGCACTAACACAAACCTATCCTACCGAACACACTCCTAGTGCACTAACACAAACCTATCCTACTAAACACACTGCTAGTGCACTCACACAAACCTATCCCACTGAACACAGTTAGTGCACTAACACAAACCTATCCTACTGAACACACTGCTAGTGCACTCACACAAACCTATCCTACTGAACACACTGCTAGTGCACTCACACAAACCTATCCTACTGAACACACTGCTAGTGCACTAATACAAACCTATCCCACTGAACACACTGCTAGTGCACTGCCAACACAAACCTATCCCACTGAACACACTCCTAGTCCTTCCAGAGGTGCAGCACCGGGCACTAAAGTGCTCTGAAACCCCATGATGGAAAGCATTACAGGCAAGTGTACTGAGAGGCATCCCAAATTTGATTCAATGGCATTTTTAGTGCCATTTCTCCCTTTCCATTATGGAAGAGCAGTGCTGTCCATGCAGGCAAACCCTCCCCATTCCCTGTTACTATTGCCACCGTGATCAGAAGCAGAGAGCTCTGCTACATTTAGGGTCACTAATACTGTATTTTGCCCTCTGTGTGTTTGCTCAGAGGAGAGATTTCAGTGCTCACTGTTCAAGGAGCATTAAGGTGACAGGTCACCTCAATTGTCCTCTCCAGGGGAGGATCCTGCCTCTCGCTTCCCCCTGGCTTTGTACCTATCTAATCCAACTGAGAGTGTCTCAAACAGCAGGAATATTCTCCTTTCTCTCAGCAGACTTCAGAAAAGCCTGACAGAGAGATGTCTTCAACAAGTAAGCAGTCTGATTGTTTGTTTTTTAAATGCAATTCCTTTGTACCTGACTAGAGCAAAAGCAGCAGCATCTAGGAAAGGTGAAAAAGGCCAATACAGCCCAGGCACCTTCTCCAAGGATGATAGGGACAGCAGCATGGCAGGAGCTAACTTGCCTTTGTAGGTGACTTCTCCCAAGAGGAGCAGAGCCAGTACACTCTAGGTCACCTGGGCTCAAGCCATTTTTGGTAGGAAAACAAGAATAAACAGAAGCTTACCATGGTATTTCTCCTGAATAGCTGCCCTGCTCCTGCCTTCTCTCTAACCACTGCTTGCTGCTATCAGAGACAAGACAAGGTCTGACCCAGTCTAGCAGCTCTGCACTAAGCTATGTCCTTGAGCCTTTAGATTTGGTGGCTGCTCAGTCTGGTTTGACTTAAGGGCTACCAGAGACTCCACTGGAATTAAGCTTTTCCAAAGATTTTAACCCCAACCCTGATCCCAGCTCCCTCCTCTCTCCAGGGTTTGCTTGCCTTGGGGCCCCAATGGTGGTTGAATTTTGCAAACAGCCTTTTTTCCCCTCCTCCTTGTGTACTTCTACAGTCACACACATGCTTGTAACAAAACCACTTACTCAAGCCCATGGAACAAGAGTTTGCACTACAAACTGACAGAGAGCAGGAGGAGCACAAAGCATTACCATTTAACATCTCATACCTTACCAGCAACATCAAAACAGATGTCAGACAAGCCAATTGCTCATTATATCTTACACTTACCACAACACAAATCTTTCTGCTTTAAATAGAACCAAAGGAAGCTGCAGAGTTGGCATCAGCTCGACAGATGCTGAGCTGCAGCAGAAAGGACTTAGCCTGAAACAGCGCATGTTAGAAAGGCATCTGCTTATTGTTTGATAGGAGTATTTATTTACACAGACAGTTCGCTGAAAGGGTGGGCAGGCTGGTACAGGCTGGCAGCTTTAACTCTCAGCAGGCAGTTGCTTACCCTTTGGTCATGTCACAAGCTGAGTGGTGACACAAGGGGAGAGCCAAGGGCAGTGGGCTCCTCTCTGCTCTGCAGCCCTGGCTCCCCTCCCAGGCACACAGCCCCTGGGGCCTCTGTGCCTTTGATAGAGACATGAGAAGAGACCCTCACTAGCAAGGCAAGTACAGCTTCCTGTGCATAAAGAGAGATCTTCTGGAACAAGAAAGAAAATTAATTAAGTGGGTGAAATCCCACAGGTTGGAACAGCAGCTGAGGAATTATCTTTCTATCAGGTTGGTAATGAGGACTAAAGAACCTCACACAGACATGAACAGCTTTATCTGGGCTCATTGGCATTCCAGAGCAGATGCCAGGCTTGCCATTCCCAGAAGCAGCTGATGCAGCTCCAGTTACAGAGCAGACCTGGGCAAACCACAATTTGCCCTGCTGAAAACAGCATTGCCATGCTGCCTGAAAAGGACAGGCACAAACCTGTCTAGCAGAGTTCACTTCTTCCCACAGGAATTATGCCCAGGGAGACTGTAGGTCACAGCATCCAATGGCCCAGGTTGAGCTGACAAACCTCCAATGCCTGTGTTTCGGAATGCAAGTGTGTGTGAAAGAGAGAGAGGTTTATTTCCTGGGCTGTGCAGAGCAGCCAGCATAGGCCTAGGTGCACATCAAATGATAAGATGACCACTGACCAAATCCTCTGGGCCCTGCTGGTTTCCTCACCAACTCTGCTGGCTGATGAACCATTTACACTCACTACTCAATTCTAACAACACAATGTATCACAGAACAAGGCTGGGTTGGAAGGGACCTTCAAGATTATCCAGTCCCAAAGCCCTTGCCATGGGCAGGGATGCCAGCCACTAGCTCAGGTGGCCCAGGACTCTCTTTATGCACTGAGGCAAATGCAGGACCTTGCACTTGGCCTTGTTTAAATGAACAGCTAATGGTGTTAGGTGCTGTTCTGCTCAGGCTTTTCATATAGCTCTGGATGGGGTCTTCAGCTGAGCAGCTCAGCCACAGCAACTGCTTCTCCTGAGTAGAGATTTCATACACTACCTGTAAGTTATCCATCAACACAGAGGATATCCCTGCCAGATAAGGCAATTATTTTGCAATGATGCTTCTTGCCAAGGTCTCACTAATCACCCAGGCTTTCCAAAGGCTAAGGGCATGCCCTCTGCTCTCATTAATCCAAATGCCCTCTATGCCCTAAATCTCTTGGAAAAAGAAACCAATGGCACTTCCTGAGCAAGAGGATTAAATTACCTACTCCAAGGAAGCAGGCTGCCTCACAGAAGCATTTGCATTATTAATAGGTCTTTCAAATCATTTTACATCATCTTTTAACAAGCACCTCCACGTCCTTGGTTTCTCTAAGGCTGGAAAGATCTGTAGAAGCAACAGCTAGTGTAACTGTTTTTCAAGTTATTCTTTCTTCTTTGACTCAGAAATAGTGGTGTCTGTCAGATGCAGTTTAGGATTCCTGTTGCTGCTCTCTCTCCCCTTGCCTGGAATACAGGGCTGGCTGATCCCTTGGCCACTGTGGCACAGCACTTGGTTCTCACACTCAGGCTCTTACTCCATCAGCTCGGCCAACCCAGTGGGTTTCTATCTTACTGTTCCAAGGCTCCCATCTACCTCTTTACCTCTTCCTTCAGATTCATGGACGCCTTTGGGCAGGATGCTCCCAGAATTCCAGGAGCATCCCATGCTGTTCAGAATACTGACATTCATGGCAGCACACATTGAATGTGCAGCAAGGGTCTATGTCTTCTGCTAGCAGTGCAAACACCTAGTGAAGCTTGCTTGGAAAGGCATCAATCCCACCTAGGGAATTTAGAGTCATTTGCTTCCTCCATCAGAATGCCATGGGCTTCCTCATGCAGAGTCAGATCCAAATACACTCTTGTGCACTGCAGAGTTTAATACATAATCCATGTGTGTGCAGGTCTGGTCCTTCAAAAGATTTCTCTGTGGAACAGCTAATAGAGAATGGAGTCCACAGCTCTGCAGTTCTCTTTTGGAATGCATCATTAGTTCAGCAGAGCTGACATCTCTGCTTTATCTTCAGATCCCCTTTCTTTAAACAAACTCCAGATTCCTCCCCCCTCTCCAAAATGCCTCTTTAAGACCTGATTGTTTTTCTTGAAAGACAGAATAATTTTAAAGGGCTTAGCTGCAGAATTTCAAGAGGAAAAAGCACACAAAACCCAATAATCAAATGGTAAAGGTCAAGGAGAAAGCCCCAGCCAGTTATGGAAAAGGACATCCAATGCTGTCCCATTATCCTCTGGAAATGAAGACTGAAAGCTTGCAAAATTCCATTCCAGTGCCTGCAACTCCACCCAAATCCTTCTGACCACAGTAACAAAGCCACTATTCCCCACATCTTGGCATTTGCATCCTGTTCCGAAGATCTAGCACATGGCTCAAAGATTTGGGCCCTTCAGACTCCTGAATCTCGTGCCCAGCAAGTGAAACCAGATTGCTAAGCGTAAAGATAACAGGAAGATGATAGTCCAAGGCACAGGGGAAACCAGTGCTCACCACCCTCATGGGGAAGAACTTCTGCCTAACATACAACCTAACCCTCCTGAAGCTTGGATCCATTCCCCTAGTCCTAGCACTGCCTGACATCCTAACCAGGGTTTACAACTAGAAACTGAAAGCAGGGTGGCATAATGGAAGTGGCAAGTGTAGAGCTGGTCAGGCAGTTCAGTTCAAGAACTATTGTGATTACAGGCAGGAGAAAATACTCTGGAGGTTCTGCAACAATACTGCATGAAGCCAGTTCCCAAAGGATCTCCCAGAACAGGAGAAACAGGATGCCAGGCCTCTGAAAGGCACAGCTAGGGAGCTCTCTGGCTCAGTGTCACGGGGTATCCGCAAAGCAGCATCACTTCCTCGCTTCCCCAGCTAGGAATACAAACATGTGAGACACTGTTTTCTACTGTAAAACCACTATTTTAGAGCCAGAGAATACCCTTGTGGAGAAGTCTGTTAGGCAATCCATGCAGGAGCACTTCTGAGCCTGCTGAACACAACAGGAGGAGAGACAGCCAAGGGAAACAACAATTGCACTGACATTGAGGGCACAACTCCACATCTGCACAGCCACATCCCAAACCCGACAGACAGGGAGAAGCTTCACTGGCAAGGACAAAGCTGTCAGAAGTGGTCAGTGGTTTGGGGATGGAGCTATACAAACAGTTCAGCCTGTGTGTCCAAGACTCCTCAGGCCATGAGGATTCTATGGTTCTAAGACCACAAGAGCCCTCCCTAAAACAGCCTTCTCTGTGCCCAGATCATGCTCAAAATGGACCTTTTTGCACGTGGCTGTTTCCTGAGCACTGCAAGCAGCAAGTCCAAGCCAAACAAGGAGCTCTTCAAGGCAGACATGAAACATTTGCTTGTGATCAAGGCCCTCCTGAGCCCCAGGGAGCAGTAGGAAGTGCAGCAAACACAACCCAGGGAGGCCAGCACCACAATGCCTCCTGTTCCCTTATCCCTCAGCAACAAGAGAGCATGCTTCTCACTGCTATTTTACAGTGTATAAAAGAATGTTCTGCCTGCCCTCTGGGTGGCTTTGCAATGCAGTCCTTGGCCTGAAAAGTCTCCAGACTTGCAATCCAAGCCTGCTCTCTCCAGAGCAGGGTGGGCAGCTAGGGAGGGCAAGGGCCAGAAACAGCTCATGGAACAGCTCTGGCTTGTCCAGTTACAGCACTGGCTATTACTTACCTATCAATTTTACATTCATGGCAATGTGGCTTTGAACTGAGCTGGGAGGTTCTAGGAACACAGAGCATCCAAAGGAAGGACACACAAAGGGCAGGGGCAGCCAGCTCTGAGGATGTTGGTCACTCTAGGCAGTTTCCACAGGAAATGCTTACAACTGTTAACAATACAGAGGTGGATCTTTCTCACAGCATTGCTTAATCTCACCTAGGGGAAAGAACAAGTGGTGTAAAGATGAATATTTTAATAGCATAGAAAGAGGAACAGGAAAACACAGTTAAAGTAATAAAAATGCAGCTGAGAGCCTAGCTGAAGCTTTACAGCAAATTTGTTCATTTATGGTCATGTCCACTGTGTATTGGTATTTCTATAAGCACTCTCATAAATAAAATTACCAGCAGAAACTGAAACAATCCTTTTAAACAGATGTTAAAGAATGGCTGCAGACTAAGAATTGTGTTATTCAGTGCAAATGTTGGTGTAAGAAGCTAGATCCTATGAATTATACAGACTTAGGCAAGGAGCAGAAACACCACTGTGTGACCTAGATGCCAAAACACAACCTGCACTGTGCAGCTGGGAGCATCACAGCCACCAGAGAAGGAAAGGAATTGCTTGCAAACAAGCTGCACACCAAGAAACAAGCTATGGGTAATTTCAAATAACCCAGGCCACTGAGAAGCCAATAAGCTACTTGTAGACAATTTGTCAAGAGAAGGACTTACTTAGAAAATTGTATTTCAAAATTGCTGTGAATTATCATGTAGCTATCACTAGAACACTTATGATTCATCACCAAGAGACACAAGTAATTACATCAAGGGTTGAAAAAGCATCTTCTATCTTCTGTAAGGGATCAGGTGTGTTAGGATAATGTTTTTAGTTAGAATTGTGCTGATCCCCAGGGTGTAAGCCATGAGTGACGGAGGGATGGAGGCGAGTAGATGAAACTTGACAGCTGAGTAGTGTGATTTGGCCTTGCCAAGTCTGAGCAGAATCTGATGTCAGGGAGTGTGGACTCGAGTGGACTGAGCTGGTTAGTCAGTCTCATTCTTGCAGGTGGTCAGACCAGAAAAGGATTTCATGCTCTTGATTTGCAGAAGAGAAGTGGCACCTTCAGTT
This sequence comes from Bucco capensis, assembly GCA_013396975.1. Classification (NCBI taxonomy): domain Eukaryota; kingdom Metazoa; phylum Chordata; class Aves; order Piciformes; family Bucconidae; genus Bucco; species Bucco capensis. The sequence goes on from VWZO01013019.1 coordinate 277,854, forward strand.
CAGTGCAGCACAACCCTTCGAAGCCTTGACAAAGCTGAAGCTCTTGATTTGCTACTATTGGCCACTTCAAAAAAATCCAATGAACAAACAAAAACCAACAAAACCTCCCTAGACCTGAATTTTCCAAGGATCACAGACTCCTTGGCATTGGAGAAGACCTCTAATCTCATAAAATCCAACCATGCCTATCACTGCCATGCGACTCACCCATGGCCCTAAGGAGAGCATCTCAACGTCTCTTGAACCACTCCAGGTATGGTGACTGCAGCATCTCCCTGCACAGCGTGGGCCAAGACTGAACAACCCTTTCAGTAAAGAAATTCCTCCTCATATCTAAACTAAACCTCCCCTGGTGCAACGTGAGGCCATTCCCTCTTGTCCTCTCACTGTTAACCTGCAACAAGAGACCAATCTCCATCTCCCTACAGCCTGCTTCCAGGAATCACTAAGAGCTCTCTAAGAGCTGCAGGGCAGGGACACAACAGTTGGAAAAAGAAGATGGGGGACCTTTCTATGCCAGTAAGTGAATCATTTGTTGGAATTACCACAGCAGTGCACGGAGAGGCAGGAAGCAGCCACCAAGGAGCCTTAGTCCCTCAGGTTTACAGCATTAGTTCCTGATGGAAACTTTATAAGCCTCCCAGTTCATGAGGAAACAACAGATTATGGGACACAAGGAGAGACAGCTCCATTTACCTGTGGTAAGATCTACTCCAGGAGCAACAGGAAACACATTTCTGAGGGGTCTGACTAAATAAACAAGTGTACTAAATGACAGAAACCAGAGCATTAGAAGGGGAGAACCTAAGCATCTTGGCTAGATGCTGCTTTTCCCTGGGATTGGACCTCTCCTGGCCTGCAGGAGCTTCAGTGCCAGGAAATGCTGTAGCCAGGACAGAACACAGTTGGCATTAGCACATCAGTGTGGTACAAGGAAGCACTCCAACAAGACTAATGTCTTTGGAACTGAGAGAGAAGATAACTGGAAAAGACAGGAGAGTGATCACAAATACATGAGGCATTGAGTGTGGAGTCCAAGCATTTGCAAGTGGCTCTGGCACAGTTGTCTAGTCAAGATTAATCCCATTTCTGCCACACTTCTGTGATGTCTCTTCCCTGGACACTCTTCTCCTGCTTGGATCACCAGTCAAAGGAAACCCTAGCACAACATAAAGCCTTTGGGGCTGTATTTAAACAAACAGACAGCTCCTCCTGAAGAAATGTCAGTGTCATCCTGACATCCCAACCATTTCTCAAGCTTTCACAATGTGTTTAAGTAGGAGAGATGCTGTCAGGCTGAAAAGTTCAGCCAGCTGCCCATTAGGAACCAGTCACATTTCTTGTGATTAACTTTAACTCTTTGTCTTTCTTGCCCCACTTCCTCTTGGGATGAGATTGCAATGGAACTGACTCACATCCCCCAGATGCAGAGGCCAGGCAGAGTTGGCCCAGGATTCCCTGGAGCTCTCCCAGCTCAGGAGGGGCAGGGGAGGATGCTCCCAGCATTATCCTGCTGATACTCTGAGAAGCTTTGCTGTCAAGAGGACACTGAGCCAATGTATCACTTCACTGGAGCCTCACAGAAAATGGGTCTTTAAAATAAGAACAAATCCTACAGTTCCTTTTTAAAAGTGAGTAACAACAGCAGGAAAAGCCAGCAATTAAAACATGGTTCCCAAAGTTTTACAAAGGTCTCTGTGTTTGTCCTGGTGAGACAAACAACTTCATTACCTCTTCCCTCGCTCCCATAGCCCAACCTCTCCCAGCTTCACAACCACATTCTCTCCAACAGATGGGCCAAGTGATTAACATAACTTTGCTCAACTCGGGCAAAGTGTTCTCAACATGTATTTATTTAGTCTTGAAGGTTGATGCTTCTATTTCAGTCTTGAGAAACCACATTTGCATGTTTCAAAGCTTACACCTCCCCCAGCAATATCAATAAGGCTTAATAAAAGATAACCCACTTTCCCTGGCAACCTTGCCCCACAAGCTGCCACCACTAGATCTATGTCAGGGGCCCAGAAAAAAACCAAACGTTTCTTCAGAGGCTCAGTGGAAAGAGAAAAAATAGAATAACTTTCCCTTTCCTACAGCATTGGCCAAAATGCCTGCTAAGGCTACTTCCACAATACATCAGCTACTGATTTCTGCTTCACCTTGCCACCTTGCAAATCTGTACATGGAAAGATTGTTTGTTAGGAAAAAAAAGTAAAAGGAGAGATGAAGTTAAAACGTACACCCAGCAAATAGGCAAGAGGCTGAACCACTACCAGCATCCTTTCCCCAGATTAATCTGAGCTGCAAATGTGAAAATGCTAATCATTTATCTCTCACTCTGCTGCACCAACTCCCTCTTGGCCTCCTGAAGGCAGAAAAAGGAATAATAATAATAATAATAATAATATTAATAAATGTATGTGCTCCTTTCATGAACATCTCTCAGCTCTCATTTCTGGCTTGCTGTTCAAACATCAAAAAACAAGCTCCCCAAGCCCCATCCCACTGGGTGATCCATGCTTCTGTAGCACTGAGGGATCTACAACGTGCTGCCAGATGCTTCCTGGCACCACATCTTCCGTTACACATCTCTCCTCTCCAAAAGAAACAGGAGTCTTCTGTTTCAGGGATTGGCTTGTGTTTGCAAAATGAAACACAGCTGACAATAAACTAAACCCCAAGTACCCATTAAAGACAGAACCATTCAGTGATGTAAGGCCAGACTTCCAAATGCTTGGGAGCAGACTGCAAAAACAAGCAGGGAATTTCTGCTGTTGGGTGCTGTCAAGAGTTTGGAGCTAGATTAGGCAGAATCCCTAACTCTTTTCTTTCTGGACTGCTGCAGATACAGTTTCAAAGAAGTCTAAAATTAGATCTGAGAGGTGGAATTAGAACTTTCTTCCCCTGGTCACCTCCTGAGGTGCCAGGCTACACAATCACTGCCATCCCCAACACAGAGCAGACCCACACTGTTCTCTGGCACAGGCACTACAGCAGGACCCAGAAAGGCTGCAGAAACCCAGTCCTGCCTAGGTAGGGAACAAGGCTTTGCAACAACTCTTTTGTTTTCTCATTTTCAGATGCTGAATAGCATCAAAACTCTGCCACACTTCACCCTCTTCAAAACAGAGCAAGCTGCAAGAGGGACGAGGCCATTCGCTTGCTGTAGTGATCATTTTTTTCCCCCCCAAATGCAAGCCTAACCAATCTTTTCTAGCCAAAAGTTCTCAGATAAACAAAACCAAAAAACCAAACCTCAAAACAATGAAGATGAACTCTTAGAAGTTTCAGATACAAAACCAGAAATTCCTCAGGAAAGAGTCTATGCTGATTCTCCCTTGGTAAGGAGATGTTTGGTTTCATGGCATTGCCCAAAAGCAGAGAGACAGGAACCCTTCTGCAGAACTGCCACCAGCCTCCACACATTTGCAAGATCTAGTTGCAAACCTACCTTAATTCGCTAGGATAAAATGAGGTCCATGGAAAGAAGCCTTGCACTGACACAGAGAAGGCAGTGATTGTGATGTGCCCAGCCTCATGCAGTATAGCATCCTCATACCTCATTGACAGCCACGTACCAGATCAGTCCTGCATGGCAGGTAGCAGCTGCAGGGACTGGCTCTGCTTTGCTGCCCATGCTCCTGCCAAGCCATCCTGCAAAGGCTAACTTCACGCTTCTTGCCCACAGATGAGGATGAGCTCAAGTGTGGTGCTGGGAGAATGCAGTCAGGTCCCCAGTGTGCAACTCAAACCATACTGTAAGCCTTTTCCTGTAAAGGGGTTCAGGCATGGGCTCAGAAAAATAACTGGAGTCTAGAGTGATACTGGACAAGTCTAGAGGGAAGCATCTCAAGCAAGACACCATGGTGCAGGTTATGCAAGGGACAAGACACCATATATACCTTTGATCCTAGGCTTGTTGCAGGAATTCATGATCTTCAGCAAGCTAGAAGACAATGAAGACATACACTTGGTCTCTGCTCTTGCTGAAGTAAGCCTTTTCCTCCTACAAATAACACCAACTGTCATAGTCAAAAGCAAATATTTGTCTTAGAGAAATGTCCCATTCCTGTTTCTCTAGCCTACATGCCAGGTTCATTTTCTAGCCCCATCTTCATCTACTGCCACAAGAGACAGTGTCCAGCCAGAGGTCTGTGCAAGTCACTCACAGGCTTAACACAAAGATCAAGGGCTTTGTGAAGCCAAGACCATTTTCATCAGGTTTATAACATTCTAGCTGGGAAAAAGATCCTGGTTTTTCAGCTGCATACCACCACCTGACATCTAATAATAGCAAAGACAACAATGCCTCTCAGTCAATGTGGCTTTGATGTACATGGGTTCAACAATCAACTCGTTTGCAGTCTGTGTCTTCATGCTGAGGCCTCATCCAGAAGGAATACCAGTTTCTCTGTTTCTTTCCACAGCATCTTCCATTTATGTCACAAAACACATCAACCTAGGATTTTTTCATCTAATTAAATTAGTGGTCCTGGCTTGTCACAGCACCACAATATTTCTTTAGCATTTTGTTAAAAAGCATCCATAGATTCACGGATGCTTCAACCAGGGCCCTGCTGGCTGCAGCCCCACTAAGTTGCCTCTTGCAGGCAGCTCTTTTACTGGCACAGCTCTGTGTTCTTCACTCTTAATGACATCCAGGCTAAGCTCACATGCAACTAGCAGCAGTCAGAATTCCCCCAAATCAGCTGTGACAGATCCCAAGCAAGCATCACGCTGCTCAGTGTGTGCAGACACAGGCTCAGCTCAGGATCATCCACATGAGGTAAGAAGAGCCTGAGAACCTAGAGACCTGTATTTGATTCTTCAAGGGTTTGGCTAAGGAAGTTTGGCTAGCAAGCAAGTCTGGGAAGGAGAGTTTGGGACAGATGACATCAGTTGATTTAGAAGTCCTTGTCTTTTCAATCGCTTCATGGTCAGAAATTCACCTATTGCCTGGGTGCTGGGCACAACCAAGAAGCAGAGAAAGTAAGTGAGAATGAACCAGCAATGGCTAAAAGAATTATCTAAGAATAAACTACTCAGATGGACAAGTAATTCATCATTTCCAGGAAAGGGGAGGGGGTGTTAAAATGGTGTGGGAAAGAAACCATATGAAGTGCTGAGTCAGCAAGTGATCAGTTCAAACATCTTGCTTTTGCTGTGCAGCACTAGCTCTCTGGAAATGATAACTGGAGCAGAGCCTAACACTCTCCAGCTGCTACTTTCCAGCCTAAGCTCAGGGGCACCAACTCTACCAAAGAGGCTAGGGTAGACACAGGAGAGTCTGCCTGCTTGCTGAGAGATTGAACAGTCCCTCCCATGAAGAACAGACCCAAAAAGGCATGCAGCTGCTCCTGGGCTCTCCTCCATCCCCTAACTCACCTGGTGACACAAGCACTGGGAACCAGCAGGGCACTGTAATCACTCCTGTCCTTCAAACAGAGCTCTGCTGGCCGTGGGTGACAATGCTTGGAGCTGAGGAGCAGCTGGGCTTTACTGCCTGGCAAGGATGCAGAGCTGGCAGCACCTCGAGGGCTGACAAAGCCAAGCAATGGGCAAGGGTTTCATGACAGTCTGAGGGAAGTGTGTAGTGAGAGGACAAGGGGTAACAGTCCCAAACTGGAAGAGGGGAGGCTTAGATTGGATACTAGGAAGAAATTGCACACTGTGAAGGTGGTGAGGCAATGGAAGAGGTTGCCAGTTGTGGATGCTCCATCCCTGGCAGTGTTCAAGGCCAGGCTGGATGGGGCTTGGAGCAAGCTGGTCTAGCAGAAAGGGAGAGATCTGAGCTCTGCAAGAGCCTGTTTGCAGTATCCCAACACCAGAGGTTTCCCTTTCCTGCACTGATCCCCAGGAGGACATGATGTTTGTGTTAGTGCAGAGGAAGAGTCCAATGCTTTGTGGGAAAGGTGGATGCTGTGGGACACTCTGCCTCAAGCTGTGCTTTACCACACATTTCCTGAGTTCTTTGGGTCAGTCACCTCTCTGGGCTGTTGCTTCCCATCTGGGGATAAAGCCCCTGCTCTGCTGCAAGCAGGCTGGCAAATCCCACCCAGTGCTGATGGCTAAACTGGAAATCACACTGGGGGAAGGAGGGAGGAAAAAGAGGGAGGCCGTCCAAGTGGAATCTGCTGGAAGAGCTCCCACACGCAGGAAGATGTGTTACCAACAGTGTCTTCCATCCTTTACTCCTTGGTTGGTCAGGTTTTCCAGCATCTCAGAGTCACTATGTGAAAGAGGGCAAGCTCCAAGCTTCTTGACTGCAAGGTAGCTTAGCACCAGCACTGCCTAGCTCCAGATGATGCTGCTGACTTGCAAACTTCTCTACTGACGCTCTTCCATTTGTAAGATACTCAGGTGAAGATTAAAAATGTTTCCCACAGAACTTCAATATTTAGCTATGAAAACTTATCTCCTTGCTTCTACAATGTATTGTCACCTGCTTTGTCCTGGGCAGAAGAGAGAAATGGGACAGAACATCCTGGGCAAAAACTGCAGGGAGAAGGAAATTACCAAACTTTCTATGTACCTCCTAAAGAACAGCAACTCCAAGCTATCTGCTGGGAGCATCAACTGGGAAATTCCCAGCAGAACTAATGGTAGAGCAGGGCATAAGCAGACAAAGAGGTAAAAGCAAACACACACAGTATTTGAGGGGTGAAATGGACACAGGTATCTCCCTACCCCCTGATAAAAACCTCCCTCCTAGTACAGGAAAAGCAAGTTTGTTCTCCATCCCATGCACTGTGGAAAAAATTCAGACTAGCAGAGGAGCACACAGCCACTCTTGGACTTTGCACCCTAATTGGGAGAGGAACAAAACTAAACAAACAAAACAAAACACACCAAAAAAACCTCCAAAACCCACCAAAAACAATGGTGGGGAAAGCAGAATGGCTCTGAAATGCCTCTGGGCAGGTTGGGGAGGACAAAAGCAAGTCACAACTTAACATTGTCATGAGTATATGAGAATCCAACGGTATAGGGGATTGCCACGTCTGGCAAGACAAAGACAAAAATATAAGATGCACTCTCAATTTGAGAATGGCAAATTCATGCCCATGAGGCAAGTTCCACTTCCCACCCCTGTCTTGGGATACAAGCTCTGGAACAGGGATCCTGAGGCTCTGTATTTCAAACCTTCATTTAATGCCCTAGGAAAGCTTTTTCCTCCCCTCCTCTTTTGAAGAGAAACAAACAAAAAAACCCTCCAAAAAAAACCCCCAACAGGGTGAGGTGCCTGTGCTCTCTGCCATAATAAGAGTGGCTAATTAAAACACAAAGCAGCCAGGGCTGCAGGATTAATGGACATGGCCTCCTCCTTTCAAACCTCAGCCCTGACAGATCTCCTCATTCCCTCCTTGCTCTTGAACCTCTCAGGGAGGGGAAAAAAAAATCCAGTTTGCTTATCTTCCAGTGTGGGGTTGCCAAGGAAACTGCATCCCCCTGTGAGATGCTCTGTCATAACATTTCAGCACTCTATGGAAGGCTTAAAGACACAGCATCCTCTCCTCACAAGGCTCCAGAGCCAGGCAGAGCCTTCCCAGAGGAGCCACTGCCAAACCCAGGCATAGCCTCAAGCTGGGAGAGATAGAGATGTAACAGTAGAAACAATCAGTTCGTGGCAAAAGAATAAATCTACTTGTGTTGGCAGAGAATATCAACCAACAAATTGGGTGTAAAATGCATTTTGCTGTTTGAGGACCCTGCTGGCAGCAGCACAGAAACACACCCCCCCTTCTCCTGTGGCACAGCACAAAGCATCTCTTCAGTCAGGGTTTTATGTCAGATTAGTCTTTGAGACTCATTTTCCTCAGCCCTTTCCTTCAGAAAGGAAGGAAAAAGTAGCAAGCACAATAATTGCCCATAATGGGAACAGGCCTCTGCTCCTTAATTACAGGGATGGCTTCCAGGCTGTAATCACTGGGGCTCCAGATGGAAGATCTCCAAGCTCTTTGAGGGACAGAATGTGTCAGTTATTAATTAAACATATGAGGCAATTAGCCTCAAAACTTTGTAGTAAATCACTATGGCTGTGGCACTTGCACTTTTTGCTTTGGTGAGAGCAAGGCAAATGCACAGTGCATTTCCCAGGGGAGCTCACAAGCACTGCAGTCAAAAAGCATGCCCCAAACAAGACCTGGGTTGTTGGGTGGAGAAAAGGATCTGCAGGAAGCTTGTTTTCCAAAGTCAGCTACCTCACAGTCACATCCCTCACGAGAGATGATGGATTCTGGGTTGATAGCTATTGCCCCCTGAAGCTGTCTGGTGTGCACTCTCTGCCTCACCAAACAGCAGTCTGAAGTTGTGCTGCTAGACCAGGAGGAGGAGGAAACTATTCCTGTGGTTAACATGGCCCATATTCCAGCCTCAGCTATCAGCTGGAATCCATTGTTCTGGAGCTTGTCAACATTTCCACCTCGGTACACTGCAGCACATTCAGGAGCCTGTGGCTGGTTGGTCACAGAGTGGAAAATGAGATGCTGTGTGTTGCATTCTATGTCTGTCTGCAAGCTCACAAAGGAGGCCAAACTCACCATGGCTGTGAAAATCCCTTTGGTGCTTTATCCCAGTGTTTGCAGGCACAGACACAAATGCTCTGGGTCACCCTGATGCCAGTGCATTGTTAGCCTGTGTTTCCTGCATGGGTCAGGGCATGGGCAGAGATGCCATCACCCACACAAAGCTCAGTTGGTTTCCCTGTGGTCTTCTCCCATGGAGCTGATGATGCACTAACTCATTATTGACAGGAGCAGCCCTGCTCTCCACTAACAGTGAAAACAATATATATATATATATATATATTGCAATACTGCATATTGCCACACAGATGGCATCTCCAGTGAGATATTCACTAGGAGCATCTCCCTAATCTCCACTGGGTTGGGACAAACTCCTCTCTCCTCTGTGCACTCCATGCCATTCTCAGGGCAGACTTGAGAGCATTTGCATTCATGAAAGCAGAGAAGTTTTCAGTATACAGAAGGTTACCCCAAGAGTAACCTGATAAAAAAAAAAAAAAAAGAGCATAAAATCAACCCAAACATCAAAAGAATCATCTCCAATTAAATATGCTGGGGATTTTGTCAGCCTATTACCAGGCTCTTGATGATCTTTTCTGATTTCCCAGGGCTCAGGCAGGAATAACAACATTAAATATTCTGTATGCACTTGGAAGAAAAGAAATGAGAAAGAACTGACACAAACAGCTTCCAACGACTCCTAAGATCCTATGCCTTGTACTTACGAAAAGGCAGGACTGCAATTTGGCCAATTTGGTACATACTGTCACTGCCAAACATGCCAAGAACAGCGTGGCCAAGGAGCTGGTGTTTTCTGGAGGTGACTGGCAGGATGCTATCCTGCTCTGGGATGCCCAGGCACACTGCTTTTGTCCTTCAGAGCTTTTCCTTCTCCTAACAGTGCTGGACCTCTCTACCTAATGGCACCCACTCCATCTGTGAGGAGAGATGTATAATGGAACATCCTTCTGGGGGATTAGCAGAGCATCACATTTCTCTCTTCCTGAGGCAAGGCTCAATGCCTTTTGGAGCCAGGGCCACAGTTATCTGCCCCTACCCTAGCCAAGGTGGTACCCAGCTAGAGCTCTGCTCTGGGACACCTCCAGGGACATGACAACACTTCCAGCAGTCACAGAGCATCTGTGCTGATTGTCCCAGCCTTGGGACATTGAGATTCATGTTTCCACCCATGGAGATGCTGCTATCAACTCTAATGGTGGCCATCCTGCTCCCACTTGCAAAAGGATGTAGGTAGGAGGACAGGTTTCTGTCTAGACTATCACAGGTCTCTTGGAACAGAGTGCAAGGGGACAGGACTTTCACTAGGAACAAGCTGTGAAAGAGATGCTGACTCCCCAGATCTCCCTAGGCTTTCCCATGGGCTGCTGCTGCCTCCTCGCAGCTAGTGACAAACCGATCTCCTTTCTCCTGACTTTTATTCCTTACAGCTAAGAGGCAACTTGTCCAAAGGAAGTATCTTGGAGGACTCAAGTGGCTGTCCACACAAAATCATTTCTGTTCAGTTTTCCTTCACAAGTAGGCTAATGCCTTGCTCAGCTCTGGCTGAAATCAGTTGGATTTCCTCAAGCAAGCTCCAAGTTGAAGGCATCTTAACTGAAACAGTGCACATGTGTCAAGTTTATCCATGGTGTGCACAGAGCTGCTGTGGATTAATCCATCCCAATAAAGATCAATGTCATCTATAACTGAAGGCTCATAAAAATGAGGCAAATCTCCCTGAAAAATGCCTAAGAAGTTACAAGTAAAATATGCCTTCTTACTCTCTTATCTTCTGCTGTTAGACACCATGCTTCCCACATGGATCAGTTGAGGCCTCAACCATCCCAGAATCATGAAGGTTGGAAGAGACCTCTAAGATCATCAAGTCCAAGCATCCCTATCACTAACAAACCACTAACCCATGGCCCTAAGGAGAGAAGCTCAATTCAAAGCTCCCTAAAAGCTACTGTTACAGCTGCTTACCATGGTGGTACCTCAGCATCCAAACTGCAAGATGGGGAGGGATGCATCCAACTGGAGATGGCTCCAAAGTGCTACAGCAGCAGCATCTACAACACTGTCCTTGGTGCCATTACAGAAGAAGAACAGCTGGAGACAGGATGCTGGAAGATGAATTGCTCTCGAAGAAAGTGAATACCATCCTGTCACCCAGAGAACAAAGCATATTTAATGCATGTGGAGCTGTAATGCCCACACAAGAACCCATCAAAGGATCAGATGCTGACAAAACTACACTTCAAGGGAAAAAACAACCACCACAAAACAAGCCACACATGCCGTGGAGAAGGGGGAAAACTCCATCAGTTCCAAGGTCACAAAGCATCTCTTCCCCTCCGTCTGCAGTTCTGTTCCTCTCCTTGTAAAAAACAGGAGCAGCATCAGTTAAGTCATCCAGCACATGTAAAGTGGCTCTGGTTCCTGCTAAAAGGAGCTTTGCCCTTGCCCTTTGAGCTTGCTTGAGCTATCACACTCAAAAGCCAGAGAGCTTCCTTAAGCTGTCCAGGGCTACAGGTCTGATGGGAGCAGGACAACTTCTCCACAGCAGCAACACCACTGAAGAGCAAGTTTTGCTTCTCATACTGGGCTGGCTGTTGGAGCTGGGAGAACGTATCCCAGACCAGGAATGCTGGCTCTGGCACAGATCTCCTTATCTCCCATGGCAGACTGAGGTGTCTCAGCATTCTCATCCATGTAACAGGGAAGCACACAGCATCTCTGTGTCTCACTGGAGTGCTCTGCTTTGCTCACCCCCCGCAAGAGACCAAACAGCACACTTCCTTGGGTAAACACATCAAGAGACAAGCTCTAGTCCCAGCTTGAAGCATCTATGAAATCTATTTTTGAGCCTCCTTTATACCCACCAGCAAAATCCACCCACCCCTTTAATTTGCTTTCAAATAAGGAACATCCAACAAAACTGCAGGTGACATTAAATAGACACTGAGCATCTTCTCTTTCTTTGGAGGGCACTCAACATCCAAGCTCCTCTGGCCCAGGAGGTGTGGGCTCACCAGGGGAGCAAACAGACAATGCGTCTGATAAGAATCTTATCCGATTGATAAGACAAAGAATCTGTTGGGAAGTCCTCCTCGAGCAGCTGGGATTTTCCTTTTCTAACTGGATCCCATTCTTTTGAGTTATTCCCTTTACAAAAAGCCAAACTAATCCCTCTCCCCTGGGCATTAACAGCCTTCACATCTCTGGAGCCAAGTGCAGTGACACACAAGGCAACATCAAGGGATATTAGCAGAACTTCTCCAAGATGAGGATCCCAGCTAATTCTGCACTGAAATTTCACAAAGATAAGATAATTAATATAGTAACTTGAGAGAACTTAAACTCTTAGAAGGCAGTTTACGCCATACCTATACCAACAAGTTCACACTGGGGGCCTGTAAGTATTCCCTGCAAAGGGCACAGCAGAGCAGACTGGAGATGCCAGCCCTGCTGCTCCAGGCTCTGGCACTTGGATCACGTTGCTAGCAAAAAGGCCAAGAGATAAACTTTCTTCCTGCAGTACATGACAGCACCAAGCTTCAGTATTTGCAGTTTTCTTTACATATCTATTCAGACTAAGATGAATATCCTCATAAAAAGACATAAGTAAGCAGTGCAAGAAGAGGGCTGACTGCTCTCCTTCTGCTTTGCTGATCTGAATTGACAGCAGTTATTTAGTGATAATCCTTACAGATAGGAAGTTTATTTATACAGGCAGGGATTTGTGGAATTCTGCAGGATTAGTCAATCTGCAGCACTCTCAGTGCACAAACTTTAGCATCAGAGTTAGGCTGCCTGGAAGTTCAATGCCTAGAGTAAATATTTGGGCTGATGAAGGTTAAACAGATTAGTCAAGATGAAGCCACGGTTCTCTGCTTATTTACTCAGAAGCTTAAATATTGCTACTCTTCATTTAAGATAAAGCCACAAAAGCAGCAAACGAAGCAGAGCCATCTCCAAATGAGACAGGCCCAAGACTTCTCTCATCTTCAGCCTGGCATGGGACAAAGCCACACATTGAATCACAGCTCCCACCCTCCTTGGCCTCCTTAAGTGGAGCCATGCCTAGCAAACAGCAGCTTCAGCAGAAGCTCACTGCTCCCAGATCCAGCTGCACCAGGGAAATGGGATCAACAACCCCCAAATCTATTATATTTAAGAGTATAGGACATGAGAAAAATATTCTCATGATTCCAAAGTAAAACTTGGGTTTCAATTCAATGCCTCTGCAGACAGCTACCCCAACTCCCTGGCTTCCCTGCACTATCCAACCCCATGGAGCTCATGGCTTGGTTATTGCACTCTCAAGAAAACCTGTGTACAAATTTCAGACACTTTGGAAGCGGAAAAAGTGCCTTTTCTCTGATCCATGCTCACTGGGAACAGATGTAACATTCCTAAGCAGCTCTCAGCTGACTGCCTTTGAAGTCTGAAGAAAAAGGGGGGGGAAGGAAGGCTCGACCTTGAAAGCTGCATTTCTTGCCTTAAAAGAAGTAGTCTCCAGGGTCTCCTGAGAGAAATAAAAAGCAAGTTCTCCAGATCCTTATCTCATCCTATTTTTGAGAGGCTTTTGTTTTGTTCCTGTGCTCTTGTCATGTTTTGGATTAAAGGACTTCCACAGACCTGGCACATGTGCAAGCAGAGCTCTCACTGGACAAACAAAAGCACAGCTACTGCATCTCCTGGCAAAAGGTGCCTTATAGCCAGAAATGACTTCAAGCAGCTCTGACAGAATCATAGAATGGTTCTGGTTGCAAGAGACCTTTCAGATCATCAAATCTGTTTAACCAAATGCTGTTTAACCAGCACTGCCAGGTCATCACAAAACTATGTCCCTCAGCAGCACATCCACATGTCTTTTCAATCCCCCCAGGGATGGTGACTCCACCACTTCCCTATGCAGCCCTTTCGAGGAAGAAATTGTTCCTAACATCCAGTAATAGACTCATTTTTCCAAAACACACAACCAGGGCATGCCAGACAGGCGAATTCAAGGACACATCCTCTCCCGAATTCCACAGAGCAAGATAAGCCTGTGAGCCTTGCACTTACTTTATCTTAGCTAACAGGCTTCCCCCCCTCAGTACAAAACTAATCATTTCCCTCTGAGGCACCGAATAGGTTAAAGTTTGCTCTGTCTTGTGTCAGCTCCCTTTCCAGATTAGGGGAAAACAATGGAGCCTCCACACTTGGTGATATTGCTAATGCTTCCTGTGGGGATGCAGCGCTGGCTGCAAAGAGGATTAGGCTGAGGAGTTTCAGAGGAGCCTGAGCTCCACTGCCGCGAGAGGCACAGCCTTAGCAGCAAAGAAACCCCAAGTAGGCCCGTGGGGCTCCTGCCTGCCTCCAGTTGTGATCAAACAGCTGCTTATCAGGAGTGATAAGCCAGCAGCTGAGCTTGCAGGGGGCACAGGGATGGAGATGGAAATGATGAACACTGTGCCAGCATCTGGCAGACCTTCCCTGTCAGAACACACAGCAATGTTTACAGATCATCTCCAACCCAACATGGAGACACAGAGCACAGGGCTTGTGCCTTCTTGACCACAGCTGGGATATCCTGACAGCAGCATGCTGGTGCAGCTCTGCTAGCTGTGCTGACACTGGCTGCCCTGTCATGGGCAAGGCTGCACATGCTTTGAGAAGCACAAAGCCATCATTTCAGTTGGAAGAGGCCTTTAAGATCATCCTAGGGAAGCACTACTGGCACCAAGCCTGATGGAGTTCAAGAAGTGCTTGGGCAGTGCTCTCAAGCATTTGTTGTGATTCTTTGGACTCGAGGACCCTTCCAACTCCAACTGTTCTGTCATCAGTGAGATCTGCTCCAAGCAGAGCCAGCTCTGAGGTACAGCCCCAAGAGCTGCTGAAGGGTCCCTGTCGGTCTCACTGCTGAACAGGGAGCTAACTCTGTTGAACTCAAAATAAGAAATGACCACTAAGACACATTTTCCATCACTCTGGGCTCTCTAAGGCACTACAAGCAAGACAGCAGTCTACTCACACCTATACCTCTCTACCAGCTCTTACAGAAAAGACACAGCTGTGGGGTAGACACATCCTGCTGATGGGCAAGATGGGCTTGTTGGGTTGGTTCAGAGGCTTAATAACTCCCTGTGTGCTTGCTAGAGACAGAGTGTTGTTCCAAGTGGTCTTTGCCACCTCCCACCACTCACCAGAAAAGCCACATACCTAACCTTCCAACCACTCATAGTACTGAACAAAACAATAGTTTTAAGATGCTTACAAGGCCCTTCCATCAATTGCTGCATGCCTTAAACAAGCTGTTCTTCTCCTCAGGAGGACTAAACCAAAACAAGCCTTCTTCTGCCATACAGCTCATCCATCTCTCTACTAACCTTCCCTGCCAGGTGCCAGACTCCTCTGGATTCCCTCTCTCTCCACTTTTCTTTACCACTAATCTCTGGGGAAGAGCAGAAAAAAATGGAGTTGAAAGAACAAAGATTTGCCTGGCTTATGGCTTTTAAAACCAGGATGCCTCATTTTCTTTTTAGCAGCATGGCTACTGAATTGTATCAGCAGCATCAGGACAAGCTTCCCACTCCAAGCTAGTCAATGAGGCTCCTTCCAGCCCCAGTGGCTCAGAGACACTGACAGAGGCATCACTGGACTCTAGAGAGCTTTGCCACCCCATGCCAAGGAGACCCAGCCACAGGATGGGCTCCTGATGTCAGACAAACTCCAAGAACTCTGCCTTCATCAACATTTAATTGAAAGGCTCCAATTAAAGCCCTTGAAGGATCAAAATTCAATTTCTTTTAGGTTTCACAAACAACAAGGGCTTGGAGGTGAATGCTGCCAGCCTGCCTGCAGCCTTTGAGGAGATTAGGATATTACCAGTCAACTACAAGAATCTGAAAGCCAGTACTAATCCTAATTCCCATTTAACCACATCTTCCCTGTGCAGGGAAAGCTGGCTGCATGTGAACTTGCACCTAGGCTGCTGATCTGTGTCACAAAACACATGTTAAACCTCAGGGAGGTGTAAGAAAGACATTCTCACCTTGGTTTCCAGAAAATCCCAGTAAAGAGTGGAGCTGGGGAAACAGTGGGCCAAACTGGAATGATTTCTAGGAGATGATGGGAATGGGACCAGCTATTTACAGGAGATTTCAGCCCTGGCCTGGCAGAGAACAGGTGCAGCCAAATGACAAGGACACAGAAGCATCTGTGGCCCTGAGCCCACACTGCTGCAGTTGTGCTGCCAGTGCACACTGCTGCTTGGTCTGCTATCAAATGAGACCATTTCGATTCAGCTTAAAAAAAAGTTCTCACAGTAATGTTTCCTGTGTTTAAAGCACGAGAATTCACTGCAGATGAAAGGAATCTTTCAGGAAACACATTCCCAAGAGAACAAAATGTGTTTGGCACCAGTGCCTGTTCCTTGCCCTCCTGGCACAGCTGTCAACAGAGCTGCTGGAAAGGCAAACTTCTTGTTTGTAAAGTAGGTCCAAGAATTGCCAAAAGCCTGTGTGTCCATCAGCTCCATACTTAGCAGCCTCAACTCCCCAAACCAAAAGTGTTAGAGGATTTAAAGACAACTAGATCTTCCTTCTCCTTGCAGCTGACTCTCACCTATTGCTTGGCCAGCAGGACAGCCAAGTGCAGGTCCCAGTTACTGGAGTAACAGTGGATTGTGTATCCCAGAGCTGTGGTAGCTCATCCCCTGCAGCTGATGGGAGCTAATTGAATTGAGCTAGGACAGAGTTCAGCTAAATTGCATTACCTTTCCTTTGCCAGGGGTTGAGACCACACACAAGGACAACAACCACTGCTCATCCACCAGCTGGTAATGTGCCTGAGTGCCTGGCTTCTGGAGCACTGCAGATGGGTTCATGTGCCCATTTTGCCTAACTTGAAGCCAGGATCTGAACCAAGCACTTCCCCTGTGCCTATCATGCTGCTGCACACCCTGGGGCAAGGCATTTTCAGGCTTGGCAATCCCAAGCCATGAAGCTTCTTGGTGGGAATCATTACTGCTAGAGTGGAGACTGAGATGTCTCAGAGCATATCTACCAAAGCTTTCTTTCTCTGAGAGGAAAGCACAGCTATGTCCAGCTGGAGCAAGCAGGGAACTTCCCTGTTGACTGTCCCAGGCTGCATCTCCTATGAGCCTAGGAACACAGCCCATGAGGCCAACAGCTGCAGGATGGCAACTTGCAAGTGTTAGACTGTGCTTTGTGACACTCAGCATTTCAGCTCCTCTCCTTTCCTCATTCAGCCAACTGGAAGGAGAATTGGGGCTTTTAAATTATGCAAGCAATTAAAAACTAGAAAAGGAAGACACCAGAGATTCCTATTCTGTTCTGCACAAGAATTACTCTCCCAAGGCAATCCTAAATTAAATGAACACCTGCCCTGCTTTCTGTCCAAGAGAGTAAGCCATCTCCTTCCAGCAAGCACCCTGCCTGAGCATCCTGCTAGCCCAGGACCGGCTTCCCAGGCTCAGCCCAAAGCCTCAACATGCCAGTGCATGCTTCTTCACAAACAGCAGAGGATGTTGTTTTGCATTTAGCATTTAAGCTGCAGAGATGAAGTGCATACTTAGCCACAGGAGTGAGGTGGATATGTCATGTACATACATTGCTCTGTAAACCATGCTTTTCCCACTGCTTTCACCTTCTGTCTTGGAAGAAGGGGGGGGTAGAAGAATGCAGCTCAGGCTCCCTTCTCTTCACACACACAAAAAGGCAAATGGAAACTGTCCTGCAGTTACACAGCTTAAGATCTTTGCCTGCAAAACAGCTCTGGGCCCAGTCAAAGCTATCAACTTATGCCCACAAAACAAACTTTGTGGGAGAAAACAAGTAACTGGAAGTTCGGAAAAGGCAACAAGGTGGTTTTTTTTCCAGTGATCACAAACATTTCTAGGTGAATAATCTCTTATGAAAAGGTATGGTTTGCAAGAGCAAAAGCCACCCCTTGAGAAATAAAAGGATCAGAGACAGGAGTCCAGCCCAAGCAGCCTTTAAGCATCCATGCTCCTGCCCCTGCATCCCAGGCACTGTGAGCACCCTCTTCAGCTAAGATGTGAAATAAGCTTCTAGCTAACACTGAACAGTAAAAATGCCTTAAAAAACAAACGAACCAAGCCAAACCATTGTAAGTTGACTGAAACCTGAAAGCCAGCACCTTAATGGCAAAGGTAAGCCTGCAGCTCAGTGAATCTGCTCTCCTGGGAGGCTGAAACTGCCTGGCTAGTCCTGATGATAAAGGGAAGCCCAGGCAGATCCATTGCTTTAAGGGATTTCCAAGACAGCTAAAGGAATGAAGTGAGCCTCGTGGGTTTAATAACACTCACACTTTCAGTGTTTCATACTGCCAGTTATCCAAGTATTTACCTGGCTCCAAAGGCGAACATGAACAGAAATAATCTCTGTAGAGTTGAATGAGAGATTCCTAACAAGTCAAAACCTCAGACAAAAATGAAGAGATGGAAATAAAGAATTTCTCTGATTCTAGAGCTGTGGCTAACAGAGAAAAAGCTACCTGAAGCTGAATTTCTGACTGGACTGTCCTTTGGCAGTTGAATAACATCACTCATCTCCCCTCCAACAGCTCCCTATATTGAAAGATTAACCATTAGCATTTTGATAGCTTTCCACACATGTATAGCAGAAAGTCTTTAAAATTCATGGGACTGAGATAATCCTCCAAGTCTAGCATTTCCTCCTCAGCTTGAGGCAACCAACTGGGTTTCCTCCCTTTGATGCTTTAATAGAAAGCTCCAAGGTGTTGCCAGGCTAGAAGTGTCCAAGATGCTCATGAAAAGCAGAGTACTGGAGCTCAAGAGAAGACACTTACACAACTCCAAAGCAAAGTGCTGTTTCTCAATCAACCAACCAAAGCAAAACACCCAACTCATCCACAGAGCTTCATTCCCAGAGAAAAAGGTGTTCTAGCCACATCAGTAAAGGCACAACTAACACAGCAAGAGAAGGCAAGGCCTGAACAACCTGTCCCTGAGCTCAAGGGACATTTGGCTCCAAGTGGACAGCAAGGCAAGCCATTCATTTTGCTGGGGGAAAAAAAAAAAAATCTTTCTGTAACACAGGAAATATTCCCTCCCCCTGTTTTAAACCAGAGAGATCTCCTCTAGGAGCAAACCTTGCATAGGTGCTGGAGGAAGAAAGAGAGATTCTGGCTCTTCCTTACAAGCAAGATCTGTTATGATCTAGTCCATTACAAGTTTCTCAGGATGCCCTCAGCATAATTATTTAGCTTGCACTTCCATCAGGAAAACGGAGAGAAATAGAGAGGCTCCATCTGCCAGAGAAGTTCAGAGCCACAGACACATCCTGGGGAGCTAGTACATGGGTAGAGCTCAGACAGTGCCCAACCTGTTCCCCTTGGCATGATGAGCTGCTCATCACCTCCCCGTCCATCTCTGATTGCTGGCTAGGGATAACAAACACTACTAGCACTCTGAATCCTAGTAGTGAATCCACTGACACTGCTTTCTCTCCATTCTCCATGCCCAATTCAGAAGAAGGAGTGAAGCCTTACATCAACAGCTTGCTTGTCTCAGGAAATGAAATATACTTAACAAATGTGCAGAATATGGACATGAAATGGACACAGAGCACTCTGCTTATTCACTGATTTGAAATGCAAGCTGGCATTTGTGGCCAGTCTAGCCCATACCAAGCTCTCCTATAGTTCCCAAAGGCTTAGCTGTCATTAAGAGCACAGCCTAAACCTCCAAAGGAAAGCAGCAGCTTATCCTCCTCACACACTCCATCCCTGGAGTGTGCACTCCTACAGATCCACTACAGCTCATCCCTCCTCACACACTCCATCCCCGGAGTCTGCACCCCTGCAGAGCCACTGGAGCTCATCCCATATCCAGAAGTTCTTTGACATGCCAGGACTCCCAAATCTGACTGTGGGTTGTGGATTCCTCTGAGCTGCACCCAGCAGAGCTCCATGGAGACTCTGCTTCTGCTCTCCACTAGCTCCAAAGCCTTCTGCTGCCCCACGTTCCTGTGTGCTGCTAACATACTTTATGCCTCCTACTTGGCCTTGAAGGAGAAGGAGGGGTGAAACCAAAGAGGCAAGCTCAGACTCCTCATCTACCACAAGATGAACAAAAAGCATTCTTAGAGCAGCTTAGCAGAGACCATCTGAGGACACACTTGGCTTCTTGGAACAAGCAAACTCCTGGTATTTAAACCTCAAACACACAGCAAAAGCCTGCAATGTTTGGTCTTGACCCATGCAATGATGAAGCTCCAACCACCAGCTTTTCCCCCCCATTTGTTAAAAGCATGGAGGGGAGACAAAAGGCCAAGTCAGGGCACAGTGGCATTCTCAGACAATCAGGACTGCAGTGTGCCCTTCAAGTTTGCAATGCCACCTCTGAGAAGAGAGGAAGTCCAGAGAAGGTGCCCTTGGCAGCCAAGCAGCACACAGCACAGCAGCATTTGGGTGGCTAAGCTGTCCTGGGATAACCTGAGCCGTGCTCTTTGCTGATGCAGAAAGCAAGCACAGAGCACACACCTAGCCTACCTGAGAGATTCCCTCCTGGCTTCCTTCTTATCTCCTCACTCTCCAAGGAGAATTAAGAGAAGATGAAGAGAGGACCACTTCCCTCTGCTCTCCAGAAAAGGGAGGAAGAGAGGAAACTGGAAGAAAGAGCTCTATTACCAGAGCCATGTGTTGCCCCTGCCTTGGCTGAGCTAGCTGCAAGCAAAGCAGCAGCAGAGTGTTTCATCCTCTTCCAAGAAGCTCCTCTCTTGCCCTAAGCATTATTTTTCCTACCCTGCCCAACAACAATAACCCAAGCACAAACCTATCAGCAGTGTTCAGCTATATTTTCCTTGGCTGCTTAAAGTGCTTTTCTAGTCCTATTCCTGAGAGAAAGCAAGGTTTAGGAGCTCCAGAGCCACACATGGCCCTGCCCCTGCCAAAACACAGCAGCAGTGCTGCAGGGCAGCCACTCTCCTCCTGGCACTCACGGACTGATGCTTTTGCCAAGGTCTCCAGAGATACTCTTGCTCCACTCCATGAAGAGCACATCAGGAAGGCACACTGCTATAGAACGAGTGAGGAAAGGCAGCAAGGACAACTAGAGGGGAACACAGCTACTCATCCCACTCCATTTCTTGAGATTCATAATATTTGTCTCCTTTCCGATCAGGATGAAGGTTTGGAATCTACTCCTTCATGCATTGCTGGTATGGAGGAAACCTGCTTGTGGATTTGGGACAGCAGAGGTGGAAAACCCAAACCACTTGGCTCCTAACCAACATCTCTGCTTTGACTAAGAAATTCTATCCCCAGTGCAAGACATTCACCTAAGAAGAAGCGAGTGGAGACACAAAGCAGGAGTAGTTTCAATAAATCAGCATTTTCTGCAGGCAAACGGTTTCCTTGGATAACTCCCAGCCAGTCCTAGCCTCAAGTGGGAACCAGTGGGGATCCTGCTGAAGACAAAAAGCCTGGAAGCAACCTATCCAGCAGAGCCTTGGCTTAGGAACAGCTTGCCTGAGCTAGGCAGGGCCAAGCCAAGCCTGTGGACAAGAAACAGAAGTCTGCTGAAGTTTGTCCTAACATCTCAGGATTCTCTCTTGTCCTAAAGCAGTAGCTTGCACTGTTAAACAGAGGAAAGGAGATGTGCTGGGAAACCCTCCCAGCACACTCTGCTCCTGTGTCCTTAGTCTGGGTGATTTCACACAGTACATGTGTTGCTGATATCCAGGAGGGAGTGTGCATGTCCATACAAGTTATGGCAAAGCTTTGGAGCTTGGCCTGGATGTGATGGGGACAACTTTAGGCACTGGGGCATCCTTTTCTTCTCTAGCTTTAAGGAGAGGGAAAACTGCCTGCAGAGGGAATGACAACAAAAGCTACAGGAAGAGCACAGATGTACCTCACAGCTTCTTAGGCTGATTTAAGACACTTCCTGCCAACTGGCCTCAAAGTGTCTCCAACAGAGCAGCCTTCTTCACCTCTGTTCTCCAGAAAGAATGCTTTTCCCCTCCTCATCACAGGATTTGCTGTGCAATACCAGATTATCCTATATAGGTCACTGATGCTCTGTGGAAGCCTGGGTAAGAAGGGCTACTTGGATAAATAGCTCTATTCCCATACTAATTTTTTTTCCCCTTTATTGCTAAGAATATTTCAACTGAAACAACATCTTTGTGCCTTTGAGGAGCTCTGCTCCTGCTGCCCACCTGGAGCTATAATGCTACACTTGTCCCCAGCCCAGACCAGTGCAGGACTTAGTACAGCTACAAGCTGCAGATGACAGCAACTTCCAACAGAGGACAAGCAGCAGGGAAAGGGAAGTGTAAGCAGCACAGAACCTGCTGGTTCCAAAGAGCCCCATTATTAATATCTCTTATTTTGAAGCATTGCCTGAGTGCTGTAGAAGATAAAAGCAAGAAGCAAGTTGATATGAGACAAAGCAACGGGAGAGCATAAAGAATGAGTACAGTGTCTGGGCAGGAGTGGGAACAGCAAGGGGAAAAACCACACCTTTTAGCAACAAGATATTCCTAATGGGAAGAAGTATAAAGAGAATTAAAGAATCCCTCAGTGTCTCATCAGAACTGGTCCCCACAGGGGACCTCCTGAGCATTATCCCAAGGCACTGGCATCTCTTTAAAGCTTTGATCCTAAGGAGCAAGTGTGTGGAGGGGGGGACTGGAAAAACAACAAAGGGAAAAGGATCTGCATCCCCCTGTGGAGTGAGAGCAAAATCCAGCTCTGGGCAGACACTTTGCAAAGCTCCCAGGAAATCCACTTAGACCTTGTGTAAAAGGTTAGGATGAGGCAGGATTCAGCTCCTCCATCACAGGCAAATTCCTCTTCTTTCTCACAAACCTTCTGCCCCAGAAAGACTCCTAGTTGCTGTTTCTCTTCCCAAACAAAGAGACAAGCCTGTGGCTTACACCTTTCTAAACTTTCACACTTTCAAACAACAGCTCATGATACTTCACAGTTCTGACACTTCACTGAGATGAGCTCCCAGCCATGTTCAGCAGCCCCAAATGCTGAGGAGGCTGTCTGCATTGGCACAGCTGCTGAAGCAGATGCTCAGAAAAGCTTCTACAGCAGGCCCACTGGCACCACTCAGGAAAATCTGAGCAGTAAAATCAATGACAGGACTTGGGAGGGAGAGTCCAGCCCCCCTGCCCCCCAGTGCCCTCTGTTCCCCAAGGCTGGGGCAGAGCTGCAAAGCTGTTCCCAAAGAGCATCACCTTCAAAGAGCATCATGCTGCAATTCTACAAGAAACCCACTCCCCACTGACACCTGGAGCTACCAGCAGCAGCACTAACAGAGACAAGGAAGATCTTTCAACTAAACTCCAACTCTTCTCCTCCCAAGCCATCCCCCTTTAAGGGTCAAAATATGAAGACAAAACGCACAGCATGAAACCTTCTGCTCCTTTCAGCAGTGAGGAGAAAAAAAACCCCACAACCAACAACCAAAATCCTCACA
This sequence comes from Bucco capensis, assembly GCA_013396975.1. Lineage (NCBI taxonomy): Eukaryota > Metazoa > Chordata > Aves > Piciformes > Bucconidae > Bucco > Bucco capensis. The sequence continues at coordinate 300,864 of VWZO01013019.1, forward strand.
CACACACACAAAAAAAAATCCCACTCTTAGTCCAGCCAGTCCCTGGGAAGTCTTATTCTTTCTTAATCTCATCAGACTTGTTCCTGACTAATGTTTCTCTTAACGTTTAAAAGAAGAGACTCAGATGTTACCTGGCCAAGGATCACTATAAGCTGAAAGCTGTATCCCTTGGGAAGGTCTTCCAAGGGCCCAGAGCCATTCATCACCTCAGCAAAGTGTGGTATGAGGATTCTGTATTCTATTGTCAGTTCTCAAGCTGCCAAATCCAAACATCACAGGTCCCAGGGATCTGTTAGAGCTTCAGAGATCTGCCAGTGCTGCCAGTGTTGTGCCTCAAGCACTCCCAAAACTAGCTCCCAGCTTTTCCTGTACCTTCTCCTGAAACATAGCTTAGTTCAATTCTAGAAGGTCCCTGTCATATTTCTGTGCTTCAGCCACATTCCCATCGGAAGCAAAAGCTTTGTGGATCAGCATAAGATAAGCACCTTATTCCAAGCAGCTCCAATAATCCCCCCTGGCATCAATAGGCACAAAGGGCAGCCAGCAGTCCAAAAATACACCCAAAGTCCACCCTTCTAAAGAACATTTTGAGACATTCAACCCTTTCTTCTCAGTTATTTCTCATCCATGTCCATTGTGGACTCCTCACACTATTATCAGGATTAAGCCTCACCAATTATTATCAGCAAGATTGACATCCAAACACACACTAGTTACAAAGGATTACAGACATAAGTAGATTCCCATGCCAAAACCCACTGCTATCTTATTTACTACTCTCTTGTTTGGCCTGGCAGCAGGTTTGGAAAGCTCCATCTGAAAGGTACCCCCAGGTCTCTTCCAGGAGAAACAGGTTCTCCATGGCTCTAAGACACCAGCCTAGCATAGGTATGAGCTCTCTGTGTGCCAGAAGATCTGGTTCTTTGCTCCCCAAGGAAATGAGATGTGCTAGCAAGTGAGCCAAGAACAAGCCCTGGCCTTGCTTTCCCAGCATGGTGTGTTCCAGTTCAGTGCCCTGGGAGGTCCCTGTCCTGAGGGCAGGCACACTGCCACTCAGTTCATTCAGACCATTTGTCCTCAAGAAGTGGAGACAGCGTCATTCAGTGCAATCTTTCCTCCTCGGAGGCTGTCGTACACTGAGCTTTTCCTAAGGAGTAAATATAGTAACTGTTTCCATAATAATGTTAAAAATACCCCAAGAGATGACACTCAGCAGATGAAACAGGGCCATAAATACCTATGTCTAGCAACAGGCGCACGATCACCCTGCTCCTAACTGGGCACTGAGCCATCAAACAAGGCTGCTAGCATCCCAGTTTCAGTGCTGAGCCTCTGGAGGAGCAGGGAGCTGCTGCAACACTCAGGACTGTAATCAGGCACAGTGCAGCTGAGCTCCTGAGCCCCTGCCAGGCTGTGCCACTGACCCACAGCCAGCAAGCCACCATCTATCTGCTCCCATATCCCATTCCGCTCCTGGGTCTGCTTGGCTCTCCAGGCATCTGGGATGGCATCGAGTGTATTTAAAGCTGCTTATAACTCAAATGAGAAAACTGGAGGAATAGAAGAGCTATTATTATAATCTCTGCTATACTACATCACTTTCTGCATTAGCAGCTTGGGTCAGTTCCACCTCTCCAGGACCTGACTCCAGCATCACAGACATTAGGAGTAAGGAGGATAGTGGTTATACTGCTTCCAGAAGACCAGCTTGGGCAGATAGATCACACCAGGCACCACAGAGACCCCAGGGAAGTACCTCTCTAAATGGCTCAGCATCAGCTAAATGAGGGAGGCAGAAGGCCAGGAGCAGAGATGAACTAAACCCCAATGAGCAGCTGAGCAGAGCAAACCCAGACCTAACTCACAGAATCACAGAGAACCTCCCATCAACACAGAACCAGGTAATACCAAGCACTAGGGCAAGACTCAGCTTCAGCACTCTTTAGTTCACCAGAAGCATCCTCTGCTTCTTTCCAAAGTGACACACTGCTCTAAAAAAAATGAACCTTATTTGGGTGTAAGACTTGACTCTTCTATAGCAAACTTCCAATGCACTTCTCAAGCAGAAGATCAGGTTTGTTCAGTAAATATATAGCAAAGGGAATGTGATGGCCAAAAAAATCCCTAGAGGACAAGAACTCCCAGAGATAGATGCATTATTGGAATCTTATTGGAAGGACTACCCAGACAGGAGAGATCCTGTGCAGAAACAAGACCTGTACTAAAAACCTGGGAGAGTCAAAACCCCAAGTGCATAATCTCTGATCATCAACTCCACTGCCCTGGGAGAGCACATCCTGCTGCTTAGGAATGTGGAGGAAATGGAAACCCTTCCAGCCCTTGGCTGGAGAATAGAAGGTGCCAGAGCCACAGAAGCAAACTCCAGTTCGGGTCAATTTGCCAGAGTAAAACATCTCTGTTGTTTCTTTAAATCCTATCTGTGCACAACTGAATAAAATCATGCTGACAAAGGAGTTTAGCAGCTGGTGAGGTTAACAAGGAAAAACCAGTGCTTCCTCTAGCCACTTCTTTCAGTCTCAGAGAATTTACACACGAAATGAGCCCAGGACAGATCCCTACCAAGGCAGCAATGATCAACAGCAAAGCAGCTGCTACATGCTCCAAGGCAAGAGGCTGAGGGAGGGGAGGAAAACACAAGTCCCATCAACTATTTGCTGGGCATGGAATTCACCTGAACCCTCTGGAACCAACGGATGGGAGAACTTGCTCAAGACAGCTGGAACATATCCTCAGATGACAGAATTCAAGCCCAGCAGTGCTGAGCAGTGGTAGGAAAGGAGGGAACAGACAACACAAAACACTCCAGAAAGTTTTAGAAGGAAAAAGTACCATGAGAATCCATGGAGCATCCATTTCAGATCCCAGACTGCTCATTCCTCTGCACCCTGGGATACAGACACAGGCTTTGGCCTCGTGCAAACACACCACTGAGTTTGGAGTCACTAGTTTGAAGGGAAAACTAAAGCTCACCACTTCCCAAAGCATCTTAATCCCAACACTCATTGTACGACTTGCTGGGCAGTTTTTCCCTCAAGAAAAATGGATCCAAAGCCCTTTCCTCACATTTTATTGGTAAGGCAGTTTAAGTTAAACAAGTAATTCCTACTCACATTAGTCAAAAGCTGTTGAAAAAGCCAAAGGAGGGATTATCTTGCAGCAAGACTGCCAAGCAAGGACTGCTCCAGCAGCCTCACAGGATTAGCAAAGATCGTCATCTGATGTAATTGTAGCTCCCAAACAGACCTGGGACCTGCTGCCACCTCTTGCAGTGACTCATCCTCAAATGGCAAGAGCTATGCACAACCTCACCAAACTCTCCCAGCACAACCTGGACCACCATCTGCTTCTTTAGATACCTTAAGCCCCAGTTTTGTAAGCATCTGAACTTCTCTTTTCAAGTCTCTCCTCATCTAAGACCCACAGCCCCATAAATCCAGCAGCTTCTGTTCCTGGAGCTGTTGTGCCTGTTTTCCTGCAGCCTGGTGAGAAACAGACACGACTCCAGACAATTAAATAAAAAACACAGGAACTGCACTATTTATTTTAAAGGAAAACGTGTTCTCTAGGAAGAAAGTTCCTTTATTTGGGCAAATCTGTAGGCTGTTTATCAGCTTAAACTCATTATCTGCCCATATGGTCTTAGCAGCATGGTTTAAAATAAAATGGGCATGTCCTAGCTGATGAAATGTCATCCACCCTGATGCCAGAAACCAGGAGTTCTGCACTGACATCAAATGAGGATCCTTGCCACAAGGGAAGGGTTACCAGAAGCATAGTCACCATATTTTGATGATGAAGGCAGCAAGGCAGGCAGGGGCAGAGCAAGAAAACCCACTGACAAAAAAACCCCCACACAGCCACTTCATTCCCTTTTTGCCTCCTCTGCTCTTCCACTTTTTGTTCAGAGAGGTGGGGTGGGAAAAGGCTAACTTCACTAGAAAAAAAAAGGCAAGAGAATGAGATGCTAGAGCCAATAAACACACATCAAAGCACGAGATGGCTCTGCTTCAACTGACTACAGTACTCAACCTGGGATAGATTAAGGCAAGATAAAAGGTGCTGGGAGGGAAACTCCAACCCCTACAGCACTGCAGAGCCTGTAGCTCACTGCTCAGCCCCAATGCTGAGAGATCCTAGCCAGCTCTGCAAGCACACGTGGCACAGCTGGTTTTCCAGAGCCCCAGACCTGCCTAGCAGCATCCTCTGCCTCCTCTCCATGCAGAGATGCTCCCTGCCAAGCCGCTGCCTTCATTCACTTGCCACGGGACACCTGGCCCAAGGTTCAGCACAGGGCATGAAACCTGACTGTCTGAGCTGTCAGTGCGGGGATTCCGAGGAGAGAGAAGCAGACTGAAGTCACAGGAACAGATGTTTCTCAGGTTTGGATGAGCTCCTGTAGCATTCTTTCTGCTTACAGACAGAGGTTCTGCTGCCTGCGTCAAACCCTTGCAGTTCAACAGCACACAGGCAACTTGGCAGAGGACTTCAGGACAGCTCAGCAGTTTCATATAATTCCCGTTTCCCGTTCACCCTGCCCCACCCTGACAAGTATAGAACACGATCAAGCAGCCAAAAATGAGCTCACAGCAGCACAGAATCCTGCGTGGCTATCGGCTGGGGCGAGGATGTGAGTGCTCAGACCCTACTCCTCCTCTTGGGTGAGGAACACACTCAGCCTGCTCTCTGCTTCCACTCTGGGCAAGTTGCTGGGACCTAAGTTATAAGCAAGCCTGGCAATGGAAGGCTGGTGTTCTTCCCAGCATGTCTTATCATCCTCACACCTCAGGGAGAATAAAGGGATTCCCCATAGTTTACAAAGGAAATGTGAAACAAATACCTCGTATGGGGCATATCCCAGCCCCCCACTCCCAGCTTCCACTATGGCCTGGTTAGCCTCTGGGCTGCTGACCCATGGCCCTCTTCCAGCTGTCCCTCACCCAAGAAACAACCATCACCCATTCACCCTCACCTAGTTCAAACACACAGTTCAGGTAGCCAAGCAATTTGCAGCAAAGGTCTGCTCTGCAGACGGGGTGAGACCAGCAGGGGAAATGTCATCTTCATTTTGCTGGCAGTCTGCAGTATGCCAGAGAAGTTAAAGCTCTTCTTTTCTTCTTCTCACTTAAATTCATGGCGGCTTGTATCACTTGGTATTTCAGATCAGGCCAACAAAAGCTGTACCTCAGCCACCACAAACACAGAAACATTAACTGCCTTCCAGGGAGGGTCAAACTTTCATCTCTCTTTACCACACTGTACAAAAACTCCAGTAAAAGCAGAGGATAAAGAAGCGTATCTGTACACTATGCTACACGTTGAATTTGACAGAGTCCCCCTAAATGATGAAAAAGCTGAATTTCTTCCCATTTCTCCCACTGACACCCCTAGAGCTTGCCCTCAGTTTGTACACTTAAAGTCAGAAGAACTGCTGCTCCTTACAAAAGCACTAAACACCAAAATAAGCCTTTTACTGGTAGAAACCATCAAACACTTGGATGCATACCGCTGAATTAAACCAACTCTAATAACTCCACATACTTTTAACCAAAGAGTAAAGAGCCAGGGCGAGCTTGTGCTCCCCATTTGTGCACAGCCAGCCAGGCACAGAGCCATCTCCAGCAGGATGCTGCCCTAGCAGCTTCGGTAGCCACTGGCTCTTCAGTGAAATGCATGCCTAGAGTCTATGAATTGTGTTCACATTTCCTCTTATTATAGAAATACAAGCAGCAACCAGGCTGAGCTTAGTAACTGCTGAGAAAAAAAAAAAAAAAAAAGAGGATTATCAGAGTGCACAGAAAACCATCCATGTCCAAGGCATGGGAAAACACTTCCAGCTCACTCCCTACAGCATTTAAACAGGAAAGTTATGGTAGAACTTCAAGTGCTGAGCTGTACAGCTTGTAAACTCACACATCTCGGGGGGGTTTGGGGGGTTGGAGGGGAAGAACCTCCCCAACGTGTTGCTGCGCTCGGAATCTCTAGCGGAACACGGAGACTGACCCAGGTCAGACACATGGTTACACTCCTCCACCTCCTTCAGCCAGCACTTCAGAGAGTGTAGCACACCCCAAAACAGTACAACCAGGCTCCGGACACAGGCACCCAGCCGTCCCTCCGCTCGCCTTCCCAGCGAGAGGGCTCCCCGGGTGGGGAAGGGGGCAGTGGGGCAATACAGCACAGAAATACCGAGGGCAGGCTCCGACACTGCTCCCGGGCACAGACCCCCAGAAACTCCCGGGGCCGGCTGTTACCAGCGGGGCGAGTCGGGCAGGCTCGGCAACATCCCCGCCGGCTCCTTGCGGGCGGGCTGGACGAGCAACTTGCACCCCAGCACGCCGATGGGAGCCCCGGCGCTGCCGCACGCCCTCCCGCCCCGGGAGACAGACCCACGGCGGCGGCGGGAGACCGCGAGTCCTCTCCCACGCCTGCTCCAGCCGCTTACCCCCCAGGCAGGGCTGGCCGAGGCCAGGTCGAAGCGTACCGAGAGACAAACAGCGGCTTGTTACCTGTGGCCGTAGCTGCGGCAGCAGCTCCCCGGGGTCGAGCGGACGGGGCGGGCGCCTCCCGAGTGCCGTGGCCGGCAGTGGCAGAGCGCGGAAGCCTCCGCGCAACCAGCTCCTCCTCCTCCTCCCGGCCGTGCCCCTTCTCCGCCCTGCATCGCCCCGCTCGGCTCAGCCCGTCCCCGCCCTCCACGCCGAACTGCCCCGCTGTCCTCCGCGAGGCAGTCCCGGGGAGTCGTCCCTGCGGATCGGCTCCTGGAGAGGGTGAGGGAGCGGCAGCCCGCGGAGATGCTGAGCAGCTCTGAACTTACAGGAGGCACTGGAGGAAGGAGAAGTGCGTACTCCCCGTGTACGCCAACACCTTTCTGGTACATGCTGGGATGCAAAAGAAAGAGACCAGGAAGGTGCAAAGTCACTCGTAGCCGTACCTTAGATCAGCATTTGGCCTAAATGCATTGGATGATCTGTCAGAAACGCTTCAAACAGTGACACTGGAGGATAAATAGGTAACTGTATAGAAGAGATCATCTCTTTTCACAAAATTCCAGCATAGTGGGGATCATCTGGTCCAAGCCCTCTGCTAAAGCAGGGTCACCCAGAGCAGCTTGCCCAGGATCACATCCAGGCAGGCTTGGAATCTCTGCAGAGAAGGAGACTCTACAAGCTCTCTGGTCAGCCTGGGCCAGGGCTCTGGCACCCTCACTGCAAAGAAGTTTTTCCTGATGTTCAGATGGAACTTCCTGGGTTCCAGCTGTGCCCATTGCCCCTTTTCCTGGTACCGGGCATTACTGAAAAGAGTCTATCCCTATCCTCTTACCTCTATCCTTTAGATACTGATAAGCATTAAGATCTCCTTTGTCTTCTGTTCTCCAGGCTAAACGGCCCCAGGACTCTAAGCTCTTCCTCCTCCCAGAGATGCTCCAGTGCCCTCAGGCTCTTCCTAGCATCTGCTGGACTCTCTCCAACAGTTCCTTGCCTCTCTTGTTCTGGGGAGCCCAGAACTGGAGGCAGGACTCCAGCTGTGGCCTCAATAGAGCAGAGAGGAGGAGCAGAAGAACTTCCCCCAAGCTGCTGACCACACTCTTCTTCATGCACCCAAGGATACCTTTGGCCTCCTTGGCCATGAGGGCACATGATGAACTTGTACACCAGGACTCCCCACAGAGCTTTTACTACTCCTACACACAGGACAACTCTATCTGGAGGCCAACAGCATCCAGCAGATACCAAGGAAAGCACAGCAGAGAGTTCAACTCAGCCTTTTCCTAGTGACACCCCAATTCACCCTTCAGCCCTGCTCACCAAAGCTCTTACTGGGTTGGAGGGGGGGAAAGACACTGAGGGAGGACAAATCATACAGAAGTAATGCTGTTGCTCTCACTAGAGAGCCCAGTTTTTCTCACGATGCTCTACAAGACATGGGGTGTGGATTTGGAGCTATGGGATGAACAAGAGAGAGCAGGAATGTCTCACAGTGAGGTGTCAAGGAAAAAAGATGCCCCAGCATCTCTCTCTAAACAACTCTGCTAATACCTCATATATCTGCTAATGAGCAGTTACAGGGCTCCCCAGGTGCAGCTAAGAGTTGGCTGTGGCTTGCTTTCTTTCCTAATGTATTATAAACATAGGGAGATCAACAGAGAAATTCCCAGTTATGCTCCCAGGTTCATTGCTGTGTAATAGCAAAGCCAGATGACAGGATCCAGTCATGCTGGCAACATCCTCTCTGCTCTAGTCTGTTGCTCAAGACAAGCAATCACTTCAAGGTCTGGTATTTTCCTGTAGCATTTAGACTCCTGTTTTTCCATTACTGTTTCACTCTTCATTTATTTGTGTCACAGCATGATCCTACCTCTCCTTGGTGGTTGTGGCAGAGGAGGGGATTTCCACTTCTTTATTAGGCACAGTGTGACACAAGGTAATAGCCTTGTTCCTCTTTCAATTGCTGTGCAAAGAGCTCAGGAGGGCTTTTGTTCAGGAGGCTGGCTTGTCACCACCCCCCTGAGCCGCAGAGCATGGCTCCTTCAGGCACAGATGATGCTTGTGCTCTGCAGAGCTGTCAACCTGGGCTCCCCTGTCCTCCCTGGGTGCTCCCCATCACAGCCTCACGCATCCACCCTTGCACCATGTCAGGGCCCAACAAAGCTTCTAGAGCACTGACAAAGAGCAGCTGAGGGAACTGAGGTGGTTTAGCTCAGGGGAGACCTCCTTGCTCTCTAGAGCTACCTGAAAGAAGGTTTTAGTGGGGTGGGGGGTTGGTCTCTTCTCCCAAGGAACAGGCAAGAGGACAAGGCCTCCAGTTGTACCAGGGGAAGTGCAGGGTGGACATTAGGAAAGAGATGTCTCCCCTGAAAGGGTTGCCAAGCCCTGGATCTGCACAGGGAAGCAGTGGAGTCATCACCCCTGGAGAGATTAAAGAGATGTGTAGATGTCATGCTGAGGAAAACAGCTTAGTGGTGACCTGGCCGGGCTGGGTTAACAGACTTGATCATCTGAAAGGTCTTTTCCAACCAAAACTATTCTATCATTTTTCCTGTGTACCTGGTCAATAAACCACAAAACCATGGGTGTCTATGTCCAGCCACCTGGCTCCTACCCCTGTGTGGTGGATAAGGCACAGATCTCATGCAGAGGGTTCTAGGTACTGAGCCCTTGCCCTTACTGGTCCTTGCCCCCAACAGCACAGCTCCAGGGATCTAGAGACAAGGTCCTTTCCTCATCAGGGACATGCTGGGCATTATTCCCAATAACTTCCCCCCTTCCCCTTCCAGTGGCATCATCACTCTGATATTTTGAAGGAAGCACAGGGCAACGCATCCTCAGAGCTGTGTGCGTGTTTTCTGTTTTCCCCCTGATTCTAGGAGACTCTTTTGTGAGGGAAGGGAAGGCAGCTCAACGTGACCCCAGCCCTCAGCTCTTCCACATGCTTGCCCAGACACAATAGAGCTCTCACATGCTCCATGTGCCATTGGAGGGGCCCTGACTGGGAATTAGCTTCCCAAGCTGATGGGGCTCTCCCTGCCATGAAGGAAGAGCTTTGTGACCTCAGCCAGCACTGCAGGGAGCTTTGCATTTAAGGCTGGGCTTTATGTTCTTTGTGATGGGTGAAGGATGGAGTGTATCCTCAGAGAAGTTAAAGCATGACAGCAAGCTTGGATCAACCCCATTTTAGGATAAATAAAAACGCAAGAGGGCTCTTGGGCTTGTTTTGTGATCAATACATCACTGAATTGAAATCAGAACCAGGAACTAGTTCCCTGGTTTAGCCCTAAACAACAAAGCCACTTTCTCCTGTTTTGGAAGTGCCTGGAGCTGCACTGTCCACATCCTGTGGACATTACATCAGACATGTCATCATCTCAAGAGTCTCTCCCTTATCTTCTGAGAGCCTTGAGTTGAGTGTGCAGACACTGCCACGTTGGGGAGCCATGAGCAAACTGGGGGTAGATTCCTCACTGTTGTCATGAGAGAGATGCTGAGAGAATTGACTTTCACTCCATGCCCCTAACCCACTAAATATGAACCTGCTCCCATCCCACAATCCCAGCATGGCAGGGGTTGGAAGGGACCTCTGGAGACTCTGAGACTTTCAGCTGAACTTTTTCTGTCTCCCTGGACCACTCCATGGAAACGACCTCTGCTTGCCACAATCTTTGGAGCAATCCTCACTAGGCACCAGCAAACTGGAGGCCTCCCTCGTGCCAGCATCCCCATGGTCCCTTCCTGCTGAACATTCTAACAGGGCAAGTACAGGGAAACAGTTATCCCAGTGACCCATGGGAAATGGAGGCACAAAGCAGGAATGCTGAAGTACTAGAGATGTGTGGCAGCTCCAGGACGTGAGCTTGGAGATCCCAGACAAGCACTCATTCATCCAAACATCCATCCTCCAATGTTTTGATGCTCCTTGGAATTTACATGTCTCTTAATCCACAAAGGGAGGAGGCTCAAAAGCACTTTTAAAACTCCAGATGACACTAAAACCCTGAAGCTATTTTTATCCTCATAAGATCTCACCAAGTACCTTTCTCCTGTTCAAAGAAAGTAAGCTAACAAACTTAGCCTCAGGTTTATTGTTCTTTGAGATGTTCCAATCAAACAACACTTTCTGGGACAGTTAGAGTCCTTCATGCTTTTTTCTCACAAGGATGTGGGATGTAGGATGTAATTCACAGATATCTACAGAGAAAATCTCTGTGTGCCAGAGAGCAGTGGAAGTGTTGAAAATCTCCCTTCTGACAACAGTTAGGTGGTCATCCTGCAATTTGCTTCAACACAGCCATAACTTGTTAAACATCTGCTAAAAACATATGGAATCCTCCTGGGGCATGTAAGGTGATGCCATTCATCCAACTCTTTCACTGCTTCCCTGCTCCCCAGATGACTCCTGCAGAGAGCCAGCAGAAGGCAAGGATTCCCATGTCTGGATGGAGACAATCAAGGACAGACAGAAGAGGCTTTTCTCCTTACCCTGTGTGCAAACACCACTGCCACAGGCAGAAGCAATGGCATCTTAGGAAAGATGAGGATGGAACCTCTAAGCTTTGCTGGAAACAGCCAATAAAATGAAGCAGTAATGAAGTTTTGGGAAGCCCAGGGTGTTGCCAGAGCAGCTGGTCTCCTTCCCCCTGGGCTTTGCTGTGTTCCAGCACTATACTAGAGAGTTTGACAAGCAAAGCCTTAGTGAGCCAGGGAGCAGCCTGAAGCTCACTTCAGCTGAGCTGAAAACAACTGCAGCTTGGCTAAAGCACAAGAGGCACTCAGGAGCCTTCACCCCTCCTGAGGAGCTGTGCAGCAGGCCTGGCCAAGCCCAGGGGATGCAAGCTAGTAACAAGGAAGTCTAATGGCTCCTGGAGAGCCTGGGGAGTGGGGATACCAAACCAAACCTAAAAACCCCTTCACCTGCATTTTAATCCCCCCAGGGGAAGACAGGAGATTGAATGCCAAACATTCCACAGCTGCTTTGCTACACGAGATTAACTTCGTATAACAGGATGACTGACAATATTCCCACTCCAACTTGCTGAAACATTCTGCCCTGAGGCAGGGAGAGAAATGGCACAGAATGCAGAAGGAAGCAGGCAGATGAGCTAGAGATGCTTTGGAGCTTCTCCACCTGAAGCTGAGCTCTGACACAAACTCCTGCAGCATCTCCAGTTAATAATGCATCCTGCTCTGGGCAATCATCACAAGATCTCTTGTTGTAGACAGGCAGCCAGAGAGAACACGCAGAAGAGTTAATGCTGGGGAAAGCTGAAAGCAACAAGCAGCAAAGCATCTAGTTCCAAACTGTGTGAGCAGCCAGCCAAGCCCAAGAGCTACTAAGGTAGAAATGAGGCAACTTCCTTCAGCCACTAAGAGATTTGTAAGCTCACATCACAGCCTGTCCAAGCCAGCAGGGACTCAGCCATAAAGTGATTTACAGGAGTAAGATGGAGAGACAAACTCTTCACTGTGCAAGCTGTAGAGGAAATGCATGTCCCTTGAGAAGGAACTGGCCCTGCTCACCCTGTCACCCATCTGAGGGGACAGTGATGTTCCTTAGTGCTCAGCATCACAGGCAGTGTGGAACACACCAAATCCTCCTCCAGTCACAAGCAACAGCTTCTCAAATTAACTATTTCCTATCCCTGAGAAAAACAGAAACATCCAAATGATCACTGAGCCCTCACCTCTTGGGGCAGCAGTGCCTTTAGGTCCTGGAAAAGACACATTGATAAGCATTGAGAAGATCTCTCAGTCTTCTCTGCTCCAGGCTCAGCAGCCCCAGGGCTCTCAGCCTCTCCTGCCACAGATGCTCCAGTGCCTTCAGTGTCTCTGTAGCATCTGTTGGACTCTCTGCAGCAGTTCCTTATCTCTCTTGAACTGGGGAGCCCAGGACTGGACACAACACTCCAGATGTAGCCTCAGTGGAGCAGAGTAGAGGAGGAGGAGAGCCTCCCTGGAGCTGTTGGCCACAGTGCTGAGAAGACATGAAAAAGCAACAAGCTAGTGAAACACAAGAATGACATGAGCATTCCTGCCTGCATCCAGAGAACAGAATGTCTTGAGAACAACATTGAGACTATCATTTATCCCCACGTGGATATTTGCACTGGAATATGCCAGTATCCCTGGCAAAGTTGGAACAGCTCCCGAAGGAGGTTGGAAGACTTGCTCTTCTGTTCCCAGTGGGTTTCCTCATTAAGCAGGAATGTTTATTAGAGCTTGCTTCCTCTAACAGGATCAGCATAAAAGGCAAGAGATGAGGAGGAAAAGGAGGGACAGACTTAGGACTTGTCATCTTCCAGGTTTTGTCCTGAAGATTGAATCCATCACTTTGCTGAGGCTGAGTCTGCACTGAAAGGATGATCAAGTGTGACTTTACAAGATGCTCTCTGTACCTACACAAGGCCTTGCCTTTCACAGGAGCTCTGGGCACTGAGCACAAACCACAGGCCAAGGAGGAAAGGGATAGGGAAATCCAGGCAGGTTTCTCCATCAGGTGTCACATTGCCCACATGTTCCTGCTTTTCCCTTGCTTCCCAGAGCACTGATGGAGGTGAGAGCACAAGCAGCTGTTTGTGCTGTGAGGTGTGCAGGCAGTGGGAGGATGCTCTCAGCTCCAAGCTGTCCCACGCAGCATGGATTGATGCTCTGGGGCAGCAATTAGGGACTCCCCATGGCTCCTGCACTCCCCTCCATCTGCAGGGCAATCCCATCCAAGTGGATCCATGCACAGCCAACAGTGCCAGCCTCCCCTGCAGCCAGCAGGGACTATTAAGAGAGGTCACTGGGGCAGATGGAATATTCCCCACTGGAAAGCACACACACAGCTATAGATTTTGCCCTTGAACAGAGCCTGGAGCAATTTCCAGCAGATAAATGAAAGCTGCTGTTCTCATTGATTCCTTCTTCTAGATTCATTTGCATCACCTCCTGCTTTGAGTCATAATGATCCCAGCTCCAGTCTCACTTGTTTTTTATCTTCCCTATTTGCCTGGTTTTTCCCATTGATTGGCTCACTCTCCCCACAGCACTAGAGCAGGGAGAGGAAGCCCTTGTGCTAAGAGAGCCTGGGAGGGATGCTGCTGCTCCCCACACTGCTTCTGAGCAGCTTTAGGCTCTCCAATTGTTTGGCAGTTAGATTTGCTCCTTGCCGCCAGCCCCAAACTGGCCTGGCAGCCCAGAGCAGCCCAGAGCAGCCCTGTGCTGCTCCTGCCCCAGGCCAGAGGAGTTTGGCCAGGATGAAGAGCCCAAGCTCTGGCCATTTGCTGCCTGGCAGCAGCTCCCTCCCCTCCTGGGCTGACCTGCCACTGACCCAGCCAATTCAATTAGTGCCCTTCTTCCTTCAGCAAACAAGCCCCACATGGCCCAATCCAAACAGGGTGGATTTGGCAACAAATGGACTGAAACAGCTCCTAGAGACTTCAATGCTGTCCCTGCATGTGCTCCCTCTGCTCCAGCCTGCCCACAAATACACTCAGGGCATCAGTAGGATCCAGCACACACGACACAGAAGAGCTTGAGGGGTGGATCTGCCCAACAAAACCCAACAAAGAGAGAATCATAGAATCATTCAGCTTGGGAAAGACATTTAAGACAATCCAGTCCAGGCATGAATCAAGCACTGCAAGCCCAGCACTAACCCACATCCCTCAGCACCACAACCACATGTCTCTTCTATCCCTCAGGGATGGGGACCCCATCACTGTAGCAATAAAATAGATTCAGGTATTTCACTATCACCTCATTAGATAGTATAGCTGTATTTTTATCCTGACTGACCTGGCTTTGCTGATTTGGAGATACAGGAATATCTGAGGCTGCTCCTTTCCATGTTGTTAGCCCAGATATGCTTACAACTCCTCTCTTCCCACAAGCACCAAAGCTGTGGATACATCATTTGCATCAAGGTTTTTCTCTTGAATGAAACATTATCAACTTATGGCCAGAAATTCCTTCTTGCTTCACATCAGGAGAAGTGAGAGCAGAGGAGCAGAAGTCATCAGCCACAGGACACTGGGGAGAGTTTCCTTAGCTTAGCCGTGGGTGCTTCCAGCTGCCTTCTGCCTGCCTGGCTCATTCCTGTCACAGATGGGGAAGCATGGCAAGCCCACCTAAAGGAGCCTAAAGGTCACTGTGCCAGCTGCAGAGCCCACACAGCCTTGCACAAACACACATGGAAGCAATCAGGGAGGCAAGGGAGCTGAGATGGGAAGCAAGCTCCTTCAGGCCTGCTGCAGGAATCCTTCCAGCTGAGCTGCACAAGGCTGAATTCCCAAGGCTCTGACTGCCACAGCTTGTAGCTCAGGGTGGAAAAAACATGATTTACTGTTTCCTTGCCACTAAGATGCTGTTATTTTTGTGGGGTTTGTGTTCAGATGAAAGCATGAGGCCAGGGTTGCTCTTCCGTGAGCATTCAGCTCAGCAATTACATTTGGGGTGCTCTTAGGAATTTCCAGTGAAAGGTGACATGCCCCTTGGATGGAAACAACTGTGTTCCTGGCACACTGGAGACTGCTGGCAAGTGACACAGCATGTCACTTCATCAAGCCATTCACACACACTTGGTGATAGGCCACTGCATCCATCTCTGTGCCTCTGCACTCAGTCAGCATCCAGCATCAGCATGGCCACTCAGGATGCTTCTATGCCATCATCCCCCAGAGCTTTGGGATCTCATTTTAAACTAACTGGTTACATGTTCTGGATTGTGTCAAATCAGCAGAGCTCACTGCATGAGAGCTCAGGATGCAGGCAGAGGCAGGGATGGGGAGCACTGCTCAGGGCTTTCTCTTCTCATCTCCCTGCATTTGACAAGATGTTCTGTCTCCTGGTGCCAAAACAGCATCAAAGACAGAACCACAGGGGCTGCAAGGTGTTGATCCCATCACAGGGAGAGAATCAAGGCACAAGGGAACAAGCTACCCAGCAAATCCCCTCACCAAGCATAAAGCAAGCAGCTGACCCTCAGTTTTGATCTTGGACTACCATCTCCAGCTGCTTTTTCCTGCATTTCCAATTGAAAGGCAAAGCCCCAAAGCTGCTCCAGAACAGGTTTTCCTGTGCAGCTAGTTGGCAGAGCCACAAGCTGCACAGAGCAAAATAATTGTGTGGGGACAATGGAGCCAAAGCTTTCCCTTGCTGATTGAGCATCAGGGCACAGGCATGCTCTGTTCTAACAGCTGGACTAAGCCTTTGGCTCAATGTCCCCAAACTGCCATTCCAGGGGCTGCCTGCAGCAAGTGGATGCTCTGTCAGCATGGAATAACAGCTCTCCAATAAACATACCTCATGTTTGAGCGTCTAACTGCCATGGCTAATAGGGATGCAGATCAGGGAATTCACCCCAGGGGGATTTGAAGCCATATCCTTTCTCATCCTTAGTAGATTATTTTCTTGGACACACAGTTCAGTTTTTGAGCAGCTAGCATGAACTAAAACACAGTGGTGCCTGTTTCCAGCAGACACTTTCTCTGTTTCACCCAGAGCAACAGTTCCAAATCACTTCCCATCAGTGCAAGGAACTGCACTGCCTAGGCCAAGCATCTCCATCTCTTGAACATCTCTGCTGTTCCCCAAGAAGGATCTTGACACTCTCAGTGCTGCCAAGCAGGACTAACAAGGTACAAGACTTAGGAGATAGGATTCAGACTCAGCCCTTCTCCCTTCTGCCTAGACTTTACACTTGCATGCAGCTTACATCTTAAGCAGGATAATTATTGGGAAGTATTACAGCACAAGATGAATCACTCAACTTTATTAAGCTTTAATGACTGTTTTGATTGCTCCAACTGAGCTGACAGGGCTGATTCTGCTCTATTTACTAGACCACTTGAAAACAATATCAATAATTCCAGCAGTAGAGCTGCTGGTTTTCCCTCCTCTTTCCACACTTGGCCAGCAATCCAGGCTCTTGGTGTCTGCACACTGACTTATGGAAAACGGGGTGGCATCATGCCACAGCCCAGGGAAGCATCACCTCCCAGATGGGGACAATTGATCCAAGAGATAACAGTCAGCACTGCTAGTTGCTACCCCAGGAGCTGGAGAAGCAGAGCCCTGAGAGGTCTCTGCCATGTCATAGAGATGAGAGACACTGAGGAGTTTGGTGTGTGCCCATCCTCTCTGCCAAAAGGAGCAAATCCCACTCAGTGTAGTTCAGTCACTTGACTTGACACATCCTGTTACTAGAGCAGCAGTGGCAATTTCATCACGCTGGAGGGATTTAGAGATAGGATAAGGGGAGATGTTTATCTCCAAGCCTCTTACAGATCCATTTCCCTCGTGAGGAGCGAAGGTTACCCATGGTGTACATCACACTGCTTGCTCTGGTAGCTCTGGCTCTGGTTGTATTGCATCACACCAGAGCACAACTCCTGGGCCACGTCTAGTCCTTCCTGACTCTTTCTTCTTTTTGTTCTGTTTAAACCTTAAGTTCCTGAGGTCAAACAGAGTGACCCTAGCCTTTATCTGGCATCTGAGAGAAGCACGGAGCCTTTTGGCACTGTGGGAACCACACCTTCAAAAGACTTAGAATCAATGCACCCAGCACAGTGCCTGCAGCACTAACAACTGGCTGAGCAAAGGCAGGATTTTCCTAGAGGTTCCCAGAGAACCCCAGCAGAACATTGCCCTAGCTGAGGACATCCCCAGCCATACAGCATGGGAGCTTTGGGAAAGCTTTCAGCCAGCCTGGTGCTTTAGGATGGGGCAAATTCCTAGGAGGACAAACCTGAGCCTTCTGATCTCCCACTCTAAAAGAACCTCAAATATCACCACAGAAGAACTGTGAACCTGCAGCCTGTAGGAATTCCTCTGACAAAGCCTTGGGATCACACAAACAAGGTTATTAATAGAGAGCTGCCTCTCCAGCAGCCAAAGGATGCTTCCTGCCATTCTTCTCTCCGCACCAATTCAAGGCACAGAAGCCTTGCCTTGAGAAAACCTCATGTGCTCCCTTCTGCTCTTTATCTTCCCCTGCACTGCATTTCCTGTCAGGACTGTAGGGCAGCACAGCAGGAAATCTCTTTGCACCTCTGTGACTGCCAAATCCTGAGCCAGAAGCTTGCCTCAGCTGGAGCTCAGCAGCCCCCAGCCCCAGGGCAGGATGAAGGAAGAGGCCAGACCCCAAAGGCAAGACTGGGGCTCTTGTGCCTGTTCTAATGTTTTCTTTTGGCTGTGTTGCTGCTGAGCCTGCAGGCATCCTTTGTCCTCCAGTTCATTTGCTCAGCTCCTAGAGTTACAAGAGGGCTGGGGAATCAAGGAAAGAGATGACACAAGCCCTAGGATTATCACACAGCAGCAGCACCCAGAAAAGACACAGGCAGAGCCAAACTCTTCATTGCGCATGCAAAGCTGAAACCATCATTGCCACACAAGTACCAAACACCCAAAACACTACAAGATGCTGGCAAGGATAAAGGGGAATGCAAGGTGACTGGGAATAGGATACAATGGAAAGTTGGGATGACATTTTTCAGACTGAACCACTGGAGTTTACAGCTGTTGGTCTCACAGAAGGCAAAGAGTGTTGCTGTTCTTGTTCCAGGCTGCAAACACTGCCTTGCTTTCCCTACTGGCTCCCATCCTTACCTAGGGGTATGGAAGAAGGTAAGAGCAGTCCAGCAGGAGATAAGGAGCCTCTGAAGGTATTGGAGTTGATGGGAGGCCATCCAGGCTTTCTTCAAGGACAGCTGGTGAGGGGAGACCGTGCTGACCTTAGGAGATGTTGGGTTGCTCAGTGCACTAAGTGGTAGTGATGTGAAATGCAAAAGGCAACCCAGCAAAGAGCTGAAAAGGCCACAGCTCCTGCTGTGTGTCTAAGCTCAGTCCTCAAGCCCTGCAGCCTGCAATTGCCTTCCAGTTTTAACAAAGGAAGAAAACAAAAAAAATACCCTAAACCTTTCTCTAAGTTTTCTCTTCCAGAGGGCAAACTTCTTCCTGACCATTTCCATGGGTGACCCCTTAAAAATGCACAGCTCCCTGCCCAGAGCCTCCCAGCTCCACATGGACTTAAAACTGAACCTCCTCTTCTTTCCTCTCAACTGCAGATAAAAATAAAACATTACTAACAGCACTGGCAGCAGCTCTCACTACACATGAGGATGGCAGGGAGAGGAGTGAGGGATAAGAAGATGCCTAAGTTTAGCCCAGGCCCAGGGCTAAGTTACAGCCATTGCTCTATCACCAGTGACCCCTTCCCAGCAGAGGCTGGCATGAAACCAGAGCAAATCAGGTCAGGAGAGAGATGTGAGCCCCAAGAGAGCTCCAAAGCTAGCAGAGACTTAGAGGCAGTGCCTGAGGAATAGCTCAGGCCAACTGAGCCACCTCAAAGCTCACTTAGCTCCTCCAGACTCACATTCCTTTCTGAGCCAAAAGCATAATGTCTTGTTAATAATGAATAGCTCTGGGTCTCCTGTACTTAACACTGGAGCTGTGAGCAGAGCCACAAGCCCCCACAAGTGACATTTACTGACCCATAAGTGCCCCAAAATGACCCAAAGTGCCCCATAAGTGCCCCATAAGTGTCCCATAAGTGTCCCTTAGTGGTCCACAAGTGCCCCTCTAGTGACCCTTAGTGGTCCACAAGTGCCCCTCTAGTGCCCCAAAAGGGACCACAGAGCCCCATAAGTGACATTTACTGACCCACAAGGGACCCAAATTAGCCCCAAATTAGCCCAAATTGCCCCAAAATTGACCCAAAATCACCTCAAATTTGATCCAAAATTGACGCAAAATGAACTAAATTTGACCTAAAATGAACCAAATTTGACCCAAATTTGACTCAAAATTGCCTCAAATTTAACCCAAATTTGACCTAAATTTGTCCACCCCACCAACCAAATTTGACCCCAAATGAACTAAATATTACCTAAATTTGACCCAAATTTGACACAAAATTGCCACAAAATTGCCTCAAAATTAGCCCGAAATTGACACAAAATGAACTCAGATTGGACTCAAATTTAACCAAAATTTAACCCAAAATTAGCCCAAATTTGACCCCAAATTTGACCCAAAATGAACTATATTTGACTCAAAATTAGTCCAAATTTGACCCCAAATTGCCTCAAATTTCATCCAAATACAAGCACCCCACAGCAGGGCTCAGTGAGCAAGCTTCTCCAGCACTTCTCTTGCTACCTGTGGGGCACAGAGAGAGATCTATGGGGCAGGGATCTATGGGGCAGAGAACATCACCTTCTGCCCCATAGATTGCCCCACACCTACCTCAGGAGGCACTGGGGGCAGCTTGGGCTCCTCTAGGGGTCTGAGAGCTGTTGGGCAGAGACTTGGGGGTCAGGGGCTGCCCCATAAGTGATGCTTCCTGCCCCATAAGTGCTACTTCTGCCCCATAAGTAATGCTTTCTGCCCCATAAGTGCTAACCAAGGCCAGGAGGGAGCTCAGCAACTGTGGTGCAGAGAGAGAGAAAAATCTATGGGGCACAGCTCCGTAAGTGCCATCCCTTGCCCCATAAGTGCCTCCCCTGCCCCATAAGTGCTTTCACCATGGGGCAGGATCTCCTCCAGCAGCTCCAGCTCCCTGGCAGTCACCTCTGGAAGCTCCTGTGGGACACATCAGTGACCCATAAGTGACCTCCCGCCCCATAAGTAACCCAGAAGTGCCCCACAAGTAACCCAAAAAGACCCATAAGTGATCCAAAAGTGACCCAAAGTGACACTTACTGACCCAGAAGTGCCCCAGAAGTGCCCCACAAGTGCCCTGCTCCCCACAGCTGCCTTACTGACTCGGCACACGCACATTCCTTTTCTGGCACAGCATCCTGCTAGCCCTGAAGGGATCATTCCCGTGCAAGGCTCCAGATTTAATGAGAATTATTCCCATTTTAACACTACCAAAGGATT
>VWZO01013019.1:321291-416391 GCA_013396975.1 Bucco capensis
GGGGGGGGGGGGGGGGGGGCAGGCTAAGGCTCTGCACTGAGTGACTGAAGCAATGAAGGGTGAGGAAAATGGGATTTTTATGAACTGAAGCTCATCTCTTCAAGTAACCTTGGAGCTGAAAGCACATTGGGAACAGGATGAGTCTGGATTGATCATGGCTTCATTAGCATTTGTCAGGGGATGCTGCTGGAAGATGGGATGTCTCCAGAAGTGCTCCCTAATGGATCAAATCCACTAGCTGCCACTCTCAATTAAGTGGAGTTAATGAGATCTCTGCTCAGCCCATAGAGAAGAGGGCAGTGTCTCCCTTGTTCATTGTATTGACATCCAATTTGCATATTGCCACTTCAAACGATTCAAGGAGGGGAAATACAACCCAAACAAACCCTTGAGAGTTTTCCCTGCTTTGTAAACATCTCATTTTCCACTACAAATCTTCACCAACACAAGTGTCTCTTGGGCAGCTTCATTCTCTGCAGGATGTGGCCTCATTCCTAATGAGAAGCAGGCTCAGGAAAGCCCAAGCAGCAAGGACACTTCTTGTCCCTTGGCAATGTCCCAGGGCAGTACTGCCCAAGCCACCAAGCCCAGGTTGTCCATGAAGAGGGAGATGTCCCATTCATCCCCGGAACCATCACAGGTCAGCTTGTTAGGATACTGAGCATCCTGCTCCAGCACCTGGGAACGTGCAAGATGGATCTGCAGGCTCAGTTCTGTGAGCTGGGATGGGAAAGGCACTGAAGGGATCTCAGTGCCATCTGCTTTCTTCACAGGTCGTTCCTACAAGTGGAGCAGAAAGAAGAAAATGGCAATAACTATTACTGATAATGATGTTTCTAGAGAATGATACATAAATAAATGTTGTTTGCAGAGCCCAGTTCAACACTCTGTGGCTGGAGGCTCCAAACAAGCCATCAGCCATGAGCTCAGCACTCAGCTCACCCTTCAAAAGTATCAACATCATCGTTAATTAGCTCTTGATTCTCAATTTGCTTGCCAAGCCTGTCCAGCACAATCTGAAATCCTCTACTCTCTCCACATGCCCTAAACTAGCACAGGCAGTGAGAGGAGAAGCCCACCCAAAGATGCTTTGCACTTTACCAATCCAATCCCAAGAAGCATGGACGAGTTCCTCCCCCCCCCCCCCCNTGCTGGGAAGTCTGGGGCCAGCTTGGTGAACTCCTGGCTTCATCCTAGCAGCCAGGAGCTTGTTCCTGTAAGCCAAGTCCATTCAGTTGGTGTGGTGGGAAGTCTGAGTCAAGAGAGATTGTGGTCAGTGAGGGGTCAGTCATCCCCAGCCAGCAAGCTGCTCCATGTCTTGATTGGAAAAGGACCCACAGACTGCCCCAATGGTGCTAGCATCTAGAAAACAAGATCACTATGTACTGGCTTAGCAGAAGAACTGAATGAAATGTCTAGAGAGAAGAATCTGCAGCCCATGATGGAGACACACTCTGACCTGGAGAAAGCCAAATCCACATCCAAGCACACAACACACCAGGCATTAGGAAAGAATGATGTCTGCCCTGCAACAAGGAGGATGTGCTCCAAGCACAAAGGAGTTGGATTCAGGAAGATGCTTAACAACACTGAGGCAGCACTCACAGGTAGGCAAAGAACCTGCAAGCACAGAGGCAGAGGGACAAAGGCTCAGCAGGACACTTGATAAAGCTTCTGGCAGAAGATGGGATGCATTTTCCTAGCTCAGATTCATCTGCAAGGGGTCCTGAGTGCCTGTGATGTGCTGTCTGCTCCTTCTGATCACACCAAGCTGCTGGGACCAGCTCCTTCACCACTCTGGACAAGTGCAAGCTCCTCACTAATGGCCACTGGGATACTGGCGGAAACAGAAGAGAAGACTCAAAGTTACCCAAAGCCCAGACACACCTCTGCTCTGGAGCCCTGGATCCTGCAAGGACATCATCTCACTGGATCCTGCAAGGACATCATCTCACTGCTGCTCAGCAGGGTGAGGGGATGCTTTGCAACCCAGAGCCTGTAAAGCACAGCATCCAGGTTAGAATACAGGTTCATAATCCTATTTGGTCCTATTCCAGCTCTTTTCCTTGTGAACTATGAGAAAACCCTTCAGAAAGCTGAAACCAGGCCATGAGGAGTTAAGTGAGGATGTACCAGAGGCTTACACAACCCCTTTTAGGAGAAAGTCATTTCCCATGCTTGGCACAAGAGATTCTTGCCACAAAGCAAGGAATTGTGTGTGCTTTAGCAGCACAAGCCTGCTAGAAGCTGGTTTAATAGCTTTACTAGCAACAGGTTACTAATAGCTTGGGTTCACTAGCAGTGTAGTTTCACCTAAAGACCTTTAACCAGCTTACCAGCCTCAGAAGACTTGCACATGAGTAGATTTTATACAGACAAGTTTGCGGTTACAGTTCAGTAATCACTACAAAAGATGCTTTGAGATCCACAGGCTTACCCATACCCACTCATAACTAAGGCAATCCCTTCCCAGAAGGCAAAAAACCACCCCATGGGGAGAACTACACCAACTTGTGAGCCCAGGATGATCACAAAGGATGAGGAACATCACCAGTTCATTACTAGGAAGCTTGCTTGAGGTCACAGCTCTATTCTAACCACATTAATTACTAGCCCAGGACAGCTATAGAGCAGCTCATTGGTGACACACAAAAGAGCTCCCAAGAAGCCTGAGTGCTCTCCTGATTTCCAGTTCCAGCAGCAATCCTTTCCCTCTGGAGATGAGCTGGGAGCCTGGCCCAAGGAGCAGCAGCAGCTTTCTGAGCATTCAATGCCCTCTCCTTCCCGTGAGACTGACCACATAGAGGAACGGTGCATGGAAGGAAACAGCAACGATGAGAAGGAAAGAAGTAGAAGTTCCTCACGATGCCTTCATCTGCTTTGGGCAGAAACTGGAGATAGAAGCCCAACCCATATACAGAAGTGAGAAGTATACAACTGCGTGCTGCTCCAAGAAACAAGGGAAAATTATCCCTAAAACCGCCAGGCATGCAGCACAATGTGTTTACCAGGAGAACGCATTGGTAATGACAAGTTGGTTTAGCTAGCCAGGAATAAGTAGGAGCAGAAGGAAGGAAGGGCTGAGGGTCAGCATCTCCTCCCCGGAGCAGGCGATGCTGCTGCGGCAACGCCAGAGCAGAGCTTGGCTGCTGCAATAGCTTCCCCTGCTGGCCACAGGCGAGCTGGGCACCCACATCCTCCCCTTCCCTCCTTTCCCTTCTCCTTCCAGCCCCACACTAGAGGCTGAAGTAGAAGCAGCAGCACCCTTTCACACCCAGCAGCATCTGACCCTCTCAATCAGGGTCCTGGGAGAGCGTTGGCAGCGGTCAGCCAGAGGAGACAGCCCAGCCTGAAGAAACACATTGTGCTCATCCATCAGACAGATTATTGCACCCTAGTGTGGGTCCAGCACCTATTGAAACATCACTCTCTCTGCTCTGAAGTCTTGCCTTGAGCCCAAGCAGTTGCCACCAGGGTTTGCTGATAGCACCCCAGCTCCTTCTTCCCTGCAAACTTTACTCTTGTTTCCTCAAACATCTTTGAGGACTTAGGTCAGGCTTATTACTTCCTAAAGCAATAGCTCCATACTCCATCAGCACACTGACATATGTCCTTCCAGGGACAGCCATTGGAACTGGCTAGAAGCATCACCATGGCACAGAATCTGAAGGAATTTTGAGGTTCATTTCCTATCCACTTCTCCAGCAGCAAGCAGTCACCTCACTACAAGGCGGCAAAGTTTACTCCAGAATATAGCCTGGGAAATGATCTCCTCTCTGGCTGCTGAGCAGCATCTTCACACTCCACTGATGTCCACGTGGGCCTCAGAACAGCTCTGGACAGGCTCTGTGCTGCCTTCAACCAACAAGGTGTCCATGATTTGCATGGAAAGCAGAAAGGGGTGGAAGGGAAAATCACTGCAAGGCACAAGCTGTAGGCAGAGATGGTTTTTTAGCAAAGTCTTTATTACAGAAATATTCACCCTCTAGACTTTTGTGTCTGTACATGCATTTCTTCCAGTAGGAAGAGGTTGCTAAAAACAGAGGAAAAACAAGAAGGAAACCCAGCATGGGCTCCTTTTGACTTGCTGCTTGGCATTGGCATCTGGAACTGAGCAAGAATCTTACAAAGATGAACACTTGGAAGAAGAGACTTGGTGCTACACAAGCTAGTAAGCTTCACTGCTAAGAAGGTGCTTCTGCTCTAGCGAAGCTCAGCCTGAAGGGTCTGTGAGCAGGGGAAAAAGCCTTAGCAGACCTCCACAGGCTCCAGCTGCCCATCATATCCACTCTCCCCAGCCCCTGCTGTGTGCAGGGAGAAGGACAGAGCAGCAACCTTGCTCCCCTGCACTAGCCTTGCCTCCTGGAGCACAGCTGAGCAGGTCATGATGCTATCGCTTGGAACCAGGCTTATTTCCATCAATCCCACCCCTGACAAGAGACAGTGCTGGGAGCACCTCTGTAAGGCAAAGGCTCCCTCACCAAGTCCCAAGAGCATCCCCTTCTGTCTCCTCCAGCTTCCTGCTGGCAGGGTGTTGCAGCCACATGCAGCTGCAGGACTAAGCTCAAGCCACCTGTGAGACTGAGGATTTGCATGCAGCTCCCTCATCTGAGCAGATGGGGCAGCTTTGCATAGCCATGTCCTGCTTTCTCCCACTCTGCCCCACTCCTGGCTGCTGCCACTGCTTGAGCAGAGCAAAGAGCTCAGCCACTGAAAGCACAGAACCCCCCAGACTGCAGCTGCAGACCCAGCTGCTTCTCTGCTGCAGTCCTTGCACTGCAGACAGAGCTCAGCATGCACCCATGCTCCACAGTGGAGTCAGAGGACTGGACAACTGCAATAAAAGCAACTTATCCTTCTCTCCAAAGTGCAGAACCTCAGCTGGGCACTGGCAGCAGTGAGATCTCCCATGTACGGAGTCAGAGGACAGCCTAGGCTGGAAGATGCATAGCAGCAGCTGACAGGTTCACTGCAAGGCAGGAGAAAGCCTATAAAGCATCACTAGGTACCACCACAAGTCAGTGAAGCTACCCAAGCACTGCAATCTCAACAGCAATCCTGGCTCATGGGACAAAGGGATGGGGCTAGAGAGGAATGATGTGTGCTAGGAGAATGAGGGGAGAGAGGAGTTATTGCAGATGAGGTCCAGTGGGTTGTAGAATGGAGAATTGAATAGGATTGTTTAAGATGGAGCAGGCAGCAAAAGCATTGTCCCCTCAGCTTAACCAGACAGTTCAGACAGTTCTGCTTCTTGAAGTAGAACTACTCCAGAGGCAGGATGCAGGTGGCCCAAGGGCTCTATTGCCAGCAGAGCAGGCTGTGCTGCAGCTCTACGAGTTCTTAGCAGAGTGGGATCAGCAGTGGGGTCACAGGAGGCAGTGCTGGGACAGGCTGGGTGGGAGGCAGGAATGTTCTGTTTGCTCCTTGCTCTCTGGAGTCAGCCAACTCAAGACTTGGGCACTTTGGTGTAGTCTTCACTGTGGATGTTCTTGCAGAGTGAGATGGACAGGATCATCCCCAGTAGCTGGAAAACAAGCCATGAAAAATGGGAACAACATCAGCAAGCTCAAAGAGAACAAGGTGGGCACAAAGGGCAATACAAGGGGCACAATACACTGATCTCTTAATGACAACACACAGGTGAACAGAGCTGGTCCACAATACAAGGAAAAGGCAATCATCAGCATGACCAAAGATGTGTCTTCAGCTGGAAACTGCCATGGGCTTTCTAAGGCAGTGAAGTGGGATCTCACTAGTGAGATGCTGCTTGCTTGCCTCCTTCTTTCTGGTGACACAAACAGTGAATTGCCAGGTGCCAGGCACAGCAGCAGGAACAAGCAGTCAAGGCTTTGTTCCATTTGTCATCCCAACAGAGGAAAGCAGCAGTTCAAAGCTGCAGCTGGACACAACAAAGCTACAGCAGGTGCCTATCACTTGAACAGCATCTCCATGGTGAGTCAGGATAAATTCACATCAGGAGTCACTCACCTCTATAACAGCAACCCCAGTGCAGACCCCAAGAATGACACCAAGGTTGTCCTTCAACCACTTCTCTACACCCTCCACGCATCCCTACGGAGAAAACATGGTCAGGAGGGCAGGAAGCATCCATCTCAGCATCTCAAGGCTGAACATCCATGAGCTCTCTCTGTGCCTGCAGAGGTGATGCCAGCTCCATGCTACACGAAGTTTCACAGTGCCTTTAGCAGAAAAGGGCAGGGTTTCAACCCATTTCCACAGGCACTTCCAGCAATAGTGATGTGAGAAGATGCCTTCAGTAGCTGTGAGAGGAACAAAGAGCAGGCCAGCAGAGTGGAAGCTCAGGCTGCAGCCCTAACCCCTCACCTGCTGATGGACAGGCCAAGCCGCGGACGTCACGGTGCCATTCACATCCAGCTCACAGAAAGCTCTCTCCACCTGCAGCTCCTTGGAGCTGTTGGAGCAGGAGCAGGGATAGGCACTCAGGCTCCGGTTGAGAAGAAGCTTGTTGTTTTCCCAGTCCTTTGCTCCAGTCCAGCCACAGCAGGCAATCTAAGAAGCAGACAGAGAGAGCATCACAGTCTTAGGCTGTGCCCTGAGGAGGCACTGCCTGTTGCTCTCCAGGCAACAGCTCCACTCAGGCCATGCTGCTTCCATCACTTACTTCCATTACAGCCTTACTGCATCAGCCCCAGATACTCTGCTTTTAGCAGGCCCTACAGCCTGACATCAATGTCATGCAATTGGATTACTTCTTGCCAACTCAACCCTAGCAAACCTCAACTCTTTTCCAGGTGACAATGCTCAACAGAGGGAAAAGTGCAAAGCAGAAGCTCCTGGTGAGTTGGCAAGTGGGTGAGTGAGCAAACAGCTCAACTCCTACACTACACCAGGACAGGCACTTAGTTTCCAAACAAGTAGTTTGGAAGAAACTACCCCTGCCTTGCAGAGGTTTGGATGTGAATTCAAGAGCAGTCTGCAGAGCATCCTCCTCATTGCAAATGCTGAGAGACTAGAGCATGTGAGACTCCTAACACTTGACTTCTCTACAAAACCTTCTTCTTCTGTTCCTACACAGGAGAATTACTGCAGGCTTTGCAGGCTGAAGAAGGGAAGAAAAACACTATTTCTTGTGTACATAGCACACGTGTGTCCCATGCTGGGCATGCATTTAACCACAACAGCCAGCTTGGAGTTTAGCAGCACACAGCCATGGTGATGCCTGAACACTGACCTAGCTGTTTCCATGCCCTCAAGTCACTTTGAAAGGCCACAAAGTGCCCTGACAAATGGCATCATCTGCCTCCTGCTGTCCCTGGGACTCACCTGTGCTTGCACGTAGTCCCATGCATCTTGTAAGTTCCTCTCCTCATCATTGGAGGGGTCATAGTCTTCAATGAGATTTCCAACTATGTTAGACAGTTCTTCTTTCAGCTGGCAAGAGAAAAGAAAGCAGGAGAATTGGATGAGCCAATTCCTTTTCTTTGGGGCTTAGGGTACATAAGGGTACAGCAAAGCCAGAGACACTAAGCCAGAGGAAGCAGTGCCTACTGTCAGAGAGAATCTTTTTTACATCAGCAACTCTTCTTCCCAGGAAAAGTGCAGCTCAGCTCTCTGGGTTCAGCTCTGCCAGATGGGAGGCAGCTGCATAAGCTTTCCCCTCATGCTGTCCAACTCTTCCCCTTTTAATGACTTTGCTTCCCTTTTTCCTTCCCTTCAAATCAAGGCAACCTGACCTGCTTCTCACTAATGGGATTGGCCCTGGCTGAGCCATAAGCCTTAGCAGTTACTGAAGCTCCAAGCTCCCATCCCCATCCCTCCTGCACACCGCTGCTCCACATGCAGACAGAGACTTTATCATCTCCTAGATGCAGCTGAGCAGCAACACTCAGCTCAGCAAGCAGGATGCCATCTGTGACATTACTCCTTTGTTAGCCCTAAAAAAACCCCACCAGTTTCAATGGGCAACAGATGTGGGGAAATGGATGTTGCATCAGCATCCTGCCAGGCTCACTGGGCAATTCCAGGCTGCAGGGGCATTCCTGCAGCAATGCCCATGGGGCAGGGAGAGCTGCAGCCTTCCTGGCAGACACTCAGCCTTGCACGTTAACTATTTCAGCATGGGGAAGGACTTGAAACATCAAGTGCATCTGTTCAGTAGCTACTAATCAAGAAAAGGCAAGTAGAGGGGAGTAAAGGAGTAAACCTATCTCCTTTCCTGCAGTGCCTAGCAGTTCCAAGCAGCAGAGGAGTTATCACCTTGCCAAGCTCCTTTCCTCCACTTGTTATTCCTTGTTTTCTATCTAACAGCACCCAGCACTCTCACTCTCTCCCTGCTCTGAGGTTCAAAGGAAGAGATAAAGCTCAAAAGCTGGAGTTTCCTAGAGCAGACCAAGAGCTGGAGGAGAAATACCAACAGAGGTAGGGAATTTCACAGCCTGAGAAGTCATCTTTCCCATCACAGGAGGCAGCAGGGACCCTACTGCATCACTGTGGCTCCCAGTTTAGCTGTCAAACAGCTGGAGGCCCAACTGGGCTCTGCCCCACACAGGCAACCTCCAGCCAGGCCAGGCTGTGGCAATAATAATACACTTTGGTAGCTCAAAAGTTATTCCCTTGACACTACCAAGCAGCTTACAGTGTGAAACTGCATTCCTGACCAAGAGATCCACCTCAAAATGCTCAACCACTTGGCTTGGAGCTCACACTGCAGTACAGGAACTGGCAGACATTTCCCTTTGCTCTTGGTGAGAGAGGAGAGCTCTTCCAAGGGGAGTTTTACATACAGGTGTGGGAGGATTCAAGGGATGGAACAAGATGACACAAGGAGGAAAGGCACTTGGAAAAAGCAATCACTCAGGCTGCTAACCCCTCTAGGCAGAAGTGATCTCAGCATGGGAGCATCTCTGCTCCAACAGCAGCCTGCAGCAGGATCAAGAGGAGCTGTGGGCTAAAGCCTTTCAGGAATTTGTTTTTGCTGTTCCCACTACCCCAAAACAAATCCTGCACACCAAACAGAGCTTCATAAGCCTTGAGAAAGTAGCACATCTCAGGCTGGCAGAGCAAGCAGCAGCTAAGTGTACAGCAAAGCTGCTGAGCTGGGGGACAGGAGAGGAGAATCCAGGGATGTCTGCTAACAGCACAGACCCATTGGGAAGAAAGAATTTCTAGCTGTCTCCTGCTCCACCCCAAAGCAAGAGCAAGGAAAACAAGTACAGCAAGAAACACTTACTGTTTCCTTCTGGAAGTAGATGACCAGTCCAGCAGCAACCTGAGTTATGAGGATTGCCATCAGGCAAGTGAAGTACTGGAAAGCAAAGAGATGAGCACTGTCAGCCTTTAGAAAGCTCTGTACATAACAGCACAAGGTTTAGTGACATTTCATGCCCAAGAGAAGTCATAACTTGGCCTGCACACAAGCTTTGCTATCAACCCTGCTGCACCACTAAGAGGACAATGCCCACTGGGAATGGACAAGAAGGGAATCAAAGGATACAGCATCACCTGGGAAATCTCTCCTCAGCCACTTCATGGTGACATCCACCCTCTCTGATGTCACAGAGCTATTAGCTCATCCCCAGTAATGTCTGAGGAGCCCCTGTTGACTGCTGGAGAACTGAAGGCATGCTAGTTACAAACTGGGCCTATTGACTCTCCCAGGAGAGCTGAGCCCCAGCCACAGAGCAGCACACACTGTGCAGGAGTGGATCTAACACAGAGAGAGCATCCGTTCTCTTACCAGACCCAAGAGACATCTGATTTCATTGACTGCTCCCAGACAGCCCAGGAAGCCCATCAGCATGGTGAGAGCCCCAACACCAAGCAGGACATAGGCACCAGTCTTCAGGGAGGGAGATGACATCTCTGGAGGGGAACAAAATGAGCTACTGACAAATACACCCTTCCCAACTTTTCCCTGTTGTTGGCCACAGGTCCTAGGCCAGGATGCTGCTCCTCCTTCCTCACCAATCCTGAGCCTCTCACTGTGCAGTACTGACATGGCAAAGCCTTCCAGGAGTGTCCTTCACCAGACTGCTATTCCCTGCCCTGAAATCTGCTCAGCCATCACGGGGCAAGGCATGGGAAAGGAAGCAAGGGAGCAGGGAGGAAGAGTTGAGGCTGGAAATCTCCAGGAAGGAAGTGAAATCCTTCAAGGCTCTGTTAGCAGAGATGCTGGGGAAAAGGGGAAGAAACAGAGCCAAGCTCAGGGACTTAGTGCCCTCGCAGCTGGCGGTAACAGCCCTGAGCTGAGGGAATAGCTGCTGGCCCAGTGGCACTAAGCACAGCTCAACCCGCTGCCAGCAGCCAGGCTCTGCTAAGCTCCTTTTTGGCTCCCTGGCATTGAGTACATCTCTATTGGAGCAAGCAGGCTCTCTGGTAAGACTCAAGTCAGAGCTCTTGGCTGACTCCAACGGAAGGAAGCTGGCTCCTCGCACGTGCAGGGACACAAAACACCTCTGATGGCCAAGCTGTCTCATCAAGTGTGTATAATCCAGTCTGGTTTAGAAGGCAGAGCCATGCCTTCCATCCCCTGATAGATCTAGATCCTCCATGGCTCACAAACTGACACAGAGCCTATTGTACATGAGGTATCCAGAAAACCAGAGAGTGACTTCCTTTGGCATTTAGAGCAGTGAAACTGCAATAGATCATTAGAGAAGGCAGTGGGAGCACAGCAAAGCTACATTAAGGCATTGGGAGCCTTGGGACACAAAAAGCACAGCCCCAGCCTAGGCAAGAGTGCACTCAGCAGGAGAAAGAAGATGAAGAACCATAGTCTTACGTAGGACTGCAATGAAACTGGTTTTGTCAGCCAGGATCCATATTCCAAAGCCCAGGATCACAGCACCCAGGATCTGAAACAGTAAGAACAAAACACTTAGAGCTGGCTTATTAGCTGAGAGAAACAAGAGGTGGCAGTCACCATTCCCAGCAGTCCCAGAGTAAACACAACCCTTCTTTGGCTGTTGCCAGCCCTGTGCCCCATGGTCCTCCTCCCAGAGTAAACAGGATTAGCATGACTCCAGGGAAAGTGCCTTGGCCAAGTGCACAGGAGCCCAGGTTGTACTTCAGGAGTCTAGCAGCACCTGATGCTGTGCAGCAGGACTGCTCCAAACAGCCTGAGCAAGAGATGCCCTGCTGCTAGAAGCAAAAGGTAAGCACACTGCTTCTGTCAAGAACCAAGGAAGGACAAACCCATCTAGCACAGCATTTTAAAGATTCTTTTCTTTAACTAGAAAAAAAATCCCTGACCCTTGTGGAACCAGGCGAGGAGCTGCCAAAGGATTAGCTATCTGGCTGCTGGAACCTGTCCAGGAAGGAAATCTTGGGCTGGTCAGGCTCTGTTGTAATGTTATGGTTTCAACCCACAAAGGCAACAAACCAGCAGCACTCACTTGGGGAATCAAGTGCTTTGCCTCTTCCCAAGCCAAGCTGAGGCATTTTGGCTTGGCCAAGAAGAGCTCAGCCCCTCAATCAACACATCTTGTCCCCAGCAGAGAGGCAGCATTACGAAACCTGAGCCAGGGGCTCTGCATCACTGCCCAGGCTTATCTAGGGCAAGGATTAGCCCAGCAACATGTCCCCAGCAGCACTCAGAGGCATTCAGACACTGGATTGAGAAGGCAAGAGACACACTGCTTGCCCAGCTCAGTCTGAAGGATGAGTGGGGGGAAAAAGAGAAGAAAAAGCAAACAACAACAACAACAAACCCCACCAAAGAAACACGAAACCCCCAAACATCAAACCAGCAGCAGGCTGTGCTGTTTTCTTGCAAGCAGCACCATGCTTCAGAGCAGACTGTGAGGTGTTTGCATGCAGGTGACCCTGGCTCTGAACTTAGAGCCCTCATCAAGTCACAGTGCTAAGAAGCCTCTAAGGCTGCAGGTTTGACAAGAAGCTGAAACTTGTGCCAGCTGCAAGTGCCAAAGGCTGGAAGCCACTTGTACTAAGATCTCCAAGTGGTCTTGAAAGAACCAAGGGAAGGACAAGGAGAGCATGTGAGATGCTGCTCGACTTGCTAAGCTGCATGCAGCTCCTACAGCAGAAGGAGTTGGAGCTAGGATGAAGTGACAGAGCTGAAGAGATTGCAATTCTCTCTTCATTAGAGTGCTCTGATGTTTAGGAGAGAAGGGACATGACAAAGCATCACCTGAGGAAAGCTGGCAGAGAGAGTTGGACAAATACAGGCACTGGCTCCATGTTTTCCAACTTGACACTCTGCTGCAGCTCCTCACACAAAGAAGCTTTTCTGAGCAAAGATAAAGCAGCAGTCTGAAATAAGCTGCTTGCAAGCTTTCCTGCCTTGGCACAAGGCACAATATGTAGCTAGCTGTGGGGACAGAATTAGCCAAGTCACCAAACAAGTTCCCAGCTATGAAGATGGACAAAGAAGCCTGACTCAGCTGCAGAAAGCATGTACCTGCTGCATCCCAGACAAAAAAGACATGCAGCACATGCAAGAGCTGTTGGGACTGCAGAATTCCCCTCCAAGCTGGTATGGCCAAGATGTGCTGAGCTGACAGGTTGATATTTCACATTGAAGCTGCAGTCTTAGGGAAAGACTTGTCCTCACCAAGATGCAGACTGGCCTGGATGTGACTTCTCCTCTGAAATGTCCCTTAAGTTCTGCTGTGGCTGATAAAGCACAGCAGGGCTGCTGGGCCAAGCTGCTGGGCAGTTATTTGTTATGAGGTGCTCAGCCTAGCCAAGGCTTGCTTGCTTGCACTCTGAGCTCTGTTTTCCCTTTCAGGAGAAGCATCTGCTGTGGCTCATGTCTACTACTCAAGAAGCTAGAGACATAGCAATTTCGCATTAGAGAAACTAAGTTTATGCTTTTGGGATCTGTGGCAGCGAGTAGTCCATGGAAACTTCCTCCCTTTCAAAGCAGGTCAAACCCTCCCCTGATGTGAAGCTCCAAGACTGCAAAGCATCACCAAGTCCCTGAACTACTTCCACTCCAGCAAAGGACCTTGAGCTGGAGTGGCAGAGGAGTGCTATTCCAGGCACTGAGCAACCTTTCAGAGGGTGACTAGCACGTCTCTAAAGGCTTAATTCCTCAGCTTCAG
The DNA here is from genome assembly GCA_013396975.1 of Bucco capensis. Lineage (NCBI taxonomy): Eukaryota > Metazoa > Chordata > Aves > Piciformes > Bucconidae > Bucco > Bucco capensis. Next base: position 334,338 of record VWZO01013019.1, read on the forward strand.
GCAAGGCTGGAGCACACAGCTCAGAGAGGGAGGGCTGGCCTGCCCAGGCTGCAAGCAGAGGCTCAGCTCAAGGGCCAGAGCACACACAGGTTGCCATCAACATCCCTACTTGTGCAAGCTCTCTCAGAGTCTTCAGAGTCCTGCACTAGGAGGAAGACAGGCCTGGACACAGCTGGATTGTTCCTATCCCTTTAAGCAGACCAAATGATAACCTGAAAGAGCTAGTGGCACTTGACAAGCTTCCCCTCTCCCCTCCCTCCCAAGGATGCTCTAAGCACCCTTAACTTTCAGCCCTTAGACCAGAGTTAACTACTCCTAGGATGGAAGCAAAACAGGGAGAGGAAAGAGCCAGCAGAGTAAGCAAAGAGAACCCAGAGCCAGCTGTGGCTCAAGTAACCAAATTCGAGTTGTTCTTGGAAGCCTGCCTGGCCTGTTTAGGAGGGCACTGCCATTCCTTGGCAGGTTTGGTAGCTTTGCTGCTCAGAGGTAGCTGCTCCAGAGGTGGCAGAGAAAGTAGCTACAACTCCTTCCAGAAAGGACTCCTAATCCCTGTTTTCCTTCCCCCTGGAGGATGGAAGCTGCATGCACTGGAGACAGCAGCTGCTCAACACACCTGCACACAGCAGCTCTGGCATCCCTCAGCTTCAGGGATTGCCTCCCTCCTTTCAAAACTGGGGTCATTGTATTGCAGGAACACACTGGGGCCAACATCCAGGGGAAAAAAAAAAAAAATCACTTTCCCAGCTGATTTTAATCCCAAGATACTTACAAGGAAGAGGAGATTGAAGAGGAAGAGGAAGTACTTGGTGACTTTTAGGCAGCCAGACCCCATCTTCTGTCAGTGACAGGATCTAAGGGAAAAGAGAGAGACAAGCACTGCTGTTAGTGTCAGGTGCTGCAGGCAGTTTCAGAGGAAACACCCTTAGCCTGTGCAGAGCTCTGGGTTGTCTGCTGGGGCTCAGTGCAGACACCACCCCCCGCCCCCCGAGTTGCCTCCTGTGGGCACCAAACAGGACACTGCCATCTCCACAAACACAGCCACTGCTGCCAAGACCTCCTGCAGAATGACAGAGGCCTACCAGCAGCCACAGAAAGGATTGAAATCACCAATACATGGCTCATGTCATCACTATTTATACAGTCCTGGCATTACTAGCATCAAGCACAACACTCACTCTAGGCACCGCTCAGGGCAGAGAAGAGAGATGCTCACCAGGAGCTCACTAGGCCATCTCCCTCCCCTGGAAAAATCTCCTCTTCTCATGACCCCTAAGCAGCTGAAGGAACACTGAAGAGCAAGGCCAAGGGGTCAGTTGAAAAGGCAGCATTAAATCAAGCTTACTATGACTAGCTTGGCACCTGCTGCTCTGCCAGCACATCAGCACCAGTGAGTCTGCTCCATGCTTGCACAGGACCTGCTGCAAGGACAAGACAGGCAAGATGGCAACAAGTCCCTGTTTCCAAAGCCAGCCTGGCAAGTTGCAGACAGTGTGGGAGCACTGATAAGGCAGGATGCTGGGTTGAGTGTATTGGTAGCTGCCACCCAAGCTCTACACATCCATGGCCCTAGCTACCAAGCAAGATGGAGATGGGAAGAGGCAACAGAGGACTTCTAAGTTCCTTAAAGCTTGCTCTAGCAAGCTTCTTGCTCAGCACAGAGCATGCTGCTGTCAGAAGAGGAAGAGCTGGGGTCACTGGTGTGGCCTGGAAGAGGCAGCAAGGCCAGCAGAGCTCCCTGCTTCCAGCCTGGCTGCACCGAGGGTCACTGGAGCCCAGGATGCTCTTTTGTTTCAATTAAAGGCTTTTGCTTAATCCTATTAAATATTTAGGTTAACACTGGAGCTAAACTGGTACATGGTCCTTGTTGTAACTGGCTAGTCTTCCCACCAAGTGATGGACACAAGGCTGAGCTCTGAGGCTCAAGACAACACTACTGCTCTAGCTTCAAGGGATGCCACAGCTAAGCCCAATGCTGAGGCCTCCAAGCAGCACAGAAATACAACCTTGGCCAGCTGTGCTACAGGCTGATGGTCGAAATCTCATCTGTCTAGCAGTCACTGCACCTACAGAGCTCTAAGTGCACAGCCCTTAGTCACTTTTAATGCCACTGGTGACAGCATCCTCAGAGCCATGTGTTATCTGCTGCATTTTCCTGTTCCTTTCAGGATTCTTCTCTGCTACTGGAGGGATGGAAGAAAAATCTCCCTGTGCTCCTGATCATTCAAGCAGTCACCAAGCACTCTGAAGTCCCTTTTGATTGCCCTTGGACTTCTTTCTGCTATCTCTTAGCTACTAAGCTGTAAAGCAGTAAGCAGAAGGCCCTGCCAGACCAGGGAGCATCCCAGAAACGTTATCCAGGCTCCAGGGAGGCAGCAGATCTCTTCAACCTAGCCAAGGAGAAAGCTAGAAAATAACCAAATAGCCTCCTGCACAAGGCACTGGACTTCTTACCTTAAGATGTCTGCTTCTAGGTGTGATCCTCCTTATTTTCAAGCTGGAAGGGCCAATTTGCTCCCTAGCACTAATAGCAGCATGCTGCCTGTCTCCAGTTCTGTTGCACAGCACTCTGCTTAGTCAGGAAAGCAGAGATTTGCAGAGCTGTTAGGATCTTTACAATAGTTATCTAAGAGAATTAAGTAGTCAAACAAGTTGGGAAGATCTGGTGTGGAAGAAGACATGCCTCAGGCAAACATTTCACATGCAAGCACTGCATGTCTGGTGCTCCAAGAGGCTGATGATGCTTGGCTGGGGCTTGCACTGCACATGCCTCTGCCAGTCAGAGGTGTCCAGGCAGACAAGCATCACCCTCCCCATGCCTTAGACACTACAACAGGTTGCTTTTCCCCTCAAGATACCATTTCCAGGCTGCCCTTGGAGAATCTCTAAAGCTCTCCCTGCTCTGAGCTCACCTCCCTGCCTTCCCTCACACCACAACAGTGACCAAGCTTAGCTGGGCTCACTGTAGACAGAATGACCAAGAAGGCCTAGAGAAGGAGGAGCTCCCACTGATGTACTCAGGTCACAGAATTTACTCCCTTAGAACCAAAGCAGCTGGCACCTGTCCCTAGGAGAGGCTCAGCAAGCCACTAGTTCCATTCAGATGTTGATCTGCACACTCATTTGCATGAGGTTAAAGCCATTCTGAATGCTGCTGCCGTTACTTCTACTGATCCTCATCCAGAAACCAGCAGCAGGTTAGCCATAGAGCAGGCTAGAGACCCCCAGAAGCCAGCTGGGGATCAGACACTGCTCACTGAATGATTTCTTCTCCTTCCAGCTCCAAGGCAGGAGAGGCTGGGGAAGGGGCAGCCCAGAGCATCTCACAGGATTGTGAGCCCTGGCACCACAAAGCTAAGCTGTCATGGATGCTTCTCTGTCCATGCACATGAAGAATAAGTAATCAGGTCTCCTGATCATCAGTGATGAGCCAGGACAGCTTCACACAACAGTAGTGGTTAATGAACAATGGCAGAGTTACTGAGTCTCCTGTTAACCAGGTACAGAAGTGCCCTCAGGGCAGAGACTCCAAGCTACACCCACATTAACTCCCAAAGAATCCCCTAAGGAATTCAGCTTGTTGACACGAATAGTCCAAGGCCTTGGACTTGGAGTCCACCTGGGCAGAACATCTTGTCTCTGGCAATCAAACAACTGCAGAGCAAATGAAAGACTCAGCTCTGCATTCACTGCACTTTGCTGAGGTAATACCAACTGTGTAGTGACCTTGAAAACACAAACATGAGCATGTTTGTCGTGGAGATGTTTCCAAACAGCATCTCTTCCAGAGTTACAATCGAGGCATTGAGAGACAAACTGGATCCTAAAGATTAAGACTGGGAATCAGGGTTGCTCTCTGGAACACGCCATGCTTGGGAAAGTTCTTTGCTATTTCAGCCTATCCTCTCAGACTTGCACAGCAGGACAGCATTTCTCCAATTGAAGCAAATCTTTCCATTGAACCAGACCAGAGACACAACTCTGCCAACAAAAACTTGGGGAGAGGAGAGGGGAAACCAACTCACAGGCTGTCCCAGAAATCATTTGCTGTTCCTCTCCTCCTAAAAACAATCCAAAAAAACCCCAACTTACCAGAAATAGCAACAGAGGAAAAAGCCAAAAGTACAATGGAGTGGACTTGTTCTTTTTGATTACCACCAACAGGAAGGTTATTTGGGCAGTAGCACTGCAGGTAGGCTCCAGAAAGAGGTCTCCATGCCAACTCAAACCAGCTCCCAGCTCAGGAAAAACACACTTTTCACCCAACCGGTTGGGCAACTCTTGTCACTTGACTACACAGCTCCAAAAGCCAGAGCAGCTCAGCTTTGTTTTGTGCTCTTAGAGCTGTGAGGCTGAAAAGCTAAAGTGTGACATGGATGCCCTGGCAAGGAGTCCCCACACTGGCTTGTCCCACAGAGCAGCAAAGCCCATGGGCAGCTGGGGATCAGCAGAGCTGAGCAGCACCCTGCTTGTGCACAAGGCAGAGGATGCTAGCAAGCATTTGTCATCAGACTTGTCAGCCTGGAAATCCCCAGTGCAAGTAGCTGCACAGCACAGACTGTCCAGCCTCTCTTCTCATGCAAGCAATGCCTTGGAGGTCAGCAAATCCTCTCTGAGGAGTTGCACAACATCCCTCCCAATGCCATTTGTCTGCTGAGACCCAGCAGCCTTCCCTAGCTCACAAGGCCCCCCGAAGGCTACCACAGAAAGCCTGAATGCAAGCTGTTTTCCCATCTTAGGAGTCAGCCCCAGAGATTACCTGAGGCAGGAAGCCAGGGAGTACAAGTGATGTTTATCTTTTCCACTGCCTTCTCCCATCAAATGCATGAGGTCAAGGTGGAGGACTTTCTACTGCCAAGTTCCCTTTCCAAACAAACTGGTTTCCAGTTACTTCCATTTTCTCAGATGCTAGGGCAGATAACTAGTGGCTGTTTGGATTCAGCACAGCCATGCCAAACAAGGTGCTGAGAAGTTGCAGCATCTCTCTCAATTGGGAAATGAGCTTTCCTCTTCTTTTTGGTTCTTTCCAGCAATTAGCAAGCATGTAGTAAAGGTGCAGAGGGAGTTGTTTCACTTCAAGGGCAGGAAGTATTCCCCAGTTTAGCAACTTGATCAGCAATTAAACATCCTCTCTCTCTGCCTTGTTATTGAGAACCACTGGGAAGCTTGAGCATCATCTTGTGGCCTCTTCACAGAAACAGTCCCTTGACTATTTGTGATCTCAGGAATCTTGCTTTTGTCAAACTGACCATTTGCTCACTGCAGCATCCTCCCCATTCTGTGTGCCTGTGCTTACTCAACTGCTCTGCTCCCTGCCCTAGGAAAAGCTAGGTCCCACCAGAGCAACCCAGGATGACATGAGACCCCTGGGCTCCACTGGAGCCTCATCTATTGAGGAGATGAGCACTGTCACACATGGTCTGAGGACAAACATTTCACCACATCCTGAGTTTCACATCACACATAGCACCTGACACTAGCAGCAGGCAGGAATGAAAAGAGAAAGAACTATAAAAAGCTGCAGAGGAAGGGACTCTGTCTCAAGCAAAACAGTGATTTGGAGATGACAGGGAGGCAGCAACACTGTCTAGCACTTTCTCCTTCCACCTGCCCTCTTCCTGCAGGAGGTAGAAGAGAAAGCTGCACTGTACATCAGTAAAGGACAATGCTGAGAGGAGCAAGAATAACCCAGCACAAGCTGCTACAGAAACCACAGTGAAGCTGCTCCATTGCCCAGCCCAAGCATGTTAGCAAGGGAAACGCCACAGGAAGAAATCTCGGCAGACAAAGCTGGGGAACAAACCCCTGGCGAGCTGGAAGAGATGCTCAGAACCTTTTGGTTCTGAAGATGGTCCTCAAGTGCAACCCCCTGCTGCCTGCCACGCTAGCACACAGCTAATCCTAGATTTAATTGGAGCAACTGAACTGGAGCAATGGGAGAACATGACTCAATTAGAGACCTGCCACCTACAATAAGATTATCCATCCAGCAAACAACAGCCTAAGGGAAAAAAAAAAGGGAAAATAATCAACCCATCCTTCCCAGCATCACACGTGTAGGTTATGGGACAGGACTGCTTCAAGCCAAGAGGAATAGACAGATGGGATAAGTTCCTGAGGAATTTGGCAGTTCAAATAGACAGCAAGGCTTCAGAAAGCTTTGGAAAAAAGGAAGGGGCTCCTTGGAGTCTGCAGTCTGGAAAACAGAACCAAGGGAGCCTGGGAAGCCTTTTCCACCTTCTTGAAAGGGTCTCCTTGGCTAAATTTAGACTAGAAGTCTTGCAGGAGACTCTGGGATGGAGCAATGCTAGAGGAATGAGATGGAAAAAAAAAAAGGAATATTTCAGAGGTATTTTTTTTACAAAGAAGAACTTTTACCCAGAATAACTGATTCACAAATAGCAGACAAAGCTCAGTGCAGAGAGAAATGCTCCCATTTCAGAGGGGAAAAAGAGAGCAGAGCTGGTTCATCTTTCATCAGTCAATCCTAACTGAGGCCAAGATGACTTTTGAATAGGGTTGCAGACACTTTTTTTCCTTACTTGCCCCTGTCCCACCAGATTGTGCTCTGTCTCCCCCAGAGACACTTTCCACTTCTCATCAATTCCACTTAAGGCAGAATTACTAATGCCATCAAATTAGCGCCAAGAGTGTCTCATCCATGCTACCTAGGCAGCAACACAAAGCTCCCTATGCCCCAGCAGATGTGTCCAGCCCTCACTAGTCCACTCGGGCCAGTAAAGGCCCATTGCCAGGACAGGATGCCAGGAGGACAACCAGCCCACCACAGGCCACCAGACAGGGTGGGCATGGAGATAAGTGTCAGACAGCATGGCAGCAACACAGCTGTTGGCCTGGCTCAGCTTGCTGTTCCCTGTGCTGAAGGCTCTCTCTCTCTCTCTTCTGGGCAAACAAGGAGCAAGTGTTGAGGTTCCCATGGGAAAACACCAAGTGCATGGCCATCTCCTTGTAGCCAGGCTGGAAGGGCTTGCTCACAGCTGGCAGCTGGGCTAGGAGAGGTTTTCCATCTGCCTGAAGCTAGGCAAAGCAGGCACCTACTGGTTTACTACAGGATCAAGTCACAACCACTGCCATGCCAGCCTCTAAGCTGGAACATGAGAGACTGGCAGTGAGTGCAGAAACACCCAGGCCATCTGAGACCAGCAGCAGAGCCCAGAAGCCTCTGAGGTCTTGGGCATTAAACCTGCTTGCTCTTCCTCAGAAGAGTCCTCCCTTGGAAGAGCTTCCTCTGCCAAAGCAGCAGGCAGTTTGATTCTGCTTTTGACATGAAGTTCCCACACAGTCTCAGCAACAGCATTTTGGTCACCTCGGTTTTGTTCCAGGAAGCTGTGAGTGACAACACCTGCCCCCGGGGGCAGAGGGGAAAGGAAACTCTGAGCTGCTGGGCACCCTCACGTCAGGCTTCACCTCCCACCCCTCAGCAACAGGCACAGACTCCTCTGCTTCCCCTGCTGGGAAGGAGCCACCTCCTTCAGAGAGTTCCATGGAGGGGCTGGAGTGACCTGACCAGCAGGGCTCACTCCCAGCCTCTGGGGACCAACAGTGTGCCCACAGCCTCCCTCCACCTCCTCTGCAGTGTCCCCAGGGATGCTGCAGAAGGGCTGCATCTTGCTTCAGACCAGGGCTCCTCCACAACACAAGTCTCCTCTAAGACAAGAGCTTTCTCCAGGAGTAGGCAGATTTACTGCCCAACTCCCAGAGCTCTTTAGTTATTCCCTGTGCAGTGTCTCTGCAAACCTGCATTAGAAAGGGACCTGAATGCAAAGAAGAGCCCAGCAGCTTCTCAGAATGCTCGGAAAGTACCTCCCAGGCAGCTGGGGTGCTGCCTGCCTTTTAAGCCTCAGTTTCTTCAAGCATACACCATAGATGCTGCAAAGTAGTCCCCACCTCTGCTTTGGGCAGTGCAAAATTGAAGGTAACCTGCAGGTTAACAGTGTCCTCAATCCAAACCCAGCACAGTATGCTGGATCCATGAACAGGGAAGCTATCTTCATGATTACAAGACACTGAAGAATGGGAAGAAGCGGACAGGAAGCAGAGTTTACTCAGTAAAGCACACTGGGAAGTTGAGGGTGTTCCAGATTGACTCACCCCCAGCAGCTTCAGTCCCCACATGCTGAGGTGATGCTGAGGGCACAGAAACCTCTCAGATAACAGAGGCAGTGGCCCAGGGAGGACATGGCCACATGCAGTGACTGCAACTCCTTCTCCAGGGTAGCTCTGACAAACAACCACCTTCCTTCCCACCCAGAAAACCTCTTTTACAGCAAGTTCAGGCCCTGCTTTGCAAACCCTGTCAGCTAGTTGCTCTTCCTTCCCTTTCCCAAACTGCCTCCATGGCAAGGGATGTGGAGCTGCAGCAGAAGTGACCAAGGGCAGTGTCAGACTGCAGCTGGGGAAAGATCAGCTTGGCTGAAGGTACATGGCTCTGACAGCTCATCCCTTCCTTTGCCTGCACACAAGACATCTCCCTCTGACTGAAGCAAATTCCTTTTCCCTCCATTATCTAAATTCCAGTCTCTGGGCTGCTGGATATCTAGCTAGTCCCAGATCAGCATTTCTCCAGTGCACATGGTTATGGGATTAGCATCATACTGGAAGAGATGAGCAATCTGCTTACAGCTTAGCAACACTTTGGCAGGAAAGGGTAAAGCAATTTCATGACACACCTGCTTGCTCCAGGCTGCACTGCAGAGAAACTACAACAGAAGCCCAGCAGCATCCTGAAGAAATGCCACCAGTCCTATGCCCATGAGGAGAGCTGGCTCTTCCCAGCTCCTGAGCTCCTTAAGGACAGGCAGGACACCTACCTCAATCAGCAGGGAGCTTCAGAAATGAAGTACACACTTGGATTTGACTTGCTTTTAAATGGTCTTGTCCCAGTTCTCCATGAAGGAGAGAAAAGAACTAGAGCAGTCAGCCAGACAACCTATGCATGTGCCTCTCCCCACAGGAGAAAAGCTGTCTTCAGCTCAGTCTGCTTCCCTGTATTCACTCTGTATGACCCCTGAACCACTCAGCTGTGTCTGAGAGGTCACAGGGCTGGCTCCAGAGCTGGGTCTCTGATCCCTGTCCCCACCCCAACAGGCTGCTCTGGGTTTCTTCCCCTTTGCTGCTGTCATCGAGCAGGCACTGCCCACAGCTAACACCTCATCTTTCCCCAGAATATGAGCTCACTCCCAGTCTGTCAGCACACAGCAGCAATGATTGGAGCCATCTCCAGTGCACAGGGCCTTGTGCTCCACTTATCACCCTGTCTAGCTGTGAACCGCTCCAGTGTTTCCAAGCCCTGATAACCCAGGGAGCTTTCAGCAAGCAGGCTGAAAGGCTCTGTCTCCTGTCTTATTCCTTTCCCCATGCCAGGAGCCTCTCATTTTCAGCCTTTCCACCACTCCATTCCCTCTTTAAGAACACAAATGAGCTAGGAAGAGACAGAGGTGGCTGGGTGACAACTGGAGCTCATGACACAGCTCCTAAAGGGAAGGAGGCTGAAGCTGCCATCCTCTCACATCCGTGCTGTTAATCATTTGCCTATGGAAAGCTCCAGTCCCACATTCCTCTAGCAGGAGTGGCAGCAAGAGCACAGTTAATTCTCAGCCCAGCAAAACTGACAATCATGGGGCAGGATCCCAGGACGTCATGATCCATGTTCAGAGATAAGACAGGGAAGGAGAAAGAGGGAGATCTCCCTCTCCACCACTACCTGAAAAGACATTGTAAGAAGGTGTGAGTTGGTCATTTCTCCCAAGGAACAAGCAATAGAAAAGAGAAAACATCCTGAAGTTGTGTCAGGAAAGGTTTAGGTTGGACATTAGGAAAAATGTCTTCCCCAAAAGGGTTGTCAATTCCTGGAAGAGGTAAAGTCCCCATCCCCGGAGGGACTGAAGAGATGTGCAGATGTGGTGCTGAGGGACATAGTTTTGTGGTGAGCTGGCAGTGCTGGGTCAATGGTTGGGCTCAGTCATCTTAAAGGTCTCTTCCAAGCAAAATGATTCTATGATTCTAATGGGATGCAGACATGGTGCTCCTATTTCAGAGGTGAAGTTAAGACACTCTAGGATGACAGCCAGAGTCCCTGGCACTAAGAAGTTAACTGTGATGCACACAAGTTTTTCCAAAGAGGAAACTGAGGAAGAAGTGCAAGAGCTGAGGCTCTGATCATCCCTCGTGGCACAGGCTCACTGGAAGCATCACCACCTTCCCTGCTCTTCCAAGCCACTCAGCTGCAGCCTGAGTGCTGCTAGACCCACATTGCCACCTCCCACTCACTACTGAACAGAAAGGAGACCAGCAAGAAGGTGACTGCCATGCCACAGGCAATAATCACCACTTCAGATAGCACAGGGCATAGTTCACCTCCCAGCATCACCGTGGCTTTCCTGTAACAGATCCTGTGCCATCAGTGCCCAAGGTCCTTGGGACATCACCTTTGCCTCTGCTGTGTGCTTCCCACTGGGCACTGAGAACCACAGCCACAGTTTGAGTTGGAAAGCATCCTGGGGCCAGTGGTTACCAGAGGTCTGCAGAATTCCCACCTGTACCTCTCAGATTTAAAACATCTACTTGGATGAATGCCTGCAGTTCTGGACAGTCCCCTGCTGCCTTACACCTGTGAGATGAGGACCCAGAGATGCAGGAGAGGGATAAAACCTCTCCTCAGCCACAGTTAGCAATTCCATAAACACTTGCCCCTGTACTTCATGGAGTTTGAGGCAGAGATTGGCTAGGGTAGCACGGGCAAGAAACCTCCATGGAGCTGTGAAAGAGCATCTGCTGCACCAACAGTTGTAGGTCACACTGCACCTGCCTGTCCCACGAGAACTAAAATAGAGACAATAACAGGAATGAGGAGAGTCCAGATGAGCTGCATCATTAAAGCTGCTAAATCCTCTTAAGGGAGGAGCTTCCATGCAGCAGGACAGAGATCTCCTGCAGGGAGAGCTTTCTCCAGGCACTGAACTTGCATCTTGCTCTACTTCTGCTGCACACAGGTAAGAAGCTGAATAAATGCTGCAAGACTTCACCCAGCCTCAGGGGCAAGGATGCCACCCCAGGGGTCCCCAGAGACACAAAAGCCCAGGACAAGATGGATTCAGGTCCACAAAGGCTACATCCAGCAAAGCTATTTTGGCAGCAAGATCCTTCTCTGAAGGAGGTGTTAAATGAAAGGGCTTTGGGAGTGAGGAGGGGCTACTCACTTCCCCAGGTCACTCCAGATCCATACACTGGCTTGCACAGCAGCTGGCAAAGGTTCTTTCCACCCTTCTGTCAGCCCAACACGAGCAAGTGCCCATGGAAATTCTAAGTGTGGGAGTTCTTCCTCCAGCTAAAGGACCAGAAACAAACGCGAATGTTAAAAACCACCCCAGTGCAGCAACCACAAAGAGCTCCTGGGATGGGACATGGACTGCAAGCAGTGACACTGCAGAACAAGTCACTGACCACACCACCAGGGACCTTCTCCTCCATTAACACTTCCTTCCCACTTAGTGCTCATGAGGTATTCAGTAATACCCGAGTCATTTGTCACTTCTACAGCTTGTTTGTCACACACTTATCTTGACATCAGCACTCTACTGAGACTATTCCTCCCACTAGACACCTGCCTCTAGGTTTGCAGAGCAGTGTTGCTGCACTTGAACCTTGTGGTCCACCAAAAAGATCCTAGCTACAAGCTCTGCTCGATGGTTCTCGTGCAGCAAGCAAGCTTCACAGCACCTCAGGCTTTGAAGAGGATTTTTCTCAAGCTCAAGGTGCCTGAGAAGACTAAAATAGACATAAAACAAAAAAGTCTTCTGTAGAGAGGAAGTATCACTGCTGCAGCTCTCCAGCCAGCACTCTCCAGCTGCACACCCTCGCTTGCCCACAAGTCTATGGGTGTCTGGGCCTCAGCAGCACTGGGATGGATTACATCCCTGTGAACCTCTGCTGCCAGCAGCACAAGGCTCTCCAAGAGCTGCTCTACTCACCACCTCCATGAGCACTGCAGTAGCACACTGGGTCCCTCTTTGCACAGCTAGCAAAGTTGCAAGCTGATGGAAACACTAGTGCTGCTCCCAGACATAGGAACACTTCATCCTGAACCAGCTTTACAGTTTACTGAAGCCAACATTTAGATTCCAGAAGGGCTGGGCTTCCCCCCCCCCCTTTTTTTTTTCTCTCTCTGTACTGAGTGCTCCATTTTCTGCTGAAGCACGCACAGCAGAGCTTTTCTGCTCTGGGGCAGAAAGGGCATGCCTGGCTTAGAACTTATCCCCACATCAACAGATTTGTTAAGAGCCACCCGGCAAGGCAATTCCCAGCTGCTGAAACACACTGCTTTGCTCTGAACTCTTCTTTCACTAGGATCTTCAAAGGGAGGGGGAATGAGAAGCAGACAGATGTCTGTAGTTGCCACAAGGGTAAGATTGCTACAGAGGAATCTAATCTGCATCTTGGAAACCCATCGAGACAGACACATTGCCCAACCTCCCCAGTGCACACTATGCCTGTGGAAATCAACTTACAGCCCGTGGGACACCAGCTGCACTGCACCTGACTGTTTTTTAGGCCTTATCCCAGTTACACAAGAGTGTATCAAAGGCCACTATCAATTCCAGTGTGAAGAAACACACATACGTCAGCTGTAAGCAGCGAGGGCTGATCCCCAGCGAACGGATCCCCAACCCCGGGACTCCCGAGAGCTGTCAGCCCAGAAGGGCTGCACTATACCCGCGGGAGAGGGGCTCCAGTGCCGCCAGGCCTGGCTCAGCTGCTCCTATCCCGGGAGAGAGCCCCGAGTCGAGAGAACCTGCTCCTGCCCCGGGCCAGGCGCGGAGGAGCTGCTGCCATCCCAGCCCCACAGAAACCCCCGGACCGAGGGGAGCTGCTGCCATCCCAGCCCCGCAGAGACCCCCAGACCAAGGGACTGCTCCCATCCCAGCCCTGCAGAGACCCCCGGACCGAGGGGAGTTGCTCCGATCCCAGCCCCGCAGAGACCCCCAGACCGAGGGAATCGGGGCAGTCAGGCTCCATAGAGGCAGTTCCAGCCCTCACCCTCTCCTCCCGGGTCTCCCCAGCCCCGCAGCGCGCCTACCTGCTCAGCGGGCTCGGCGCTTGGCTCTCCGCTCCCCGGGCGCTCGGTTCTCGGCTCCCTCTCTCCGCCGATGTGGCCTTACCTCTGCTCTGGGCCCCGCGGGGCGGAGACGGCGGCTGCGCTGAGCCGGCCCCGGGGCGGGCTGTGCTCGTTTGTACCCTGCCCGGCCCCCGCAAGGGAGGTTGGCGAGCGCCGACAGCTCGAGCCTGCCTGCCCGGGGCTGCTGCAGCGCTCCAGAGCGGCTCAGCGCTCGGCCGGGGTGCCGTGTCAGTGCCCTTCCTCGCGGGCAGCCACTTCTCGCTTCGAAGCACTCCTCAGACCAAAGAACACCTGTGCTGGGAGGCCAGGCTGAGAGAGTTGGGCTGCTTCAGACAAGACTCCAGGGAGAGCTTCGTGCAGCTTTCTAGTACTGACAGCAGTCTGTAAAAATAAGATGGGAGCAGACTTCTTAGCAGGGCCTGTTGTCAGGGTGGTTTTAAACGAAAAAAGGGAGACTAGATAGAAGGAAGAAATTTTCACACATGCCAGTGGTGAGACACAGTCCCAGGCTGCTCAGAGAAGTGGTAGAAGCCCCATCCCTGCAAACATTCCAGCTCAGGTTGGTTGGGGCTCTGAGCAACCTGCTCGAATTGAAGGTGTCCCTGCTCACTGCAGAGGGCTTGGACTAGTTGACCTTGAACGATCCCTTCCAACCCAAACCAGCCTTGATGATTTTCCACTCCCCAGTTTGCTGACTGGTGTTATTCCATTGTTTCCTTGTCTTGACCCAGCTTGTGCCCCACTCTGTGGGGCAGGCAGCAAGCTCACATCCCTGGCTCTTTGTTTTTGGAGTGTGGCATATGTCCCTGATGAGGCCCTGCCTCTTCTCTTCTGGCAGAAGAGAAATAAGAATAGTGACAAGACAATCTAATAGTAACAATAATGTGATCTTATTTAAATAATACTCCTCCTTTCAAAGAGAACATTGAAAGCACTGTGCTTTTCCTTTCCCTTCTCTTGATGTAATAGGTTTTGTCTTTAGTTTAAACACCTCATCAGGCTGAGGCCTGTCCTCTGTAAGCAAGAATGCTTGCTTATCCAGAGGCAAAGCTCTGTGGGGCAGGTGAAGTGGGGTCTGCTTGTTTCCTCTGTGCACTGCTAGAGCACCCAAGCTGACAAAGACTGAGCGTGTAGCTTCTGACTCTCACAGAAAGTGTCCTACTTTGAGGAAGGAGACCCAGGCTCCAAGCATTCCCCCTGAGGATTACTGCAAAGGCTGTTTCTTAAAGAAAGTGGGTTGAAAATAACAAGTGATTACAAGGTGCAGTGCAAATGGATTGTGTGTGTGCCAGCAGCTCCCATGCCTGAATGAATTTGTGTCAGTGGCTGTGAGAATGCGATGGATGCTAGCAAGAGCAGCGTGGAGGGATGTATGCATCAGTGACTGCATATATATGCTTCAGTGCTACTCCAGCAGCCATCAGGCAGCCCGAGAAAAGCATTAAGAGAGCAAGGGATAGGTTTTAAAAAAAGAGCTCCCAAAGAGCCTGAATTTGATGAGAAAGTCTAAAGGGAATCTACTCTTCTAAGGGCTTGCAACAGGCACTTGGCAGCAGAGGAGGAACAGAGCTGCTGAGATGCTGCAGCTAAGCTGTGCCCGGATGCTGAACTAAAAGGCCAAGTATAAACAGCATCTTTTACAATGTGTTCAGTAGGCTGGGATCTCAGCTAGGGATTAGACAGAAGTGCTTGTAACAGAAAAGGCAGGCTGGAGAAATTCACCATGACACAGTGTGCGAGACCCAAGACCAAACACGAGCCAGAGAGCAGCCAGTGGGTCCTGCAACCAAGCAAGCTGTTCTCGCCTTGGGCCATCTTCACCTCAAGCACAACAGCCATTCCCTGACAAATGAAGACCTTTTTAAGGAGGAATTAATCTCATTACCCAATTGAGCCATGGCCTGCTCTGTGGATAAACACAGGGAGGTGGAACCTGAATCAGAAAGAGGATGCTACATGTGGGTTTATCATGTTGGCATACTTCTTTCCCTTACAAAGTCTTGGAATTAGTCACACATTGCTGTGACTCTAAGAGGGGAAGCAGTTCTGTGCAGGACGAATTATTTTTCCTAATTCTGTGGTTTGTGACTTGGCAGTGAACAACTCAGATTTAGGAAACCGAGTTCCCTTTCCTGGTGACCAATTGCCCTCCCCTGGTTGAAAGAAGAAATGCAAGCAGAAGTTAGGCTTGGCCAAGCCAAAGGCAAACTCTTCTGCCAGAGGCAGCATGGCACTGGCAAGCAGCTTGGCTCTTTTGGATCCTGCTAGAGGTCTCTCAGGGATAAATATTACAGAGGGACTGCACTCCCAGACTCAGTCTTTTGGAACAAAAATGGTTCCCCCCTCAATGGGCACTGGAAAAATCAGCACACAGGGATGTGTCTTCCTAGCTACTAACTCACTAAGCTTGTGTCCATACTAGACACCAAAATCTTTCTTCTTCCTCCTACACAGAAGCATTCTGCTTCTTCCAGTGTGCTCTCTCCCTCCTTGGAGACACAAGGTGTCCTATTGATGCCTTTTGCAGGAGAGACCTTACCCTGAGTTACAACCTTCTGTCCAGAGGGCAACAAGAACATTCACCACTTCTTTCTCCCAGAACCGAGCATGATCTTGTTCCTGAAGGCAGCCTGGGAGACCAGAAAAGGTTTCACTTACCACCTTGTTGCTCCAGTACTTAGAATGAAGTGACAGTGTGGATTTTGCATCCAGTTTTGCACTGGGAGGTTATAAGATGCCAAAGCACCATGAGATCCCTTCCTTCCCATAAGATCTGAGCAGTTTTGCATGGTATCTTTCCACAACAGCATGAACCTCCTCTCAGTGCAAACAGCTCTGCCTGTGACACAAGGCTCAAGAAGTGTGTTTGAACACTCACCTGTCTCTTGGGCGTTCATCTAAACAGTTCCTTGGATGGAGAGGAACAAATGCTGAGCTGCACTGGGGCTGTGCCAGGCCAGATGCTGTTGCTTAGGTCAGTGCTAATTCCATCTCCTACATCCCAGAGAATGCTTGAGGAGTCATCCCTTTCAGTCCAGTTCCCATCACCACTTTCATTTGTGAGAGCATCCCACTACACCCTTGCTACATAGAGTCAGTTTCAGATTTGAAGGCTCTTTTCCACCTTTTCCTCCTTGCCCTTTCTCCCTCAGATAGATGTTGCAGTATCCACATAGGCAGAGAGGGCTCCTCATGTGCCTCTGCATCACCTAATTAGACATTTAAAGCTCTAGTGAGGAGCATGCAGGAACTGAACCCTTGAGGTGCCCTAACCTGCACTGTTCCTATGCCTTTCTTCCACTTGGTGTCTCTCTTTAGTCTCAAATGTGGGGCTCGAGCCGCTTCTCCTGGCGAGAATGATTTGTTATTCCCATCACAGAGCTACCCAAAGTTGCAATGTGGCATCATGACTCCAGAGCAATTAGCAACACAGAGAACTTCAAGTGGAAGACTCCTTTCCCTCCCAGCTCTGGTCTATGCTCCCCAACAGTTAGAAAGCTGTTTAGTAAATTCAAATATGTATTTTTTTTTGTCACTGAAAGTAACATATTCCTTGTCCAACATGATGTAATCCTTGCTACAGAGAGCTGGGGCTGGATTGACTCAGCCTCCAATAAGTGCTTGAGAAGTTTCTGTGCAACTGACCCATGAAGTGTTCCTTGACTCCATCCACATTTGGAAAGGAAAGGGTTCATTTCCAAATCACAGCAGATAAAAGCACAAACAGACAACAAGGGAGAATTTCATAAACTTTGGACAATACTTCTAATCCTTACTGGAGAAATTTGGGGGCAGGTGTGAAGGTGATTGAAGCTTTTTTGTGCCAGAACCTGATTTCTTTATGGTATATAAGACTAACTTAATAAGGAAATTAATCATCTTGGCTTCCTTTTTGATTTCTGTATAGTGCAAGCCAGTTTTCTTCAATGAGAAAAGCTACCCTGGAACTCTGTTTGGAAATTTGCTGCTCCAGATGGAAAACACTGTGGCTTACAGCATCAATGCCTTAAATGTGCTTGATGCACTCCTGTTTCTGGGCCTTGTCTGTATTGCCAGCTCCTTTGAGAGTCAATCTGAGACAGAAAGCAGTGCAAATCAAATGTCTTTGGCAGTCCCCTCAAATAAAAGCTCCTTTCTCCGAAGTCCTCTTGCTGTCTTGCTCAATTCTGATTTGGAGACCTAGAGACTAGACTCTCAGCTCCTCTGAAGGAGGC
The DNA here is from genome assembly GCA_013396975.1 of Bucco capensis. Taxonomy (NCBI): domain Eukaryota; kingdom Metazoa; phylum Chordata; class Aves; order Piciformes; family Bucconidae; genus Bucco; species Bucco capensis. The sequence continues at coordinate 351,684 of VWZO01013019.1, forward strand.
AAGCAGACCACATAACAGCAGCAGAGGATCTGGAAAAGAGTATCTACCCATAACTTCTTACTTCATGTGGCTTCTCCCCAGCCCTCCTGTGGGAGAACAAAGCACTGTCTATTGCCTTTTACAAGCTGCTTTGCACATAAATGCTCTTTGCAGCCCTAGTACATCTCCACTGAAACCAAGGAGAGCAAGTTTGCAAAGCCTGTGCCCAGCTTATTGTTCAAGCCTTCCCAAGTCACAAAAGAACATTCATCAGAGTGCAGATCCCCAGCAGAAAACAACTGCAAATTGTGCCAGAGTTTGCTTAGACCAGATGCTAATATAACCTTGCATCCTTCTGGGATAACATTGCATCTCACTGGGATGAGCAGGACAGCCTGGATGTTCATGGCAGGAGGAGCATGACCATGTCATCTAGCAGCTTGGACAGTCTTATCCCATTTCTTATCCTCGTTTCTCTCTGCAAAGTGGAAAATGAAGGACCATGGAGAAGTTGCCCATCTTTTCTGTACAGCACCCAGCTGCAAGCTCTCTAGCTCAGGCTCCATCTGCTTAGCAGGGTTTGCCACAACCAGTGCTTCTAATAGTTGGTTGGCTGAGGATTTATTCAGTGTAGCTTGCATTGACCCAAGAAAAGCTGCTTCTTTCCCTCTCCAGAAGCTTTTTTCCCTTCTTCCATGTGCAGGACATCACTCCCCGCCATGCCCCATTTCCCTCAGCAGCTCCTTTCAGTCCTGGGTGCCACAGGGGCTCCAGGGCAGCTATAAACAACTCTGCAGTTCTCCTTCTCATGCCAAAATCTGACTAAGGCTGCTCTGAAAGGGATGTTAGATGTGGGAAAGCAATTTGCAACCCTCAGAATCCTGCTTGCCACCAGCAGAGCTTCCCCAGCAAGGAGGAGGCAGCAAGAGGTGCTTGATGCTGTCTCTAGACACTGAGCAATGCCATCCATCAGGCCAGCAGCAAATGCAAGCACACAGGAGGCTTTCCCTCATCTTTCAGGACAATTACCAAGCTATACATCACTGGGGTAGTCTGGGAACTATGGCAGATTGTGGTTTCTGGCAGAAATCTTTTCATGCTTAGCACTGGCAATGGAATTTGTAGCTTACCTCCATCTGGGCTGAGCCACAGGTGATGGTTCTGTGGGAGATGAGATTCTCTCCATGGCAAATAAATAACTAACTATGTCTGAATGTGCATTCCAAGGGAAAAAATCATGTCTTTTTTTTTTCTTGCCATCTCTCCTCCTGCCCCTCATTTTGCCTTGGAGAAGTTAGATGGTTTCCTCAGGTCCCCAGAGAGGGTGAGAAGTGTCCTAAAGGTATTTCAGGCAAGTGATCACTCCAAGTGCCTCAGTTTCCAGGCTCTGTTCACCATCTGTGTGCCTGGAGGAGATTGTCACACTTTTGGCTGGCTTCATCCTTCTCTCTAATTCCTTGGTTACAGTCAAAACAGTTTTCCAAGGGCTTGTTTCCCAGAGTGAGGAAGCCACAGGGACACTGGCTGCTAGCATCACTTCACCCACGAGCAGCTGACACCTCATGGAAAACTTGGGAAAGCACGTTGCTCTTCTGAGTCATTTCTGCTGCTGTAGCTTCCCCTCAGAGAGGTTTTCAGCTCCCTTAGCTCTTTCTGAGGCCAATGGCATGAGAAGGGGATCCTGCTTTCCTAGAAGGATGCAAGCCTGCTGGTTACTAGCACACTCCAGATGTATAGTTGCATCCACATTGCTGATGAGCAGCACCAGCTCTCTTCCAGCTCCATGCCAGGAACAGGAATGGGGATCTCCACAGCTTTGCCTGCTCCTTCTCACCCTTCCACGTAGTCACAATTAGCCCACACCTGGGGCTAAACTACAGCTCCATCACCGAGTGGCCTCTCCCCAGCAGAGGAGAAGGATCAGGAACAGGAGAGGAGACCCATGGGTTGAAATGAAAATGGATATAATAAACCAGCCACACTAATACCAAAACCAATATAAAGTATATAAAGAGATACTCACACCACAATAAACATGAATGAAATCCATGGGAGCAGAGTGATGAGCAAGATTCACCAGGGATGGGGAGAAGCAGAACAAGGAGATACCCAAGCAGGAAACTCTACCTTCAGCAAACTGCCCTTTATAGTGAGTGCAATTATGGGATGGGATGCACCTGAAAGCCAGCTTGGCACTGCTGCCCTTGTTTTGTGCCTTCCAGCTGTGGCTCCTGGCTGACTGGAAACTGAGGATGAATGGAGGCTGATGGCCTAGGATCCCATCCCAGCCAAACCAGGACATCACTTCTCACTGCAACAGGAAAACTCTTGGACTTTGCTCCATCCTAGCAGAGCAGAACTGCTGTTGTCTCACTTTTAAGCTCAGTGATGCTCTCTGCATCCTACCCAGGGGTGAATTGCCCAGCTAGGAGATGCTCCTATCACTCCTCTCCTGTAGCATCCTTTACAGGATTTTTAGATGTGAGATCAAAAAGCAGCTGCCAAGCTGTGTCCAGATCTTATGTCACCTATGGGTAACTGAGGCTGCTACCCAGAGTTTTGGATACAACAGGAAGGAAAGGCAGCATATTGTGTCCTGTGGCTGAACACAGAATCCTGCTCAAGCTACATTGGGTCATTTCTAAGCCATTGCCACTCTGTGAGTGACTTGGTGACCAGGAGCAGGGCAGGGACATCTTCCTGGTGGCCTCAGGGGACAGCCTGGCTCACCCTGGCAGTGCAGGAGCCCAAGAAGACATTTGTAGCCCAGCTTCCCACCAGGGATTTATAGCTTGGCTCTGTGCTGCAGCAAGCTGCTGAATGCTCCGTATGGTACAAATTGGTTGGAGAAGAGGCACCAAGCCAGAGCTCCAGAAGCAACACACAGGAGGTCTTGGCTGAATTATGATGTGTGTGGCCAAAGGATGGCTGAGGAGGCTGCTACCAGCAATGTGGCTCTCACATGTGTTGCTCTAGGAGATGCAGCATCATGTAAACATCAGTGCTCTTCAAGGGCAAGTCTGTAAGCACAGGCTTGTTTCCTCTGCCAACGAGGCCATCTCTCTGCTCCCTTCCCAGGAGAAACAAGTCCATTCCCCCATTGCTATTTCACTTTGCCCTTCTGTGCTCTGAGACAAAGTAGAAAGAGAGCAGAGAGGGAGGTAGCAAAGAAGCTAAATGAGGGTTTGCATTTCCAGCAGCACAGCCTGGCTTGGGACTCCAAGCACACTCTGGACCTTAGGCCCTTCTGCTCTAGCCCCTTGGGCTGAGGAGGTGATGTCAGTCCATGGCATCAGCCACGTCCATCGCTTCCTAAATCCTCTCTCTGGGCCTGAGTATTGCTGCATCACAGCAACAGGAACCCAAAGCCTAGCAGGTTTGGGGTGTGCTGCTAGGTTTTTGCAGCACCTTCTTCCAATATTGTGCTGTTCTGCTGAGGCAGAGGAAGGCTGTGGTTGAGATCCTGTTGAGAGCTGAGTGTTCCTAGAGGTCATCACTGCTGATGACTCTTGTCTGTGTGAGAGTTGCAGCTTGGTTTATCCTCCAAGCCTTAGATTGATCAGCCCTGATCCCATCCCCACATCTGCTTGGAGAGGCACAGAGGCCCTGGCTGGCAATCTCAGTGGAGAGGAGAGTGCTGAAATACGCTGGGAAGACTGATGACACAGGGTCTTTTGTGGAGATAAAGGGAGGCTGAGCCCTTTCATCACTGCTTAAGCAATTGCTTCAGATGTCTTTGCCACACTTTTTCTCTGCTCAGGATGGAAGCTAAGAGCCCTGGTGGCTTCAGGACAACTGTGGCTAGAAGACACAGCTCCCTGTCAGGCTGTGGGCAGTTCCCAGTCCCACTTTGCTGGAGGTCATCCCCACCCTGGGGTATCTCCATCCTGGAAAGTCCTGGGGTGTGGGGACATCCCTGTTCCCATCTTTTGGGCTGTCTTGTAGGCTCTTCAGAGAGGTTGCTGCTTCTGGCTTAGAAGCAAAATGCACCTCAAACCAGCAACTCTTAGTGCCATCTTACCCCCTCTGGGCTCCTTCTCCAGAGCAGAGGCCCAGCCCTGCTGTTCCCCTGCATGCAGCATGGCAGCCAGGAGTGTGGCTGCACAACATCAAAGTTAATTAGCATCCAAAAGCAAATAAATCAATAAATAGGTTCCCAGCCCCCTTAGAAAATCTCATTATTGGGAACTGACCCAGGCAGGGACTCCCAGGAAGAACTACAGAGAAAGAGCTCCTCCAAAGCTGTCATTTTGAAGGTTGTACCACTTGGAGAATAATTATAACCAGCAAAACACTGTTCACATCTCACATTAATATAAAGTAATGACTGCATGCCTGGAGCCAGCTAACCACAGAGTTGAGAAGAGACTGTCAACTCTTCTGTCCTGCCTTAATACAAAGCATCTTGGAAATGCTAACAGCTGCTGCATGCCAGACTCTTGTCATTGTCATCCCTCCTGCTCCAAGATCCAGGGCAAGCAGAGCTGCTTCTGCCTCCCTGAGCTGCTCACACAGGAGATGTCACCGCGAGCATCCCTGCTCCCTCAACTAAACATGGCCCTGCTCCCTCAACTAAACAGGGAAAGGAAGATGCTGATGATTTTCAGCAAACAAGGATTTGAAAATCATTTCAGGCAGGTGAAAAAAAAAAAAAGTAGGTTTTGTTTCAGTTTGTTGCTTCCAATGTGTCCCATATCTAAATGCCATTTGGTGTTGCCTCCTCTCTGCATTGTGATGCTCGTCCCCCGTGTGCCTGCAATGGGGATAGGCAAGGAAAGGGTGGAAGCAAGGAGACGGTGCACATCAGCACAATTCAATAAGGTAAAACAAACCAAATTAAAGTTTTGAAACTCCAGCAGAATTTCTATAGCTGGGGAAAAAACCCCAACACTAATATGAAGTATTATTCTGTGGCAATTGTTGCCCAAATCAAGGTCATTTCAGTACTTTCCTCCTAAGTTATTGCCCAGTCTTCCAGAGATCCAAACAGAAATCTTCTGAGATGAGACTCAACAGAACTTTAGATCAGGGTTGGACCTTAACTTGAAAGGCATTTGGAGGTAGTGCAGCCAGAGCATCCTCATGATGGGGATGGTGGATTTCATTTTGTACCACGGATTATCCTTGAGTCATGGAAGGGACTACGAGGCAAATAATAAACAGCCATGTGTATTCACTGTAAACATGAAATATATCCACTGAGTATTCACTGTATATAGTGAACCTCACCATAGAGAAGAACATCTTGTAGGGTTAAATAATAAAACAATGAGAGTGAAAATCAGAAATCAAGGAGTGTGAAATCATCTCCCTTTAGACTGAGATAGAAAGTGAATAAAAGATGGCAAGAGCATTCTGGAATGCACAGAGAGCACCTTTATTGCTGGCAACATAGATATGTGCCTCTTGCCATCCAGAGACACAAGGCCTGGCCTGAGGGGAGGTCAGCAAGTGTCTTGCGCTGCATGGACAGGAGCATCCCACTTGGCAGCCAGCAAGGACATTCTGTGGCTCTTCTGCAGAGTTTAACACCAGAGGCATTCCTGCTGTGCCCGAGGGAGACTGCAGGACAAGTCAACTTCTCTGCCTTCCTTCAGTCCCTTGGCATGCTCCAGACAGCCCAAATGTGCCTCACAGCCCAGCATGAAGCTGTCACCATTGCAAGCAGGGAGGAGCAGCTCACTTCTGTGCCACTCTGCTGGCATCCCCTGAGAGACTGAGGGGAGGGACACAGAGGGGAAAAAAGTGGCCTGAGAAATGGTTCTGATCACTGGCAGGCCACCCTGGAGGTCTGTCAGCAGCTGATATAGTGAGGCTAATCTTTCTCTTTCTGCAATCCCATCCAGGGTTTGAAAAGCAAAATCCAGAAGGTGCCATCAGCTCCTGGTCTGAGCCTCACCTTCTTCACTGGGGATAACTGCAGTGAAGCAGGGACTCTGGCCCTTATTCATGGAAAAGAGCAGAGTTCCTGGGTGTCCTGTGCCCTCACAGCACTGGGCAATAGGCAGGGAATCTCCTTTATCTTTCAAGAGCCTCAGAAAACCTGGCAACTGCCCGGACACCACCTCACTCCAGCTGAGAACTGAGGAATTTTGCCGCAAGAGCCATCCGAATCCTGCTTGAGCTTTCCAGGCCCACTGCTCCCTCGGGGTAGGGGAGATTGGGAGAGAAGCTTGTGCTGATTAATATTAGAAGAAACTGCCCTGAAAGAAAGATAGATCATGACTTGGTGACTCCAGAATCTTTTCTTTTTTCTCTCTTTGATGGGAGGAGGGGGAACTGGAAACAAAAGGCCTGGGAAGGGGGGAAGAGAAGGAGGGGTGTGTTTTGAAATCTGCTTCCTTTTGGCCACGCTTGAACTTCCAAGAGCCTGCCTTTGACTGACATCCCTAGGAAATGGGAAGAGAACTCCATGCTGAGCCTGCTCTCTGCCCAGCCAAGGCAGGAGGAGGCATCTGGCTCCAAGGACCTGAAAGAGATGCCTTTAATGTGTCTCTCATTTGGCATCACAGAGGTGCAGACCAGATCTGCTAGGGCAAGAACAAGGACAGTGCAATGAAGTTTGGGATCTTACTCACCTAAAGTCAAAGAGGTGTTTTCTCAGCATCTTCCTGCCAACATAGTTTTGCTGAGTGTGGATATTATCATGACACATTCTCACAATCACAAGTGACATCAGTGTGGCTTATGGACAACTGTGGTCTCTATCTGCCACTTGCAACTCAGACTCCCTTTAGGTTAGGGAACTATTGGTGCCAAATTAAAGGAATGAAGGTGACTAGTGGCACAAGATGCTGACAGTGACAGTCTTCTTGTGTGCAGATGGTCTGCTGAAGTCCATAACATGGTGGGCAAAGTTCTTTGTTGCAGGTTCTGCTTGTGACTGGCATTTGTGCAGCTGGTTTGGACTGAGAGTTTAAGCTCCTCTTTTCTCCTTTGGCTTGTCCTCTAACAGTGCATCTTCGTTGCTAAGGCTGGCAAGGGAGATTTTCCCTGGCTGAGTAGCTAGAGGCAGTGCAAGCTGAGCTGGGGCTGCAGGGAGCAGGCTGACACTGCTGTGCTCCTCGCTCTTGGGGAGCAATGCATGGGGCTGGCTGCAGGCAAGAGCCAACCGTACCGTATCCCAGGACCTGTCTCCAGTTCCACGCGCTGCCTGTGATGGATTGAAGCCTGGGGAAGCCCATGAGGCTTAAGCTCCATGTGTTAGCTCTCCCGGCACACTGAAATCCTGTCCTCCCTATTGAGAGACAGTAAGCTTGCACGCGTCCAGCTGAGGACTCTAAAATGATAGATAAGAGCAATAAAGCCCAGAGCTGTTGTGGGGAGGGGAGGGTGATTTATCCCCAGCTGGACAGGCTGGGCTGAGCGGAAATGCTGCAGGAGCTGAGGGGCACACACATATCAAATTGTGTCACGCATTAAACTGCGTGTGTGTCACACATTAAACTGTGTGTGTGTCACACAGCAAACTGTGTGTGTCACACATCAAACCACGTGTGTCACACATCAAACTGTGTGTGTCACACATCACACTGTGTGTGTCACACATCAAACTGTGCATGTCACATCAAACTGCATGTGTCACACATCAAACTGAGCGTGTCACACATCAAATTGCGTGTGTGTCACACATCAAACTGTGTCACATATCTGTGTGTGTGTCACACATCAAACTGTGTGTGTGTCACACATCAAATTGCATGTGTGCCACACATCAACCTTCATGTGTCACACATCAAACTATGTGTGTTACACATCAGACTGAGTGTTTCACACATCAAACTCTGTGTGTGTCACACATCAAACTGTGTGTTTCACACATCAAACTGTGTGTCACACAGCAAACTGCGTGTGTCACACATCAAATTGCGTGTGTGCCACACATCAGCCTTCATGTGTCACACATCAAACTGTGTGTGTTACACATCAAACTGCATGTGTCACACACCAAACTACGTGTGTGTCACACATCAAACTGTATGTGTCACACATCAAACTGCGTGTGTCACACATCAAACTGCCTATGTGTCACACATCAAACTGTGCATGTCACACATGAAACTGCGTGTGTCACACATCAAACTGTGTGTCGCACATCAAACTGCGTGTGTCACACATCAAACTGTGCATGTCACACATGAAACTGTGTGTCACACATCAAACTCCATGTGTGTCACGCATCAAACTGTGTCACACAGCAAACTGTGTGTGTCACACATCAAACTGTGTGTCGCACATCAAACTGTGTGTGTCACACATCAAACTCCATGTGTGTCACGCATCAAACTGTGTCACACAGCAAACTGCGTGTGTCACACATCAAACTGTGTGTCGCACATCAAACTGCGTGTAACACATCAAACTGTGCATGTCACACATCAAACTGCATGCGTGTTGCACATCAAAATGCATGTCACAGCATCCCCAGCAGCCGGGCCCACGCTTCAAAGCCATGCCGTGCCGCAGCTGGAGCCTTCAGGTGATGCCAAGCTAATGAGCAAATGAAGCCATAAATCTCCTCAGCCGTCATTAGGCCTTCCCCCTCCGCGGAGCTCGCCTGCCCCGGCCCCGGGGAGCAAGCGCTGCTCACAGCCAATCACTCATAGCCGAGCCCCGCAGAGGCTCAGCAAGCCATTCATCTTGGCACAGCACAGCCCTTTCAAGTGGCTTCGTGGCAGCCCCTCTGTTTGTTGTTAAGATGAGCACACAGTTTACACGCAGTCTTCTTATTTATCTTTGACTTTTACCTTGTTGGTCATTTCTTTGCACGTCCAGCCATCTCCACTCTTGTCTCGAGCTGAGCTTTATTTATGCCTTCGGCTTTGCTGTCTGAAAGCCTCCAGCTGCCAGGCATCACTCCTTCTCTTCAGAATTGGCATCCCTGAGACAAATCACTCCTCAGGATGGAGACTGGGAAAGCTGCTGAAGGGAGAGGATGGGGAGGGGTCTGTGATGCTCGGGTAGGCACTAGCAGCTGAGTTTGGTGTGACTTTGGGCTGAGGCTTGGACTAGATGATCTCCAGAGGTCCCTTCCAACCCCTAACATTCTGTGATTCTGTGAGGTTGGATGTGTGGACATGCTGGGAGAGAGGAGCAATGGGTGCATGGCTTAGGCATAATGAAGGTGGGACTTTTCACTGCTTGTTGCCTTCTCTGACCTGGCCAGGAAAGCACCTCAGAGAGTTTTGCTGCTTATTCCTCTTCTGAACTTTATTTCTAGCTCTGTCACCAGTGTCATCACTTCTGCTAGCCAGTGCCCCTTCTTAACTCAGCTCTTTGCCCTTTGCAATAGCTGAAGAGCCTTTGCATCTCCCAGGTCAGGTTGTTACTTGCCTGCAGAGCACTAGGAGCACTTTCCACCTGTGCTACCAAAGAACTCTGATGTCTTCGCAGCACCAAGAAGTTTTTTTTCACCCTGCAGGTGCTTTAGTCCAGAGCTAGCCCACTACAAAACTGCTCAGAAATGCACAGGGACAAATTCTGCTCTGAATTACGCCCAGCAGCCTTGGCAGGTACCTGCAGGAGCTGTGCAGCTTGTTGACAAGGCAGATGGAGAAGGAACAAGAGAAGGGTCTGCTGCGGCTACGTGCAAAGTCTCAGAATGATGAGGATCTGGTGGTGTGAGAGTGGTCTCCCAACCCAAGCAGTGGCAGCAAGCCCTTGAAAAGTTGGCCTAGATGACCTCTAAAGGTCCCTTCCATGGTTCTGTGAAAGGAGGCAGGGACAGGAGAGGCTGTGCCTTTTGTGTCTTTGCTAAGCTGGACAACGATCAGACCTAGCCAGGTTGCATTCATGTCTTTCTTCCTTTCCCCTGGGGAGCAGAAAGGGTTAAAAAGCCCTCTGTGACATAGCTCTGTGCTCAGATGGACTCTCCATCCATCACCTACATCTCAGGGTGGGGGTGGTTTCCACGTGTCACTGGCCATAACTCAGACTTTTATTATAATCATGACCACATGGTTAATGGGGCTTAATAAAGCACTGGTGACCTGGGCTCAGGGAGTGCAAATCTCTTGCTCCCTTCCCTTCCACTTACTGGAAATCAGAACTGGGGAGGGGGGAGCTATTCATTCCCATCTGAAGCTTTTCCCTGGGGAACCCAGTGCAGGACTGACCCAAGCCATGTCTTCATCAACTCCTTATCTAATCTAGTTTAAAATGCCCTAAATGATGGGCATGTCACCCCAGCCTTGGAAGGACAGTTCTTTCTGACCAGTTTGATGCTGCCATCTCTCCTACTTCGAAGGATGCTGCACTGTCACTTGTTTGTCCCTCTCCAGCCACCTCCATCTCCAAAGGGAGGGATGCAGACCCTCAGCAGGCAAGGCTGGGCATCTGCTGGCCAGGACACTTACCCAAGCTGTGCTGCTCCTCAGGATTTTGGCTGCAGCCCTTGACAAAACCTCCTCATTCAGGACCTGCCCTAGCTTGGTGTGGTTGCATTGCTCCAGCAACACTGCTGCTTGCACTCTTCTGCTCTTCTGGCCATTTACTTTCTTTCTTTCTGCTTTTGTTGTTGGTTTGGTTTGCATCTTGTTTGGACAATGACATCCCTTTGCAACCTCACACACTGAGGGCTCTGTTTCCTCTGGCCACAGGTAGCTCACACGGCATCACTTAGGACCTGGAGTCTTTATGCCATCTTTGGTGGATTTGAGAGCCACCGGAGTAGATTTTGGTACATCTTCAACCATGTTGTCATGTGTCAGCTCTTATTCTTCCCAGAGCTCTCTCTCTCCTGAAATTAGTGGGTTTTTTTCCCCCTAACTAGTACTCAGATAGCCATAGAAAGATCAGAGATAGATGGACAGATAGACTGCACTGGAAGGAAGAAATTTGAAAGGTTATGTTTCAACTGTGAAAGCCAAAGATCTATGTGAAGGTTTGGTCTTCAGCAGGTGAGAGTTCAGAGGTGTAACTTTCCACATCATGAAGCACCTGACCCCAAAACGGAGCCAACCATCTCACCTGCTCTGTCCCACTCTGTGCACACTAAAGACCCTAGTGCTAGGACTAGGGGGAATGAATCCAAGCTTGAGGAGGGGAGATTTAGGTTGGATGTTAAGCAGAAGTTGTTCCCCATGAGGATGGTGAGCTACTGGCCCAGGTTGCCCAAAGAGGTGGTGGCAGCCCCATCCCTGGCAGTGTTGCAGGCCAGGCTGGCTGGGGCTGGAAGCAGGTTGCCCATAGCAGGGGGGTTGGCATTAGAGGAGCTTTAAGGTCTCTGCTATCACTGCCAGTGAATGATCCTGCCTTTGGTGGGGATAGGAGAGCACTGCCCATGCCCTCCCAGGAGGAGCATGCCCAGAGGAGCAGGAGGCATGTGGTCCTCACTCCCAAAGCCCTGGCAATGCTTCCAGCCAGGCACATCAGTGCAGTCCCAGGCAGCCCAGGCAGTGTAAAGCAGGCCCTTGCTCCTGCCCAGATCTGAGGGATGCAAGGCAAGCACACACAGATGCTCAGCCACTTTCCATAATGAAACACGTCTTTATTGTCCCGAGGAAGCTGCCTTTCACAACCTAAGCATGGAGGCTTGCTTCTTTTTTCTCTCTCTCTTTTATTTTCTCTGCAAACTGTGGGCAGTTTTGCCCCTTTGCTTCAATCAGAAGTTGTGGTCGATAAAGACGTGTTTCATTAGGCAGAGCTGGCCAGGCAGCTGTGTGCAATGCACTTCATTTGCTTCTCCAGCTTGCTGGCACAAACATTCCCAGCTGAAGCCAGAGAGGAAACTGAAGCAAGCACAGGGATGGGAGTGCTCCCCAAAGTGGAGAGAGAGTTTGTGCTTGCTTCTCTCTGGTATGTGCCCAACAGCCACATCCCGAACTTGAAATGATGTGCTGAAGGTTAGGCAGGGATTGGCTTTGCCAGAGCTCAAATATTTGGCTGCCTTTGCCGTCAGAGCTCCCAGAAGCAGCACGAGCTCACAAGAAGGAGATCCAGTCCTTTGAGGGATGATTAAATGGGTGCAAGGCTGCCTTAAGCAACCTATTTCATGCTTCTTTTTGGTTTTACCTTCCTTCTGTTTGCATGGCTGGGTTGGTGGCCCCAACAAGGCTTCTGAGCACCACTTTGGGAACATCTTCCCATGAGCTGGTCCTGAGCTCCTCCTCACCACTAAGAAGGGGGATGTGGCTATTCAGGAGGCTCTAGAATGCTGCTGAGATCCTGCACACCCAGCAGAAAGGATGCTGTCCTGCTCTGATTTAGCCTCCTGACAGAATACTTAACCAACATCCTACTTTACAGCATTATCATACTCACCTTGGGACAAATCCATTCAGAGACACAGCACAAAGCATGTGGTTGTGATGACAGCTCTGGGACCAGGATGCATTTGTCCCCAGTGTAATGAGGCTGTGCCTGCAAGCATAGATTTTGTGAGAAGTAGTTGGCTTTCATGATGTTTAAACAGCCAAGAAAGACAGAAAGACTAAGAAAGAAGAACAGAGGAAGGAGGAAGAGAGATGGCCCTTGAAAAAGACAAGTCAAGCACCTCAGGATGTGACAGGAATCTCTAGAAGACCCCATGGATACTCATTTTAATAAGGAATTGCTTCTAAAATCATTCAAAAAGAAAAAACAACCCAACCAAACAACAAAAAACACACAAAACCCTCCAACCACAAACCACCCAACTAAACCCCTAACCAACCAACTGAAAACCCAGGTCCTGATGGGATAACCTTTACTCTCTCTCAATTCCTTTCAGTTCTGCAAGAGCAGTCTCAGAAATGCCTTTCCAACACCAAGTTTGTCCAATACAGGGCTGGATTTCCCAGCTGTTCAAGTAGAGATGGCATGGGGCAAGCCACGGTTGAGGAGGTTAAGAAACACCTCATGCTTTGCAACACAGTGTCATCCCTACCCACAGCTTGATGGTCACCTTCCTGTCCCAGTGAGGAGCTGCAGCTCAGGCCTTGGCTGGGTGATTCACAGCTCTGGGGTTACAAGGGTTAAAGATGAGAATCTGAAGGGGATTAGGGGCTTTCAAGGAAGCATAGCCCTTCCGTGCCTCCAGCATTTCCTTGAAGGCTTTGGAGTCTGAGACTTGAGAGCTCCCTCATGATTGTGTCTCATCAGATGAGAAGTCCATCAGAGCTTTGGCAGCAGGCACCAAAGGAAAACCTCTGACAGGTGCCAGCTTCTGTCACCAAATCCAAACCCACTCTGTCCTTCTGCTCCTTTCTCCTTTCCCACCTCCAATCCCTCTCTCCCAGGTGTTTGCTGATGTTTTGCCTCTAGAAGATGCTGAGGTGCTTAAAGCTCTGTGTGTGTGCCTGGGTGTGTGTTTAATGCAGGGCTCTACCAAATCAGCAAGCTGCCTTTCAAGTGCCATTAAATTTAATGCTCAATGGGGAAGCCTAAACAAATGAAGCCACACTATAAAATGTTTAGTGCTTCTATTGCTTTCACTTTGAAGATCAGGAACTCACAAGAGGCATTTCTCTGCCCTTTTCTCTCCCTTCTATCTCTGCCTTTTTCTCCCACACAGCCATCATGGGAGTTCCAGCTCATGCGTGCATGTCTCAACAGCACCTCAAGTGAGACAGGACATGAGCAGGTGAGGTGAGAAGACCTCTCAGCTAACCCTCATGGAACAACACAGTCAAGTCCTGCTGAATACAGTTAGGCAGTTAAGTAAATTACCTGTTTTCAAAGGCAAGGGGGATTAGATATTACATCCAACCCTCCCACTGAACAGTTCCAGACCATGCTGGGCCTCCTGATCCTTACCTGTTCTTCAACAGTGCCAATGTTCATCTCTTTGGTGTATAAAGCTTCCAGCTAACTCCTTGAGGTTTGTGGTACTTGGATTGTCAGGAGTGAGATGCAGGCTGAGGTTGGCAGGGAGGAGCAGGATGCTCTTCTAGCTGTGCTTTCCATGTGTCCCAGGGCCTGAGCTTAGCTGCAGCTTTAGGCATGAAGCTGCAATGTGCACATCTGGAATGAAGAGCTGAAAATTGGGCTGGGTGCTGATAATGCTTTATTGACAGGAGATGAAAGTCTTGATTCCAATAACTTTCTGAGCTCCAGTTCCCACTGCTTTACGAGGTGTTACACACTTTGGTACCTTTGAGAGAGAGTTGGCTTCCCCTCCTTCTCTCCCACATCTTTATTGCTTCTGTTCCACAGACTTGAGTCATTAAAGTCTGAAATGCTTCAGCCCAGGAGGGTACTGAAACCTCCTGCTCCTGAGCCCCAGTGAGCAAATGCCAGCAGCCAGGTTATCTGAGAGGGATGCATAGGACAGCACAGAGCCCAAGGTCTCCCGAGAGTGCTGCCAGGCTCCCAGAGAGGCAAACAGAGGAGGGGCAGGTCAATCCAGTAGCATGGGAAGTGGCTGTCATTCCCCACTGCCAGGTGTTCCTGCACTCATCATCATGAACTTATCCAGCATCAAGGATCAAATGGAGCTCAAAAGGCTTCAAAGCCAGGGGAGAGCAGCCACTCCATCAATCCTGTCTGACAGAGCCTAGGTCATCTGCTTTCACTGGACTTCACCCAGACAATCCCTGTGTTCTTGTTTCCCTCTGAGTTGAGCTGACTTACCCTTTGCCTCTGTGTTCTAGCCATGGCTTGAGAGCTTTCCTCCAGCTTGGCTTGGGCTGCCTGGCCATGTCCATCCCTCTCCTACTGCCAGGAACAAGAGCTAATACAAGTCAGCTGCTGGGAGGGACCCCAGGCCCTAAATCAGTTGTGCATTAGCAGCCAAGGCTCCATGAAGGGCAAGTCAAAGGCTACAGGCCATTGTAATTACAACTGTCAAAACACAACCTGGCTCAAATTGGGAAGGATTTCCTAAAATGGGGGGTTTTGTCCAGAAAATGTGTGCTAGCCTGCAGAAGAGCTTCTGTGTTTGGAAATATTCCTTTCTTCCTTCTAGTCATTTATTTCCTAACAGATACTAGTTCTCCTTAAAAACCTTGCCTGTGCATTCCTAGGCATACCAAGGTTTCCTTTACAAACAAAAACGCCTGGAAAAAAAAATCAAGTTTTGTGTTTTCAGCCAAAAATTTTGTCTCCAAAAAACTTGCAATAAGAACATTAGCTATCAAAAGTCACTCTTCAAGAGCCAAGACCTTCTGTTGCTCATCAGCACCTATGAGCATCATGGGATCTGTAGTCTTATCCCAGAATCTCACCTGCAGAGTTGGGTGTGGACATGAAGAACTCTGACTGCAGCTCCCATTTGTGAGGCAATGGTGTCTACAGAGCAAAAGGTGAATGTTTTCACTGTTAAAAATCATTCAGATGACATTTGCCCTTTGGTACTCTTATCCCCCCCATGTTTTCAGAGGATCTGTAATTGCAATTACAAACTGTCTAAGAATGAACTGTGACTTGAAACATCAAGAGACTAGAGTTAAGCCATGGAATTCCTTGCCAGAGGATGTTTGGATGTAAATAATATACTTACTAGAAGAGTAAAGTGAGGAAAATAATCATCTAGAGCTGTTAAACACAAGGATGCTCAATTGCTGGAAGTCTGGGAATGTGTGCTTACTGAGGGGGGCACTGATGTGTTTGATTAGTAAGGAAGCTCTGAAGGAACACATCTGCCACCATTTGGATGATACTTATCTCTTGCTTGGATTTCTGTTGTCTAAAGGAGTTTCTTACTGTGAGGTGAAGCCATGCAAGAGCTGCTCTCTTTGGGGCTGTCAGCAGCAAGCTCTCCTCCCTACATCTCCTTCCAATCTCCCATTGCCATCCATCAGGAGCAACCACAGGACACTCAGTCAATTGCAACTCCTGACAACTGATGTCTGAGACTCAGAACTTCAGATCTCCACCAGCAATGGAGGTGAACTCACTCCCCAAACCTCTCTTTCCTCTGCATCCTACTTGCATCAGTTGCTATGGGTCAGATTCAAATAGGAAATCTAAAGGACGTTTCAGGGCAGCCTGTTGCTAAAACTTGGGAAGGAAGCTCCAGGAAAACATTTGATGTTTTCTTCTCTTTCTAAATGGCTAAAACCAGAGCTTAGTTCCTTCCCTGCTTCAGATAAAGGAATATTTCATACACTCTTTGTTCTTATAGCAGGAGAACATGAAGCTGTCTGCTTGCTAGGACAACGGGCACAGGCAGAAATATTCCATACACTTTGTAAATGACAAGGAGATTAGACAAAAGCACTGAGCAATAAAGATGGTTTTCATGTACTCTCCGTCATGCAAGAGATGCAGGATGCCTCTGGCCAAACTCCCCTGGTCCAAGGCTTGCTGAAGACACTTTGATGATGGGCAGGGAGCTGCAGATCCCAGGAGGAGAAGAGGATTGTACATACCTGTCAGCTGCTCAGCAAAGCTCCAACTGCCTTTGGAAAACCTTTATTAGTACTGACACCAACACTGCTGCCAGAGATGAGCACAGCAGCCTCAAGGTTGCAGTGACACTGATAAATGCAGGGCAGGAGCACTCTCAGAGGATAACAAAACACATTGAGGAAACCCCAAGAAGAACAAGGGAAGTAAAACAAGGGGCTGCAGCCTGTCATCTCCCAGAAATACAGTGATGCTTCAACCTCAGAAGGTTTGTATCAATTAGGAAGAGATTTAGACTGAGCCTTCAAATCTAACTTGTGACATGGAGCTCCTGCCTCTTTCTTTTCTTAGGCAGAGCTGCAAAGAGGATCACAGAAAAGCAGAGCTTCCAGGGACCTCTGGAGATCATCTAGTCCAAGGTCACCCAGAGCAGCTTGCCTGGGATTGCATCCAGGCAGGTGTGGAATCTCTCCAGACATCCCTTTCCTTTGCTAAGGCTTCAGAAGCCAAAGCTGCTGTACACGTCCTGGTGACTGTGATGCTTGCCTTCAGGAATAAATTCACTCCTTTGATTTAATGTCCCATCCACAGGTTTCCTTGGCTTCTTTTGCTCCCTACTGCCTGTGCCAATTCCTCTCTATTAGATGGCTGCAAAATCCTTCCCCAACTCCCATAACTGATTCCCTAGAGGCAGGTTTGGCCCAGAATCCCAGAGGCAGAGCAGGTCCTTTGAACCATGAATGCTCTGTGATTCTGTGACTAGGGTGAGCTCTGTGTCCAGCTTTGTTCTGCATCCTCCACATGCTGATGAGAGCCAGAGCCAAGCCATGGCTGCAGAGAGGATCTCAGCTGTGCTGGGGAGCCCCATGCAGCCTGAGCACACAGCAGAGCTTTCTCCACAGCCACCACCCTTAGGCACTGGTGGAATTGTCCCTTTCTCTAGGCTTGGCATCAGAAAAGATCTCCTTGTGTGCCCAAGGCTCCCTTTTTGGCTGTGGGTATTCCCCTCTGTGGCTCTGGGAGAGACATGATTCTCAGCAGCATCCAACCACTTGCCTGTCCCACCCTGCCATTCAAGGAGCTCCTGTTTCCCACTGCTTTCCAGCACTTTGTGATTTCTGGTGCTCACAGATCCAGAATTCACTTTCTATTCCATGTGATGAGTGGATTTCTGCAGGGACTGGGCAGGGAATTGGTCTCCCAGCCTGCCCTCTGCTCCACAGACACCAGCCCAATGTTCTGAGGCATAAGACACATGGCTGCACAGCCTCTTTTCCTGCAGCTCAGCATCGCCCCAGCTCATCACACAGCTGGGTCCAGCCCTGGATAGTCTCTAAATGCTGCTGACTCTGCCAACATTCCTGCTAGCAAATGCATTTGCTGAAATATTTGTGAAAAGCCAGCATGAAAGGCCATGGCAGGCAAAACCAAAGAGAAAGGACTTGTGTTTTCAAGCACAGCTTATGTTCTCTCAGCCACCATCACTCACCCAAATGGGCAAGATTCACCCCTAGCAGGGAGCAGGCTGTGAGCAGAGACCCAGGAGGCACTCCTAAACTGGAGGATGCTCCAGGTGATGCTTGGGATGCTTGCTCAAAAGGAATCCTTGGCAGATGCTCCCAGTATGGAGCACACCATGAGGGGAAGCCCAGCATCAGAGTGATGGGTGGGCAGGGCAGCTCTGGCTCTGGTGGCTCTTGGGTCCCTGCTCCTTCTGGAAGTCTCCCACTCAGGCACAGCTCCTGGGATTATTCTGTCCCCCGTGACAAAGCACATGCAGATGCTGTGTTGTCTGCCACAATCAAGGGGCTCAGGTGGGTAATGGAGAATGGCAGAACGTGGCAGGTCCTTGTTTGCCTTAGTGCAATTTGCCCATAATTGCACTTCCTAGCTTTCTGGCATCTGCAAAAGATCAGCTTGTGACACAGCAGGCTTGGCCTCACACTTCTCTGGGCTTTGCATCAGGTTAGGAAGCAGGCATCCTTCTTTTGGCTGGAGTCATGTGGGAAGAGGGAACCAATCCCTGTTTGTGCCCAGTCAGCAGGAAAAGCACAACTTCAGCTCAGCCCTCTGGGCTGGCTTGGCTTGCTTTGCTTTTCAGAAAGGTGATGATGAATCTGGCAAAAGGTCTCTTAATTTGCCCAGGTCTTGAGGTGAACTCACTTAAGGAAGGATCCTGGAACAGAAGAAAGCCAAAACGTGGGACTACAAACAGCTCCAAACTGCAAAGCAAAGGCAGAGGGTGTGCAGGTGGACAGCTTGCTGGGACAGGAGAGCCTTCCATCGGTGCCAATGATACAGCAGAGAGCTAGTGAGGAATAGAAATGCCAGCAGGAGTGTGCTGCCTGACCTCCCTCATCACCTGGGCAAGGGCAGAGCCAGGCTCTGGGGCTAAGAATGACAAAGAGCAGCCCCTGCCTCAAGGAGCCTGCAGTCACAATGATTGGAAACAGAAAACCAACGTCCGAGCTGTGTGGGGAAATCCCTTCTGCTCAGAGCAGCCAGGAGACAGCTTGGGATCCTGCTCTGTGATTTATCAAGGGCTGCAGGGCTCTGTGCTGCAACCAGCCTCTGCTCTGGTGTCTTCCCCAATGCAGTGGAGATTTCTTCAAGCTTCATTCACCTTTTTCCTTCTTGGCATGGAGTTGCTGCCACAAAGAGCTCGCTGAAGTGAGACTTGGTCCTCAACAAATGGGAGAGCAAGGAAAACCTCAGCTTCAGGCATCCTCCTGCACATATCTGCAGCAACAGGCACTCTGAGGCCATGCAGCACTGGAGTTTGTCAACGTTTCTGCAACATTTGGCTCTTTATTGAGCTCTTTTTCTGGCTACTGAGCACTCTCAGGGGGTTGGCTGGGTGTAGTTTAAATTCCCTCTTGCTTTGGGATGACTAAATCCCCTTCTTGGGTTGATGAGGCTTTCTGGGTCATGCTAGTCACCCATTCCTCTCCTCTGTGTTAGGGAAGAAATTGGTGTCTGTTTGGAATCAGATTTTAAGGAATATCATCAGCATAGATGAAACCAGGCCTGGATCCAAATCACTTTAGCAGCACTGGAGACCCAAACAGGACAATGCCTGCCTGTGGCATCAGAACTGCATTAAACTGCCAGGAGAGGAGTGTGGCTTTACGAGCACAAGTTTATATACAATATACTATATATATATATTATATACAAGTTTATAAGCACACAGAAAAATGCTGAAGAGAAAGGAGCTTTGTTGTTGGCTATTTTTAAGATCAGTTTCACCTCAGGAGGGGTTTTGCTTATCTCCTTTGTCTCGTCTTGTTGATGTTGTGTTTTCTGTCCTTAGAGACTGGAGCCAAATACACACTTCTGAGCCATCCCTCAGTGCCTGCTCTGATGCTCAGGATGCTCAGGAGGAGGTTTTTGGCCTCACACACATGGATATGCACTCAAGAGAAGCACAAGAGTGCAGCTTACTGTGGCTTTTGCCTGGGAAGTAAAAGCCAATCAAAAACTAACTACTGTCTCAGCAACAGAGAGCTCTTCTGTGCTCTGAATTACATCAAGTAATTGGAGTTAAATCTCTTTCCACTCGAGTTATACTGCAGAGCTGCAAAATGATACCCAAACCACTGCTTCATCCAAATACTCTTCCCGTTGGATGAGGAGCAGGAAACAATCTTCACAGAGCTGCCTGCTCTAATACTGAGCATCTGGGTATGCCTAAGGAATGATGCTGCAATCCCTTCTAAATCCTCCTCTCACAGGAAGGCTGGTGAGGGAGTTAACTCTTTGCGTGCAGGGGATGAGGGGAAGGCCCTGGAGCTGCTACAATGCAAAACCTGGCACAATCCTTCCAGCATCAGCTGGAAACACAAAGGGAAGTTAAGATAAATACATGAGTATCAGAGGAATTAGAAAGAAAAGAAAAGGGCTTGGTACCAGCACTAAGTCCTAAGTGGTGGAATACCAGACAACAACACAAGCAGCAAAAGGAGAGGGAGTTTCACCTGATGGGTTTGCTGTGGGAGCATGAAGTGCCTGGAATGAACAGTCCTCCCCACGCAGAAGGTGACACTGAGCTCCAGGGTTCTGTACTGAACCTCAGCCAAAGGAAATTCAGTGGCAATGATCCTACTCCTTTCCAGGAGGACAAGATCTTACCCCTTAAAGTGAGGAACAGAGTGGAAAGAGCTTTTGTCAGGAGTGGTCGATTTTGTCAAGAGATGCCAGATAACAGACACAGAGGAGAACAAGCTGTGGTGTGACAGCATGGGAGCCCAGGGAGTGATGCAGGAGCAGCTTCTGAGCTGGCCTCAGCATCCTCAGATAGGACAAATGTGTTAGTTCCTCCTCTTTTCTTGTCCTTTGGGTCTTTCTTCCACAGCAGACAGAATGCTTGCATGCCCACAGGGTCTGCTGAGGTGAGCAGAAGATAAAACATCTTCCCACTGCCACTAATTAGAACTGGGCAAGCTGGCCACTGTGCTCTCAGCCTCCCAGCACTGCAGATCAGCCTCTTCTGCTGATCACTCTGTTCCAAAGCTGCCGAACTCCAAACCAGGCTCAGGTTTCAGAGGAAAGCAGCAGCCCAGCATCATTCCTAGAAGGAGTGGAAATTTTCCAGAGGTTTCTTCCATTACACAAGGATCTTGCTTTCATCTGGAGGGGTTTTTGGTTGGTTGTGTTTGGGGCTTGTTGGTTGTTTTTTTTTCCATTTGGTGAAAATAGGGTAGTTTAAGGCCTTTTTTTATTGGAAAGCTAAGGATTCCTTCTAGGAATAAGAAGCTATTGTTCGGGGCTTTATTGGAAGCCAACTGAAAAATTACAAGGTATGGGCTTGGAGGGCATTGTGCTTCTTCCTTTCTGGCTGTCAGTTCTTGGCTCTGAGAACTGCCTCATCCCTAAATAGAAAGAAAAGCTTGGAGGGATGTGGGGGAAAAAAAAAGAAGGGAAAGAATGGAATGGAAAATAAGAAAATGAAAAAATGGATAAAGAACATGAAAAAGCCCACAAAGCTTTCCAAACTGGCAGAATAAGCTTGAGCTCCAAATTGCCTCTCTTTCTCCAAGTGCTTTTTGGATGAGCAAAAATGCTCCTTTGCCACTCACCTCCAGAGATGCTCCACATGGCTGGAGATGTGGGCAGATGGATGTGGGCATGTCTGCTGAGCTTGGTTACCAGAAGAGGTCAGGAAGAGAAGGGGTTTGTGTTGCACTTCATCTCACCCTAGGTCTGAATGTCACTTAAGTCTTTCAAATGGCCTGGCTAAAAATCCCAGATCAAAATAGCCTTTGACTTTGGAGAGAATCCAGTCAAGCTCTGCCACACTTTAGCTCATGCCCATCTCTAGCTAAACCTGCTCCATCTGAGCATTAGTGTGTGCTCAGGAAAAGGGGAAGAGGGCTGGCTTCATCTCATCTCATCTCATCTCATCTCATCTCCTCATCTCATCTCATCTCCTGCATCCCCCTCCACATCAGGAGAAGCCTTGCTCCCCAGCCAAGAGGCACCTGGAAGCAATCTCTCATAAAACCAGCTCTGGAAAAGCTACAGCTACTCACTTTGATAGCTCCCCAATAGCTTTTCTCTCTCTCTTCACCAGTAAATGGTAAATGGGTTCCCAGGGATGGACTGGAAGGAGCCAAGAGGTGCTCAGAAATATTGTCCTGTTGCAGAAGCCACTGAGCCTGAACAGGGCTCTGCACAGTTGCCACCCTGCCATCACTCAAAAAGATCCTCAAGGATGTTTTTTCTCACACTCCTTGTTAGCTTCTCATGCTCTAGCCTGCTCTCATCACTGCTGGCTACCCATGACCTCAGGCTGGGGAGAAACAAACCACTGAGGGACTCCTTCTCCTGGGGCCAGGCCACTTCCAAGCTGAGAGGATGCTGATGGGGCCAGGCAGCTGACCTCTTGGTTACATCTGCTTTTGGGAGAGGGAGAAATGAGCTCTCTGCTGCTCACATGCACATCATTGGACAAGGGAAGTGGTAAGGATGTAATCTCTTTGGACTTGAGGCTCTGAGCAACCTTTTCACAGCAGTGCAGTTGGACCAGAAGGCCTCTAAGGATCCCTTCCAGCTCTAACCTTTCAGGGATCCTGTGATAATTTGTATTTCTTCCTTATTTAGAATCTGACAAGCCTGAGGTTCTTCAGCATGAGGGAAATGATCCTGTAGGAAGGTGGGAACCCTGAAGATGCCAAGGTGGTCAGGGAACCCAGAGCTGCTTCCTGCAAAGCATAAGCCAAGGAGAAATGCTGCAGGCTCTGAAGGACACAGCACATCCTTCAGGGATGCATGGCTAGGCTGGGAACAACTGCTTGAAGGAGGGGATATCTCCTGGGAGATGAGACCTGTCAGTCTCTGGAAGGAAAAGACACAGAAGTTGTGTCTAACATGAAAACTGAACAAGGGGCAGTGAAGAAAGGCAGGGGTGGCAACAAATCCAGGATCCTGGGCTTGGGCATAGACAGAGCTGGATGAGGCTGCATATTGCCCAAACATTCCCAGAGAACTGCCTAGCCTGGCCTTTTCCAAGCCTTTCTGAGGCTGGGGGTTTGAGATCCCTTTCCTTGGCCACTGGAAATTTACTATAAATAGCAGGTACTGAGCAGCCCTTGTGCACTAATATCTCCTAACCACCCTTTCTAGCTGCCCAAGGCTACAAATGATGTGACAATTGCATATGCCAGGCCTGGGCCTTAGGAGCTATTCAGGGCTTTGGCCACGTTTCATTTGTTATTCTTGCCTTATGCACAAGTTCTTCTCATTTATTGCTCTGTAAACATTTGTGTATAATTATTCACTCCAGAGTTTCCTATTCTCCCTGGCTTGCAGATGTGGCAAAGCTTATTCCCTGAATCCAGGGATGGAAGGGGTTGTTTTTTTTCCAACTCCTGACAGATTTCAATCTGCTGCTTCCATGTCCATCCTTGTGAGACTCTTGAGCAAGAGGCAAGGAGCTTGTTAAATGGTGGAGTCATCATCCCTGGAAGGATTAAAGTATATGTAGATGTGATGCTGAGGGACATGGTTTAGTGGTGACTTGGACTTGATGATCTGAAAGGTCTTTTCCAACCAAAACAACGCTGTGATTCTATGATTCAATCTCTGGCCATCTACCTGTAGCTCAGACCCCAAATCACCCTTACACTCAGTGATAATTTGCTATTCAGAGTACCTGTGTGCCTAGTTTTTTTTTGTTTTTGTTTACTGTCGTCCCCGTCTTATTGGGGAGAGGGGGGTCTTGGAGACCTTTCCTCAAAAAGATTGTTCTTTTGACCCTAACTTCTGGTCAAACCAGGACAAGGACACAGAAGCAGGATCCCAGGGTTCAAAGCTCCCACCTGCATTATCCTCAGGTCCTGCTTGTGGATCCAGCTGGTTTTTCCATCCTTATTGTCTTCCACGCAACACAGCCCCTCAGAATCCAGTGCACACGGTGCCAAGCAGTGAGAGGAGAGAGGGGATGCTACCTGCACTCCATTGCAGTTGATTGCTCCCAAGCCAAGGTGACACAAAGGAGATCATTCCCATGGCATCCTGGGGCTAATTGGAAGCAGCTCTGGGGCCTGGAAAGCAGTAAGCTGGACTGCAAGTGCTAATTGCTGACCTGCTGCATGGGCCTGGAAGAGGCAGTCCATTAAGTGGCACATGGGGTTTTATCACTTCCCTGGCTCAGCAGGGCTTGGACTCTTTCCATAACACCGAAAGGAAGATGCTGGAGGAGGCTGCTGGGCACTCAGGGAGGGAGAGGTGGAGATATGGGGCTGTATCCCAGCTTTTTCATGTGTTTCCTTGGCTCAGAGAAGCTTTATCTTTTTCTCTGGAGGCCTGGGAGAGAGGAAAAAGTACAGCTATTTGGAAGTATAGGGAGGCTAAGTACTTCTTAAGGGTCTAGATCTCCCTGTTGCAGGGGTTTGGGCTGCAAAATCATGGAAATATTCTGCTTGGAAGAGACCTGAGTGCAACAATTAACCCATCACTGCCAGGTTACCACTGAACCCTTTCCCTTAGCACCAAACGTGTAAGAAGTGCTAGAAGAAGGCTCAGCAACTCTTATTTGAGCTACAGCTCGTTCTCCTCTATCTCCTTTTCTCGGCGATCTGAGAGGTAATTTCCAGCCATGAATGTTCTGTGATTCTGTGATTCCTTTTCTCCTTCTCCACTTGCTGTTCTTCACTAGCAGAGCCAGGTATTTCTCCAAAGGTACAAGCTGTACTTTGGGAGTCTAGGAGATGAGATTGTTCATTGTCGTTTCAGAATTAATGGTGATAACTAAGTATTTCCTCAAGAATAAGTCGTCTTCATGCCCTCAGAAACTGCAGCAAATGGTGTGGCTTGTCAGAAGAAGCAAGAATCTACACCTTCAAACCAATTCAAATAATGCCAGGCAAACAATTTGAACATCTACAGGTAATGAACTCTGTCAAAAGCACCAGCAAACAGGCTTTTTTCCATGAGCTTCCTACCACTTCTATTTCTGATCCTGGTCTTGAAATATAAAGACAAACCCAGGCTAACTTCCAGCCTTTTCCACTGGTGCCTTGACATTCTGGGCCTGAGCCAAGCTCCAGAAGCTCAGAGGCAGCAGGAATGGAGTGATTAGTGTGTGCCAGAGGCTTGGGACTGTGTTAGATTAGCTGGAGCACGAGGGAAAGGGAAAGAGCTCTGAGCTCTTCTGTCCAAGTGAATTGGAGCATCCTTTTTTCCCTGGGATCTGTCATGTCCTGGCAGTCCCTCGTTAATAGTAAGTTCCCATCAGGAGCTCACCACAGGAATGTGGCTCTTGGAATAGCCCAGATAGCACTTTCTAGCTGGTGGGAGCTGAGGAGACACTTTTATCTGACCAGAGTGCTACAGTGGGGAAACTTTTTCCTTCTAATGAAGGCATTGAAACAGTTCCTAATGAAATCATGGCTGTGAGCAGCAAGAGGAGTGTCCTGGTGTTGTTCACAAGGAGGAAACATTTGACGGCCCATGAACTTTTTAGGAATGACACATTTTTCAGGTGGTCCAACAGTCAGATGCCTGATTTTGATGGATGATGCTAAGCATGGACATAATCACCATCCTGGTCTCAGAAACCAGCTAGCAAGATATGTTAAGATTTTCCAAATGTTTCTCCAACAATAAAAGGAAATGTAAAGTTAATCAAATTGTCATGAGAGATCAGAGCCCAGCAAGGAGGGACTCAGCCTGACATTTGAAGCAGGAACACTAATAAAACAGATGACTGCTTGCTGCTCCTGTCCGTGCTTGGCTTTAATTGAAACAAGTTAAGGATGAGTGGAGGCTGCAGAGCAGGGGCAAGGCTCTGTCAGAGCCCATGGATCTGCCAGCCATGTAAAGAAAGCAGAGGAGTGCTAACTCTGCAGTTACATGCAAGCATCATGCCTCAGCAGAGAGGTTCTGCACACATCTCTGTTGGCAGCTCTGGAGCAAGAGGCCATCCTGCTCCTTACCTCTATGTGCTTGCTGCCCACACAGAAGCTGGATGTTCATCCCTGGTGCCTTTAGATTGATGGACTACGTTGTGCTTAGCCAAATGAATTCCAGCACCTAAACACTAGCAAGATCATTTTAAGACAGAGGTGAAGGGAGCTCAGCTCATTCCCTTAGCTTACTATTCCATGCATGCACGTGCATGGCTTGAGCAGCCATCTCTCTGTGAACATCTCCTCCACTGTAAACCTGATGGACACAAGGATCCTGGGGTGCTCTTTGGAGAAGGTATTGAACAACATCATGGCCTTGTCTGCTCTGAGTGGTGGGGACAGTCTCTTTAGCTAGGGCTGTGGCAATAGCACAAGGCATGATGGTGTACCGTTATGTGCCAGTTCTGCCCTCTTTGGGATGCTCACCACCACATGCTGCTCCTTTTCTGTGCTTCTTTACCCCAAGAACCATTTTGTCCACAGAAGGGTCATTTTATCCTGAAATCCAAGCATTTGTTTCCTACCAAAACCCTTCAACCACAATCAGGTGGCAATGAACTTCAGTCCACACTGCTCTCCATGCAGTGATTGGTCTAAGGGCCTGGGCATGAGGAGCTTGTCTGTTATCCATTACTCATCCCCTGAGCCAGCCTATCTCGTGTTTTGTTCTGGATAAATGGGATCAGGAGGCAGAAGCACTCCTGCCCCCTGATGCCTTTCATTAGCTCCCACCTTGCAAGTGTTGGTTGTGCTGCAGGACAGCCAGGAGGCCAGGACAGGCAGCCGGGAGGCCAGGACGGGCAGCCGGGAGGCCAGGAGCTCGGAATGAGCAGCCAGGGTGGTTACCAGTTCAAGACCAGCCCAGGGGCCAAACAGCTGAAGCAGCTGAAGCTAGCACTCCCCTGCATGCCCTGCAGCAGCACACAGCAACCTGGCCACAAAGCTCTCTCTCTGGGACATGCCAGCTGACCCCTGCCTTTCTGCTCTTATTCCTCCTTTATCAGATTAACTCCAATTAGTGAAATCAGAATCAGATGGAATGGGGAGGAAATGCCACAACTCTGGCTGATTTCTCCTCAGCCAAGGCAAAGTTGAGGTGTACACAGGCTTGGCTGACGTTTTGTCTGGAAAAGTATGGGCGCAAAAGCTCTGGGGAGCTGTGAGCCTGTGGCAGGGCAGGAGAAAGCCAGTTTGACCTGTGTGAGATGTGCATTTAGGTTGGATATCAGGAGGAATTTCTTTACTGAAAAGGTTGTTAATGCTTGGAAGAGGCTGCTTGGGGCAGTGCTGGAGTCACCATCCCTCGAGGGGTTGAGAAACATTGAGCTGCTCTCCTTAGGGCCATGGGTTAGTGACATAGCAGTGCTAGGGATGCTTGGACTGGATGCCCCTGTTCACTGCAGGGTGAGGGGACTAGATGACCTTGAAAGGTCCTTTCCAATCCAAACCATTCTATTATTCTGTGAGGACCATTTCATGGTAAAGTTCAGAAAGGATGCAGAAGTGAAGTCTTCCTCTGCCTGTTCAAGGCATGTAGTGTCTCCTCAAAGGGGTGAAAATATCTTCCAGGGATAATACACAGCGGTGATCAAAGCCAGTGAGCAAAGGAGTCTCCTTGCATCTTCTTCAGTTCATTCTTATGTCTCTGCACAGACATCTGATATTTCATCTACCTTACTATTCACCTGCTGCTGGCAACACTGTGAAAAAAAACCCCTAAGTGGCTTAATCTCCTCCTCCTTCTCCTTTCTTCCTCAATGTATTTTGCTAATTGCTTGTTCCCTTGTGCAGTTCTGCAGCACAAGCTTTGGGGCACACACTGTTCCCCACTGCCCTACCCCAGGGAGCAAACACACAGCGCCTGATGTGAGGAGCCATGCTGGCCCAGGAGGGCTCAGCTGAGGCATGGTAATACCAGCAAGGCATCTCCTGGGTTCCTGGTTGCATGAGCCTGTGACCCTTTGTGTGCTCACTGTTATTGAGGTGCTCTGTGGGCCTCTCACAGATGCATCTCATAGAGGAGGGCAGCAAACTGCCTCTGGCTTCTCCTAGAAATCTGTTCCAGATGGACTGGAGTGGAGCTTCCCCTCAGAGGAAACACATGTGTTCAGGTATGGCCTAGACTCTGAGAATTCTGAATATCTCCTGTAGTGACAACAAAAACCTTTAGTGCAACTCCTGTTCTTTTTGACCTTTGTGCTTCCCTCCAGTTTTTGTGCAACATGCTGCTGTGAATAGTCTTAATTTCTTCTTACCACTCCTGTTCATGTGAGGTTCAGGATGTCTTTGGTTGCTGAGAGCAGTGCCTCAGTGTCTCTCTCTCCTTGCTCTTTGAGGTCTTTCTTCTTTCCATCTCTGCTGAGACATTCCCTCTGTAGCCTTCTCCTGCCATCTGCTCCTGAGGAATGGAATCATCCTTTGCTTCTTCTGCAAACAGAATGATTCTCTTGCTCTTTTCAGAGCTCTCCTTGACACATTTCTGACAGTAATCTCCCATAGCATATATTTGAGATTATTTTCATGGTCTGAGTGAGTTTGGTACTGAAACTTGATCATATATCATAAGCAATCCCTCAGGCCAGCACCTCTCTGACTTTTGAGTGTGCTCCACCAGCTCTGTTACTGCCATGCCAAAGCTATAGGAAAGGCTTTAAAACTCACTCCTAGCTTTGAAACTGGGACCTAAAGGCTGTGTTTTTCACCTCACAGCAGAAAACCTGCCTCCAGTTTGAGTTTGTCCAGTGGTGGGCTGCAGATGGGAACATCTCTCTGGGAAGCAGAGCTGAGGGGTGCAGCTTGCCCTCTTCACCCTGCTGGCAGAGGCACTAACACTTTGCTCTGTAGGCTTGCAGTTAGCAGTGCTGATGGGCATGATGCCATCATTCCACCAGAAAAAGCCAAACAATCTGTGTCCTGGTGTCCCACACTGCCTTCTCCATATCCCCAAAGATCAACTGCTCTGCTTTCCTTAACTTCTCCATTTTTCACCCTAACCACTTTCACAGCACCACTGCCACATGAATGCCAAAGCCTCTAAGTGTAAGGACAAAGTAAAAGGAATGCAGCTTAATATCCAAGCAATTAGCACAAGGGTTATTGTGCTGAAGGCATGATTCATTTTTAATTATCTGCAAAATTCCTAGGATTGCCTCCAGTTGGGTGCATGACTCCAAGGCCACACACAGAATGGGAGCATGTGGCATATGCAAGAGGAGACGCACTTGGCCCACTCTCCTGCAGAGTGTCTGGGGCTTCTTGCAGCAGTCCAGGGGCAGCTGCTGGCAGCTGAGTTCTGTTTGTTTCTGGTGGGCATATTCCTGAGCTCCCCAAAGAAAGATAACAAGGAGGAAGGAAACAGGAAGGATATCTGTGTGTTCAGTCATGCTGGTTAATTTAGGCCATGTTTCCTTTGGTTAAAAAAAAAAAAAGAAAGATAATAGCAATAATAACTTCTGGGTCATGTTTAGGAAAGGGAGGAAGAGTAGGAAAGAGGTTGGGTTTTTCACCTAGGAATGCCACCCCCAAGTTAAATCTACTTTCTAGGCATCTTTTCAGGGTGTTTAATTGAACGTGTATATTGATTCACCACACTGGAAAGCACACATTGGGCATGTTAGCTGCCTGCAGAGAACACAAGAAATCCTCTGTGCATTCAATACATTGTAATCAAAAGATGATTTGCAAATCTACTTTCTTCTGTCAAGGGCAAGGCCAAGGGGGCAGTGTGCAGAAAGAAGGAAATCATGTTTGGGGTTTACTTTTCTAAGTTTATTGAAATTTAGCTTTCTGCTTCCACAGGATCTTTCTCTTTCCAGCTGAAGAAGAGCAACTCCAGCTCCTTCCCAGCTGCTCCTCTCAGGATCTGCCTTTGTGCAGCAGATGGGCAATTCTAGTCTTGGCCCAGGCTGCCCAGGGAGGTGCCGGAGTCACCATCCCTGGAGGGGTTTGAGAAACATTGAGCTACTCTCCTTAGGGCCATGGGTTAGTGGCATGGCAGTGATAGGGATGCTTGAACTTGCTGAGCTTAGAGGTCTCTTCCAACCTTCCTGATTGTGTGATTCTGCTTGCAGCCAGCAAGCACAGGACTGGAGGTGATGGAGTGCAGGGAATGATGGGTCTGGAGGCTGCCCCAGCATCCCCATCACAGCTTGTGACATCCCCCGAGGAATTGCTGTGAAATCCAAATAGTACTGGGTTCGGGAAGCAGGTGGCAGTGCATCCTCCATTTAAGAGTGGAAAAGAACTGGTTAGGTTTTACAGTCTTTCAAAACAGAAGTCTGAACAGACTGCTGTTATTCCAAAGGTTCTGCTTCTAGCAACTCCCTTAACTTCTGTTTGTAAGACAAAAATAGGTCCTAGGCACTTGAAAATGTCATCTTTCTAATAGAACTATTTTAGGGCTTCTTTTTCAGCAAAAAGAAAAGGTTTTTAAGGGGGGAAAAAAGTGTTGATATTAGGAGAGAGAACAAGGAAGGCAATATTTCCTTAGGCTACAGATTTTAACTAAATAAGATTTGCTTTTCTGACCTGTTGAGTGGGCAACATCTCTCAGGCTTTGCGAGCCAAAAACTAGATAGAGAAAAGGCACTTTTTCTAAGTAAGAAAAAAACTCCTCTCTTCACCATTCCAGAGGAAATTGTTAGTGACAATGAGCCACAGCCTGTGAACTTCAAATTCCTTGCATTTGAAATGGTTGGATTTTCTTTTTCTTCCAGCTTTGACCACCCACAAGGGAAAGTCCAAAAGGAGAAGAACATGCAGCTGACACAAAAAAGTCCTGCAAGGAATGAAGCCTTTCTTGGCTTTCCTGGTATAAGGTGTCTCTTAGGACAGCTTCTCCTCTCTTTCAAACAGATCTAAGTTAAACAAGGCTCTGAAAGAACAAGATCCCACCACAAATGAGAAAATGCAAGACCAGAAGCCCAAACCTCTTCATTTTTTAAGCAACACCTTTCATGACTTTCCATATGGAACTGGAAGTATCTGTGCTCTGAAAGCAGACTGCTGTGGTAGGAACTTTGGTCCTCTGCAATGGAAAAATTAGGCAGAGAGGGAATTCTTAGGCCTGGTTTGTATCACCATTAAAAAAACCCAAATCAAACCAAGCAAGGAGAAGGCACAAGTGATAGCTCCACTTCTCTGGCATGGGCCAAAGGAACCTACTTTGATATGTGATATGGAGGGATGCTTCCTCCTAGGCTCCAAACCAGAGCAGTTCTTGTTAAGCCCTTGAGGATGATCAGCCACAGAGAAGTGGGAAATTCTCCCTCAGACCCTGGAAAATGTGAAGTTGAAAGTTTAGTCTTCTGCTTGTGTTTGCTAAGGTGAACAATCCTGGTTGCTAGGCTTTGTAGTGAGCCAAACACATGCTCTTGGCTTTGTGGCATAGCCCAGGCAAGGCTGAGAGATGAGGGTGAAATTAGAGATGTTCCTTTCAGGTAACGACGAGACTGGATGCATGAGTGATACCCTTGCTAGAAGAACAAGAGGAACCAAGGAGAAATCTCATTTTTTTCCAGAGTGAACAAACAATTCCTGTTACTCTAATTGAATTACTGTGCTCAAGGACAACTTGAACTGGAGCCTAAGTGCCAGTGGTTCTTGTTTTTCTCTCCACACATAACATTACTCTTTTTAAGTATTATGTCTCATTTGCACTGTTACATTTCTTAGGACTCTGCTATTTAATATTGTTATGCTCCCCCATCTCTGCCAGCAGTTTTGGGGTTTGGATAGAGTGGAGCCCATCTGAACAAAAGTGTTTGAGGTTCTTCCTTGCTGTTCTGCTGCCCTGATTTCATTGCCTTGGGCCCTGCCGGGGACTCCCAGACTTCAGAGCTGGCAAGCTGAGAAACCAGGCCAAGGAGACCTTCACATAGTTGTGGTTGTTGTGAATTTAAGGTGGGGAAAATGAAGGGAAAAAATGCTAGGTCCAAGGAACGTCTGAGTTATGAAGTCAGAAACATAGAAGGACTTGTGGGTGATGTGAAACAGCCCTTCTGCAGCACCAAAGGGCATGGAACTGGCAGTACCTTCTTCCCCAGACGCTCCAGGGAACTCCCACATCCAAAGCTCCTGCTCGCTAGCCCCAGGACACACATGCTGATGCAAGGCAGCATTCCTCCAGCCCCATCCAGAGCACGAGGTGAGAAAAGCTCTCTCCCCACTGCTGCCTGCCTGCTGCTGGTCCCAGGCAGCTCTGGGGCTCCACAAGTGTTCGGCACCTGCTGCCTGCTCCCAGCTGCTGCCTGGCCAGCCCTGCTCTCCTTGGCTTCGGCAAGCAGCCGCTGAAAGGCGAGCTGCCTGACCTGATGGGAAAGGGATTTCACTGCTGTCAAGACACTTGATGACAGGGGGGAGGGAGGATTCCAATGAACTCCTTCCATCTTTCTGATGCAAAATGAGTGCAGACACATTGCTTTAATATCTTCTTTGTAATTCATTTCCTCCACTACAGACCGAAGACTCAATGCTTGATGTATCTCTGGGTTTATGCCAGCAAACTCCTTGCAAACTCACCCATCTGGAATAGACAGCAGTCATTAGTAGCTCTGATCCAGCTCTCTGTGGCCTCTCCCAGATGGGCATTAGCCCTGTGTGAGGACTGAGAGCTAACCCACTCCTCTCAGAGGTGATTGAACTGGTTTATACAACAGCCTTGACCTTTTCTCACCATTAAGACCTTCTCTTTCCCAGACTGTGTCCTGATGTCTCATCTGCCACCAGCAAGGAGCCATGGGTGAGTCCATGGATAAGAAGGGCTCCTGTGTCACCCCAGAGTGAAACATCTCAGCTGCTGCTCGTGGTAGGCAGCATCAACCTCTGTACTTTTGAGATCACCACAGATCTCAGCAAGAGGGAGGAAACTTCTGGGTCAGTTCTGCCTGAGGTGTGCCAACTGCATTTCCAAGTTGGGTTCAGGTTCTCTGCAGTGGAAAACCCAAGGACCAAGGCTCAGGGATTGCCAGGTCTCCTTTGCAGAGCTTCCTTCCCAGACATTTTTTGGGGGCCTGAAAGATCCTTGGGACCAGCATATATCTTAGAAGGAATGAGTAACAGGCCCAGAGCCTCTCTAAGGGATTGCCCAGGTAGCAAAAGGAGCTTGCAGCAAGCTCCTTGCTGCCTGAGTCCCCCCTGCCAGGAGAATTCCTTCCACCCACATGCAAGGGAACAGGAGACAGGTCTGCTGCATCCTCCTGGCTCTTGGTGTTGCTGCTCAGCATTGCAGATGGGGGATTACAGCATGCCAAGTTTTCTGCCAGACTTTGTTCCTCCTGTGTGATTCAATTGGGCATACTGCCTTTTGAATGTAAATTAAGTTTGGAGTTGATTTGTGTGCAGGAGCTTGGAAGCCTTTGGGCGAGAAACTCCTGTAGATGAAAGTCTATTATTAGTGTTCCTAACACTGAAAAACACCTGAAAGCATTGTGTGGTGTCAGCACATGTGTCCCTGCAGGGAAAGGAGACTCAGTTTTTGCATCCCAAAGCCAGTGCCATCTGGTTTGGTACTGACTCAGTATGGAAAACACAAAGCCTGCAAGTTTTCCATCAGAGAGCTTACTGACATTAGACTCCCTTTAGGAGCCAGTCCTCCTAAATTGAATTTATTCAGAAATATACACGGTCTCTGAATCAGCTCAAACTGTCTTTTAACTGCATGTGTTGATGGAAACATTTAACCCATTTAGCTGGGAGAGTTTTCTCTGCAGGCCTGCTACAATTGCAGAGCACTGAGGACACAGCAGGCCAAGGGCTAGCAGCCAACCTTCCCTTAAACAAGCTCTTTCTGGAATAAAACCTGGGCTAAGCAAAGAAATGATTGCTGAGATCAAGAAATGGATCACTCCAGATATGCTCTCCAGTTGTCCAAGAACACTGAAACCTTTGCAAGGTAACATTGCCAAATATCCTCAAGAGAACGAATAGCCAGGGAATCCCAAAGAGTTCCGACAGCATCAAAATTTCTGCTTTTTTTATTGGAGGGCAGTCCTAAATGAAGTAATGAATGTGGTTGACTATGATCTATCACCCAACATTCTATCTCCAGCTAAACCTGCCTCACACCATCAGATTGTTCAATCAAGCTGTTATCCTGCAACCTGTGCATGGAATAGGTGACCTGTTTAAAATCAGTTTTCTCTAAGAAGAAAAGCTCCAAAGTCTTTTCCTTCCAAAGGAAGCTTTCACATCACACAAAGCACCTGTGTAACTGTGCACTAACATCTAGGAACAGTCTGGGGGGGAAATGTCTTCCTGATCCTCCAGTGCTTGGCTTTATGCCACACAGCATCATATTTGCTTAGCCTAAATATAACCGAATGCTACTTATATATTTATGTAGTATTAAAAAAACACAACTATTACCACATTTGACTTGCACGTTTCTGTGGTTGGGATTTCCACAGTCCAACTGTTCAATGGAAGGGTTTATAAGCCTCAGGTTGGGTAGAGAGTTTATCAACTGAAGATAAAATCACCAGTCATATTCCTTGTGGAATAATGACATCTCAAAAAACAATTTTTCATCCTCGAAAGTCAAATTAAAAGATCAATATTCATTTGCATTCAGAAAAATCTTCAACCAATACAGTGAAAAATAGTTATTC
This sequence comes from Bucco capensis, assembly GCA_013396975.1. Taxonomy (NCBI): domain Eukaryota; kingdom Metazoa; phylum Chordata; class Aves; order Piciformes; family Bucconidae; genus Bucco; species Bucco capensis. The sequence continues at coordinate 385,945 of VWZO01013019.1, forward strand.
TGCCTTTTTCTGTGTATTAGGTCTAAACACAGCCCTTTCCTGTTTCTCTTTGCAATTATCCTTAGTTGGGTTTTTGGAAAGGTTTTTCTTTTTCTTTTACAAACTCATTTCTTGCTATTTTACCCTGGTAGGGGTTTTTATATATAGTTAATTTGTGCCTTCTATATATATTAATGTTGTTGTTTTTCATGTTCTTCTCTACTTGTGTTCCAACTAGTTTAAAGTTTCTCCCCTCCTTAGCTCCTTAACTTGTGCCATTTTATTGCCATGATTAAGTAGCTGTCCCTAGGCAGCAGCAATGAAAATGTGAGCTTTGCCATCACGTTCACTTACCTGCTGCCTGCTGGAATTAGGATTAATTACAGTTGTCAGCGCAGAACTAAAATCACAAATGTCAATTTCCCCTTTCCACGTTGTTTGCTGTCAGAGTAAATTGCATAATCATCACTTAATACCAAGCTCTTGTTTCCCTAATAATACACTTGAGCCAAAGGTTTACCAAAGGGAGCCCAAGCAAACACATGAAAGCTGAGAGGGTAAATGCAAGATGGCAAAGCACAGCTCTAGAGAGGCTGCTCTGCTCCCACAGCTGCAGGGAAGCCTTGCCAGGGACCAGCAAGCAGAGGCAGGGGATGCTGCCCCTCTGGAGTCACTTCCTGCCTCCAGCTCTGCACTCCTCATCACAGGAGAGATTTGGACCTGCTGGAGCCACAGAAATGATATGAGGATTGCTACCTCTTGCTGTGAGGAGAGGCTCAGAGAGTTGGGCTTGTTCAGCCTGGAGAAGAGAAGGCTCCAGGGAGAGCTTACCGCAGCCTTTCAGTGCTTAAAGGGAACCGATAAGAAAGAGAGGGACAGATTTTTTTGCAGAGCCTGTTGTGGCAGGACAAGGAGTGATGGTTTGAAACTAAAAGAGGAGATTTAAACTAGACAGAAAGAAGACTCTGAGACATTCTTTATTGTGAGGTGGTGAGATGCTGTCCCAGGTTGCCCAGAGAGGTGGCAGAATCCTCGTTCCTGGAACCATCCCAGCCCCTTGTGAAGTGTTCTGGGTAGCTGCTATGCGGAAGGAGGGAGGGAGGGAGAAGAGCTGGGATGATATTTTGCAGTGCATGTGCTATCTTTGGCTGCCAGCTTACTACTACTTTCCCAAGTCAACTCTCTCCCCAAACCCTTCTCCCCAGTCTCCTAATCCTGCAGCCCAGTCTGAGGGCTGTGGTGTAGCAGTGGCACCAGCGGCAGTAAGGCTGAGGAGCTGAGTGTTTCCATCCTGCTCTCCAGCAAGCTGAGCTGCATCCCTCCTGGCCTCCCATCTGCCCTAGAGCCCACCAAACATCCCCTGGTGATTAATGGGAATGATCAGAGAGAAATGACTGTCTGACTCCAACGTCAGAGGAGTGGATTGGGGGGGGGGTTATTTACAGCACATCCCGCAGTGGAACTTCATTTGGCTTGACACATTTCCTATGGCTCCACTTCCTAGAAAGCTCTAGGCATGCCTTTGGGCACATGCCTACTGGCTGCAGTGCCAAGAGAGAGAAGGAACCCGGAAAGGATGAGCTTTCTCTTCTGCATTGCATGGGAGGCAGCAAAAGGTCAGTGTGACTTCTCTCCTTTAAAAAGGCAATATGGCCTTGGGGTGAAAGCAGCAAGCAGCAGAACGTGGGGTTAGTTTAACTTCCCTAATGAACTACTTCCCCAGCCAGGGTTGTCTAAGGGAATCATGAGTTAATGAAGACCAATCTCCCTTCCAACCTCCTCTTACTTGAGTCACCTACTTGGAGCATTGATCATGAGCATTTTGTCCCTTCTGGGATGAAGTCATGTTCACTGACATGGCTGATGCAGTGAGATCTGCTCAGCAGGCCACCACAGGGCTCTGAGCATCCTGACCTAGATGAAGATGTCCTTGCTGACTGCAGGGGGGTTGAAAAGTCCCTTCCAACCCAAAGTATTCTGTGATCCTATCACTCCACTTCGTGAGGAATCATTTTCTCCTTAGAGGAAGCATAATGTGTGCTATCACCCTCTGCACTGAGAGACAGCTCAAGCCTAGGGGAAGAGCTGCTGTTTCCTGGCTGGAGAGCTTCCTCTTGCAGCAAGAAGGTAATCACCAGCCAAAAAATGAAGTGACTTCTGGTACTAATTTTTCAGTATTCCATGTACACTGTTAAAATCCATGAAATGCTAGAGGCTTGCATGTTTCTTTGTCTGTCTCATCCTAATCTGAGCTTTCCCAACAAGGGAGCAATATGACATGAATCATAACAGAGAAAAATCAGCACTTTCATTGGCAAAATTACTTGCAAAGCAGTTCTAGTCTTTGCGACCAGCTCTGTTAATTGAAGGAACAAGCTAGCATGAATACTAATCCTATTCCTACTCAAGACCGAAGTGAAGTGGTTTGTTTTTTCACACAGGCCATCCATGGCAGGATGGAGGATCTCTGACTCCTGGATTTCAGCTTTAACCACTGGCTAGGAGATCTTGGTAAGGCTGAGGGTAGCTCACCAACAGAAAGTAGCAAGAGCCAAGCTAGCAGGATATGAAGGCTCCAGTGCTGCCAGCTGCTGTGGACATGTTTATGTGCTGTTTCTCTGCCTCCTGCTCCTAGACAGGATAAATGATGCGATGCGTGAGAGGAGCCAAGAACACATTTTATATGAACATCATGTACTGTAGAGAACGTGTCTTTCCCATCTTCCAGCCCTTGTTTCTTTTATAAGAAATCAGCCACTGGAGACAATTCCAGATTCTCTCTTATCTGCATTTCCTAATTGTGTCAAGATCTGTGTGAAGAGCTCATTAATAGACCAAGGGAGCACAGAGTCTGCAGCATACATTCAGGGAAGAGTCAGATGTTTTCACACAATCATAGAAAGGTTTGAATTGGAAGGAAACTTTCAAGGTCATCTAGTCCAACCGTGTGCAGTGAGCAGGGACATCTTAAACTACACCAGGTTGTCCACAGTCCCAGACAACCTGACCTGGAACGTTTCCAGGGATGGGGCTTCTACCACCTCTCTGGGCAAGCTGAACCAGCATCTCATCACCCTCAGTGTTAAAAACTTCTTTCTTATATCCAGTCTAAATCTTCCCTCTTTTGTTTTCAAACCATCACCCCTTGTCCTGTCACAACAGGCCCTGCTAAAAGCTTGTCCTTCCCACCTTCCAGGTCTGCAAGGTCTCCCTGGAGACTTCTCCAGGCTGAGCAACCCCAACTCTCTCTAGCCTGTCCTTACAGCAGTGATGTGAGGTGAACAGCAGAGTTTTCCCAGAACTGAACTTCTTCTTGCTCCTGGGATGTAATGTCCCCGTGTCTTAGTGCCACAACATGACCAGAAGAAGCTGAATATGGTGCAGCCACAGCCTTTGTGTCTCCATTTCTTTTCCCCAGACAAGAAACAAAGAGAAGAGATCTGCTACTGCTGGCACATGGGTGGGCTGGTGCCTTGCCAATCATGATGCTTGAAAGGAGGCACCACTTTCTCCCACATTGAGCCTCCCCCACTATGGATGCCCTCCATCAGACTTGGGATGAATCTGCAATTCATAAACATCAGCCTGAGAAATGAAGACATCATTTCTTGGCAAAAATAGTCAGCTCCCCCCTCGTCAAGAGCAGAGTGGAGAAGGAAGGCAGAGGCTGACGGGAGGAAGTGAGTGTGCTGAGAGCAAAGGAAAAGGGAGAGGACGAAAGAGGCGGGAAGGGGCAGCAGGAGAGGATGAGACAGAGGAGCGAAGGGATGGACAGCAAGGGGGACAAAGAGCAGGGTGGGGCAGATGGAGGGAACAGTATCAATGTGTCTGTCTGCAGAAGAATACATGCTAGTCGTTGGAAGATGACAGTCCTTTCCAACACCAGTGCCAGAGGGGAGCTATGCGAGACGAGGGAGCCCGGCGCACTCCCGGCAACCAGGCCCGTGGTCTTTCCTCAGCAAGAGACTGAGCAGAGACAGCAATTCCTGCACTGCTGGCCCCTCCTTGCAGGGCTAACATTTCTCTCCCTTGTTCTTTTCTTTCTTCTCTTAAACTTGAGAAAAATCAAAAAAAGAAAGCAAGTAAAACAAAAGCCCCTTTGGCTTAATTAAATTACGGAGCCGCCCTCTGGGCTTGACACTGGGGATACATGAGGCTTTTGTGTAATATCTGCAGGAATTCTTCCCTCGCCCCCCACCTCCCCCTGCCTGGTCCCGGGGACAGGCGGGAGCATTTCAAAGGGGAAGGGAAAGGAAGGGGGAGGGGGGTAAGCTAATAGGGATGGGAATTATTCTGCGATGGCTGGAGGGATAAGAGAAAAAAGGGAAGGAAAGTCACTGCCGAAATTGAAAGCCGATTCCCGGCACTGGCTTGAGGCAGTGCTCTGACCTGAGGTAGCTGCCCTTTTGCCAAAGACACAGGCAAAGTTCAGGGCACAGGGAAAGCTGCATAAATACGAAGCCTCTATGGAGGGGACAAGGCAAGGGAAGCTCCCCACAACCACCAAGCACCAGGCTGGGCTCAGGGCAGCCTGGCCTCCCTGTGCCACTGGCTGCTGAGGCTCTTCACGGGGCCGTGGCTCAGCAGGCAGCCAAGCCAGGCCATCCCATCCCACAGGCTCCTGACAGCATACCCAGCCACCCTGGCAGCCACATGCCCTGCAGCAAGAGGCCAGCCAGAGGGTCATCACTGGGCAAACAGCCTTCCAGGAGCAGAAAGCTTCACTCAGAGAGGGCATGGGCATTTTTATCAGGGACAAACACATGGGTAAGTATTGCTGTCATGCTGCTGCCATCATTGGATTTGTTTGAAAGATGTGGCTTTCCTCTGCAAAACCTCCCATTGGCAAGATTCTGCATCTTCCCATGTGAAAACTGGGTGAAGTGAGCATTGTTTTGCACCCTCGGTTCAGCCTTGGATCAAGAGAAACTCCTATTTGCTTCTGGAAAGGCATAGGCACTCTTCACATCATGCATAGTGCACCAAGGTAACTAAGCCCTTGCAGAACTTGCTGGATCCTTTCCACCATCTCCCTTCCTCCCNAGTCCTGGCATCAGGCTTGATCAGTGACTGTGCTCTCTGGAGCTGGAGTGTACAGCCCATAAAGCAGCAATGCAAACAGAAGTAGCAGAGACTGCAGAGCAGCACCCTTGTACTTACTGTTGGGAAGGAATATTTCTGGGAACAAAGAACATCTGGGCTGTAGGCTGAACTGGGCTTTATATGATAAAGCTTGTAATACTGTCCCATCTGGAGAGCAGCTCCAGTGAGCTCTGTGGGGAGATAAGAGACAGAGTCAACCATAAATCCACTCCTTTAAGCATGACAAGTGTGTGCCTCATATTGCAAAGAGAGGAGGGGGAAAAAGTAAGTGGAAACATTTTTGTCTGTGCTGAACACACGCAGAGCTAAAAAAAGACCCAGCCCACTGCAGTGTGATGGGAGGCTGGGAGCATGGAGCATCCCCAGGGTGGCAACAAGAGCAGCCAAAGGCTTTTCCTGCAGTGACAGCTTCATTCCCCAGTGACAGCCCAGCCTGGCAGGGAAGTGTGGGAGCTGGGGGATGCTACCACATGCACAAAACCCTTGCACAGCTAGAGCTGGATGCAACTGCTGCCTGGGCAGGAGAAGGACACAAAACTTTGGGCCTCCCACTTCTCAGAGCCTCTCTGCTGTTTATTACAAACCATGATTTATGGCATTAATAACAACAGATGTGGAAAGACCAGGTGAGGAATCAGGCTGTGGGTGTGGAGGAAGACTATCACTGCTAGGGAAAAAAGAACAAAAATGAAAAAAACAAAAAGGTGAATGAATTCCCCAAGTGAGCTCTTGAGGTTCAAAGAAGCTCTTGCAGCTCCCACTGGATGGAATGGCAGCAGGCTTCAGATTAGGCACCTTGCAGATGGGATGTGAGGCATGCGGTCCTGGTGATGCTCCCTTCTGCAGCAGCACAGCCCTGCTCTGAGGCCACCCAGGTAAGCCTGGGTCTGCTGAGCACCTGTGTCAGCCAGCATGCAGGAGGTACAAATATACCCTCATATTTATTTAACATTCCCTGCTTAGAGCCTTTGGCTTTCAAAGAGCCACCCACTCAAGCGAGACAAGCAGGCAGCATCCTTGCTTCTGGCCTCCAAATTCCTCCTCCAAGTCCTTCTTCCTCTCCTGCTTCCTATGCTTTTCCAGCCTGTGTTTGTGGATGGCAGTATTTGGAGGCTTTTTTTGCTGTGTTTAGATGGTTTTAATCCACATCCAGCTCTCTTGTGGACAGACTGCCGGTTGTTCATACAGAACAATGATGTGCAGGGCTGTGAAGCAGCACCTGGCACAGCACAGTGCCTAGCATAGACCTGAGCTGCTCTGCTCCAAGCAGCTTCCCATCAGAAAACACTGCAGACTGGACTGACTGGAGCTAGCATCTGTCTGTGTGTGTGTGTGTGTGTGTTTAAAAGGGAGAGAGGGAGACTCATTTAGATAACGATTACACAGGAGAGGTTTAATATTGCTCCGTGTAGAAATTAAATGGACCAACACTCAGAGCTGCCATTAACATTTATACTGTTTCTTGCTAGTTTCAAGCCCACTTTTAATCATTTCAAGTAAGAATGATTCAGGTCTTGCAAGAAATGAAAAAACAAACCCAAACAAAAAACTCAAAACAACCAAGTGAGCTCAGGCATCAGCACAGTGTCTCCAGCTCCAGTTTTAGCACACAACCTCCTCTACAGCCTCAGCTTTGGGGCTAAAAGTCAAATCAAACTCCATGGATGCTGGGATGGAGTGATGTAGGATTACCTGCTGGGCCATCCCTGTGCCAACAGCCTCAAGAGGATGTCTTTGTGGAGAAGATCACCACATTGCTGTTTTTGTGGCATCCTCAACTGCCTTTCTTCTCACAAACTCTCCCTAGAGATCATTGGGGGTTGGCCTAGATGCCCTTTGACATGACCCAAACCATGCTATGATGCTAGGATAATTCTGTTTAATGAAGTAGTGGTTTCCAACATGCATTTTAAAGTGCATGCTCAGTACATTTCTCTCACACCTCTTCTTTTTTTCCTCCTGAAGTTTGACACATGGGAATGGTGCAGTGATCCAGGGATTAAACTTACTTACCTTGGCAAGCAATTGTGCCTGGAGTGCCAAGATAACCAGGTCAAAGAGGGAAAAGCCTGACTATTGTAAAAAAAAATGAACAAAACCAAAACAATATTGGACTGACCAAGCAATTCTGAAGAGATGTGTTATTTGCCAGACTTGTGTTATTTTGTTTCCAAGCTCGAGCCTTTGCTGTGAGCTCTTCCTCAGTTTCCCTTTGATTCCTGCAGGTAGATAGAATCATAGACTCATTTAGGCTGGAATAAAGCTTTCAGATCATCCAGTCCAACTGTTCACAGCACTTGCAGGTCACCACTAAAACATGGCCCTCAGCATCACATCTCCACATCTTGTCAACCCCTCCAGGGATGATGACTCCAGCACTTCTTGAGCAGCCTGGGCCAGGGCTTGACAATCCTTTGGGGGAAGAGATTTTTCCCTCATGGCCAAACTATACCTCCCCTGGGGTAACTTGAGGCTGTTTCAGGTTTTTGAGAAGTTATCACATTACAACACAAGCAAGTTCACAAAGTCATCACTCTCTGGGCTCTGATAACCCCTGGATGGTCCAGAAAGATCTCCAGACTCTTCAGGACTCTAATCTTCTGTACTCTAAAGTGAGGACTACCCTTGAGCTTGATAATAACCTTGGCTGGAGAACTCAGACCTTGTCTCAACTCACAGTTCTTGGATCTCCAAATGACACTTTGCCAGATTTACATCTGTTTCCTCTATGTGGAATGTGGAGTCTTTTTCTAACCCTTTGAGCTTAGTTTTCCTTCTCCTCTTGGCTTTGCTGCCAGATGATAAAGATTTAATTCATTTATTACCATTACAATCCATCTGGGTCGGAGCACAGAAGCAAGCTGAGTTTTTAAGAGCAGCTTCTGTTCCTCAGAGAAAATTAGTGTCTTCAACTCTCCTACCCTTCTGTCTTCAGCACAAACTTACACTAAACATGGGGGTTTCTCCACTGTCCACAGAATCATCAAGGTTGGCAGAGACGTCTAAGATAATTAAGTCCAACCATCTGTAGCACTCCTATACCACTAACCCATGGCCCTAAGGAGAGCATCTCAATGTTTCTTAAAGCCCTGCAGGGATGATGGATGAGGGATGCCCAGCACCTCCCTGGGCAGCCTGTTGCAGTGCAGCTCCATGGGCAATATTTCTCTAGACTACAAGCATGCTGCGTTTTAAAGATTTACTGTGGATTTTCTCTGATATCTGTAATGCTGACTACATACAGGTCTCTAGAACCAAAGGCAGGAGTATCAGAGATTTCAGTGAGACCATTCCGTATTGATCAGGCATAACAGAGATTCTGTTCCAGCAATTCTGAGATGAATATTGAGCAAAGTGTATGGGAAAAAACCCACCAAATATAATCAGATGGTTCTGATATCAACTCTTCACAAATACAGTCAAGCAGAGTGTGTTTTTACCTTTTAGTCCATGTGCCCACTTCAACCATAGCTGGAGAACTTTCTGCAAGCAGAGTTGATACTAAGGGTTAAAGGTGACACCTCACAACCAGGCTGCAAAAGCAATAAATAGAGTCAAAACATGAGAAAAGCCTTTCCAGCTCCTAGCTTACCTGCTCCAGGGGTTTGCTAGAGTTGGATTGAGGGGATAAAAGAGAGTGGGAGAGATGCAGGAGTGGGAGTGAGAGCTGGAGAAAGCAAGGCCAGAGAAGAGGTCAAGGTTCAGCTGATGCTATCACCTCCTCCTTTCATCCGCGCGGTTCACACGGAGGCCAGGAGCCTTGCTTTGCCTGACTTGGGGGAAAACTCTTGCTTTATTTGTTCATGCTGAACTGCTCTCGGAGCTCAGTGTCTCAGTGTTGTGTTTTAATAACATCAGTTTCCCTGGACCAGATACATATGAAGTCAGTTAGACCATTCTATAAACAAATGGATCCGAGTCACGCAACACAACGCTTCTGATGGCAAGATAACCTTTGCAAGGCCCAAGTGAGTGAGGTGAGGGGTTGGATTCCTCAGCCAGCCTTGAAGGGAAACCTTCAGCATGCAGAGCTGGTCCAGTGGGATGAGGTTGGTCTCCTCTGGTTTGGAGGGAACAGTTCCCTAGTTTGTTTTTCTAGTCCCCAGTCAGCACCCTGGGGGACTTCACTGAATCCTGGCTGCCCGGAGCATGCTTTGTTGACAGTTCATTTAAGGAGATCTGTGCAGAATATTTTTCTTTGAAATCAGTTGAGAAGAGGAGATAGACTGAAGCTTTAGTGAGTGCTATGGGTCTTCGTGATGACTTTGGAGTTTAAAAATAAAAGCAATATAGGGGAAGATGTTTCCAAACAAAGAGATGGGAAGGTTCATTTAGCATCATCTGAGAAAGGTCAGAGAGGAAGGGAGGAGGATGCAATCAGCCAGATGGAGAGAGAGAGTTCAGCAAAATCTTCTCTCAATTCCATGCATTTATAGCCATTTGTTAACGAAGATAGTAGTCTTCAAAATCTCCTTAAAGGCAAATAAACATTCCAGGATCCAATCTGAAATTGCAGGAAAGTTAGCAGTTCCCAAAGTGAACATGGACTTTCTTCTTTAGGTACCAGGAGTAGTCTTGCCATGACAGCACAGAGTTTCATCCTTCCTGGGGGCTGATCCACTCTCTTGGAATTGCTTGAGAGGAGGCTGGATAGAGGAACTGGCTCTAACCCATAAAATCTATGAAGGTTTAGGTCTTCAGCTCAGCCCTGAGGCAGAGTGTAGGTGCTCACACCACAGATTAGAGTTTTCATCTTTTTTCAATTGGGAATAATCCATAAATAATTTAACTAGGTCTTTAATCCATCCTGCATCTCTATAACTCTCATCATTTGTAACCAGTGTTACCCAAGCTTCATTCAGGGGGAGCAGCTAAAGGAACAAGGCATCAAGTGGAGACCAGACAGCAACTTCAAGTCCTTAGTAACTCCCACCACCCTCTAAAGCAGACCTTCCTTCACTTCCCAAGCAAGGACACTCTGGAATAGAGCCCTGCAATGGCTTCCCACTCAAGGGATGATCTGGAGCAGGATGAGAGCCAAGGAGCTTTCCAGGCTCTGTTCACCAGCTTCATGTCCCTCTGTGCTTCCCTGTGCACAGAGAGCTAACAGCTCACATCTGTTGGGGAAAGATTTGTTTAATTATGCAAAAATTAATTGACAGAATGAGAGTTCACTTAGAGTTTCCAGTGGCTTACAGAGATCCATGTAAATCTGGGCTTTGGGAGAGGCTCTGGCTGACTAAACTGGGGATCTGGATTCAGCTGTGCCATAGGCTTCCTGTTTAAGCTTAGGCAAACCATGCAAGACCAGATCTGTAAGGTATGGAGGTATTTGATTCCTCTCTTTCTTTGTCTCACTTTTTCTCCTCCTTGGTTTTTCCTGAGCCAACAAGTGTTTTCCATGTGACATTATGCTCCAATGGTTTGAGTTGTATTGTTTCAAACCAGGATCCAGCATTCCCAGGAAGCATTAATTATTGCCTCAGTTATGACACACAGTGGTTTTTGGGTGACAAGAAAGCCACCATCATCAAGAATTCATGGCCAGCCCTCTCAGCAAGCAAGAGTAATCTATGAGGGGAGATGCTTCACTCCCCAAGTCATTGTATTGATTGAAAGCAAAAAGGGGCTAAGCTGTATTAAAGACAAAACATTCTGTAGCCAAGCTAATTATTCAACCATAGAGACATTTTGCCACCCAGGAACTGCACTCACTTTCTTCTTGAATTCTAAAGGAGATGGTTTCTTGGTCCCTTTGTGTTTTGGGGCCAGGCCAGCCAAGAGGAACCACAAAAGCTGAGCACACAATACTTGGATCAGCTGCAGCCCAGAAGAACCTTCACTGGTACCTGTTTCATTGCCCACTTCTTTCCAAAGGCATTTAGGGTGATCCACCACTCTCCAGCAATCAGAACATTCATCCTGATGTGGAATGTCCTAGCTGGCTTCCCCACAGTGGGAAATGTTCTGTCTCCTAGTACGTCCATGTACTTATCCTCAACATCCTTCTACTGATGTGCTGCGTTGATGTGGAATGTCCTAGCTTGCTTTTCCACAATGGGAAATGTTCTGTGTCCTGGTTCATCCAGGTACTTATCCTTAATACGCTAATGTGCTGCATCCCTTAACTGGGCTGCCATCTTCACCCTTGTTTTGTCCCTCACCCCCTGAAGCCTGTAGCCAGAAGGAACAAGCTGGTGCTACAGCAGGGCCAAACATCTCTTCCTATGTCTTTTGCTCCCTAAGGGTTTTTAAGAAGTGTTCTCCAGCAGGGACCTGGCCTGATGGATTTCAAGCCCTTCTTGCCAGACTGCCCTGATGCTGGTTCAAAGCCATGTCATCACATGCAGCATGGACACAATACTCTAATTCCTAGGGGCTCCAGGAGCCAGCAGAAGAAAGCCCAGGCAGGAGATCAAACATGGAAGGAACAGAGGACAGAGAAGCTGCTGCTGCCTTCTGTGTCTGGAACAGAGAAAGGAACACAAGGGAAGAGACAGGGCAGGGGGATAATTACTTTCATCCCAATGTTATTCCCACAATTCCCAACCCCTTTTTGAAGCCAATTTTCCTTTAATAAAATACCCTATTAATGACTCCAGTAGAAGCCTTTTGTGCAAGACAATACCCAACTCCCCAGCTGGCATGGGTTTGTGTTCTGCACAATATACATGTATGGGTATTTATAGACAGAAATGGAGCTGTGAGCACAGCCTCTATTACCTTCTTTTGCTAATCAAGCAAGTTATTTCAAAATAGGTTCAATGTACTTTATTTCTTTGTAACTAATTCTTTCATAGCTTTCCACCCACCCCCTCTTCCAGTTCTCCCTACCCCCTAAAGAGAAACACAAGCTGAACAGCACCAAGAACTATTTCCCATCATTTCTGGAAGCCATTCATTTGCTATTTCTGTTCATCAGAGCTTCAGAGGGCAGGAATTTAAAGAGCTACTGATGCTTTTTGCTACTTGGCATATATATCCAATATTGTCTTTCAAGCAGTTTAAGCACATCCTTCTTCTCTTTCTTCTGTCAGAGAAATAGGCCTAATGAGTTTATTGTGGCTTTGTGTGTGAAGAGGTTATTGAGGGAGTGCCAAGTCCCAAAGTCAAACACAAACTGATTAATTTTCACAATGCTCCCCTCTGAGGTGGGGAAGTTGTGACAAATCCACTGATGTTCACAGTTATCCCCTGCTCTCTGCACAGAGCCTGGCAGCCATATGAAGAGCACAGCACTGGCACCACACTCCCTTGCTTCCCAAAGCATCAACCACCAGAGCCACACAGGTCTGGTGAGCTGAGCTTCTGCCTTGTGTCAAGCTTGAGCAGGTTTGGGGCCCCTCAGTCCCGGAAGGAGCCAGAGGCATTGGAGTGTGTCCAGAGAAGGGCAAGGAGGCTAGGGAGGGCTCTGGAGCACAAGTGTGGTGAGGAGCAGCCATTGACCCCACTGTCTTCATCTCTACTCCAGCAGTGTTTTACAGTGCAGCTTTTTTGGACAGTTGTATGCTTCAGACAGCATCAGGACAGACACTGAAACAATTTCAAGAAGCCATCACAACACACCTGCTTCTACAACTGTGCCTCCTTTGGCTCTGAGTATATCATATATACACCAGAACACAGGCACAGTCTGAAAATCACTTNTAAACATACATACATCAGAACAAGTGACTAGGAGGTGAGAGGAGTAGTTATTTCCATGGTCAAAGAACTGACAACCAAGGCAGGATAGAGAGGTAGAACGTTGGAGGGATTGAGTGGAGATGAAAATAACATGTGTTAAGCACATTAAGAGTGCTGGTGCACAATGTGCCCCTGCTGACTGTTCTTGGGTAATTATCCCTTTGGGTTTAGGGGGAAGATGTCTGTGTCACCAGGAAGATCAACCTGGAGCAGACTCTCCCTCTCATGTAGCTTCATGGGGGAGAAGGGCAGGTTTGAGGAGGAGAGTATAGCTCTGCTTCATGGTCAGGATCAGGACCCTAGAGAATAGATTAGGTCTTGAGTCAGAGAGGAACTTCTGCTGGGGCTTCCAGTGGAGAGCAGAGCTGCCTCTGAGCCCCTTGCCTGTGCCCCAGCAGCAGTGACCCAGAGCCCCTCGCCAGCCTCAGCCCTCCTCAGAGGAAAAGGACAGGCAGCAGCCACCTTAATCCAATTTCAGCTAAGTATGTAATTAGGGCTGTACATCTGGGATCACTTTTTCTCCCCTTCCAAAGTTGAAAAGCTTTATGAACTAGAGGCAGGAAGGAAGGTTTGATCCAGCTTTGGGTGTTGAAACATTCCTCTCATCTCAGCTCAGCCATACAAGACTCCAGAGGCTCTCACTCTCCATTTGATGGCCCTAGGAGAAGCGAGAAACGTGTGCAGTCATCCCAGGGCTGTCTCATCCCAACCATTCCTCTGTTCTCTGTGCACAGGGACTTCTCTTCCTCCCCAGCATCCTCTCCTTTGCCAGAGTGGCACATGGCAGCAGTGAACAGCTGCCCACCTGAGCATCCCACTAGGATCTGAGCAATGCCACTCTCAAGCACTGCTGTTTGGAGACATCTGCTTTGCTGGAGATGTTCCCCAGAACTGTTTTGCACAAACATGGAACATCATTACAATCAGCACATGTTCCTGTTGGCTGTCCACAGCTGGCAAGGCTCAGCAGAGGCTGGATATTTCCAGAGACAGCAGAATTACTCCACATGCAATAGCTAATGTGAATGCATTACAGGAAGCTTGTCCAGCACCCAGCTTCAGGAGAGGAGATGCTTGGCCTAGCATTCACAGCCAGCTTGGGGGAAAACACTTCTACCTCTGTGTTAAATCTCATCCAGATAAGCAGTTTTCTGGCACTAGTGAAGGGATGAAAACGTCGGGGTAGAGGGAAGAGGAAAAGAGGAAGGCCTGGGGAACATCATGCCATGGACACACTGCTGATAAAGAAATTCTCCAGGCAACATATGTGATCCAAGAGGTTTAGCACTTTCCTCCTGGCCTTTCATCAAAATATCTTTTGCCTTTTCCAGTGGGACAGCACTGAATCAACTGTTTGTATGGCCAGATGTCAGACTGGAAGCTCCTCAGGCAAAGCACAGTGGGCTATGTGGAAGCAGAAGACAGGACTAGTTCCCACTTGTCAATAGACTCCAGGGTTTAAACACAGCATTTACTGCCAAGAAGGAGGAAGAAGGCAGAGGTTATCCTGTGCCTGCACCAAGGTGTCTCCTCAGCAGCACAGAGGCTGCATTGCTGCTTGCTCTTGCTCTGACACCTGGAGATGTTCCCCAGCACTGTTGCTGTGAATGCTGGCCCACCACCTCCATGATCCTGATCAGCTCCAAAGAGGCTGGAAAAGTCTCCACTGTAAAAGACTAGCAAAAAGAAGAGCAACTCTTTCTGAGCCCTCTTGAGGTCTTTGCTCCAGCACATTGACTGGGGACCAGTCTTAGCTTTTATGGAGGTAAAACCACAGTCCTTGGGCTGCAGTTCTTGAGCCAAAGCCTCGGTTGGTGTGGCACTGTGTTTGTCAATGGAGCTGTGCTAATTCACAGTAGCCCTGTGCCTGACCTTCTTCTGGGGAGCAATTCAATGGGAAGAGAATGAGGATCCCAGGGGAGTAACATCAGCCTTTCTCTTCCTATAAATCCCAGCAGAGCAAGTTGGCACCCAGTGCTGGTCAGAGAAAGCTGGGCAAGGATATGCCCTTCCAAGGGCTAGCGCTGACCCTGCTGCTCTTGTGTGAGGAGAGGGAGAGGATTTCAACAAGGCTAGTAAAAAGCTTGGGATATTTTACCATTTTGGAAGAGAAATATCCCACTTTCCTTTTTCAAACCAAGTTTTGCTGAGAGGGTTGCTCAGCTCTGGAGCAGGAACAAACTCCCAAATATTGAACCCTTTCCTAAAGCCAGCATTTCTTTCTCTCCCCAAGTTACAATCCTTGCATTTCTTGGAGGAAAAAGGTGCCTGCTCCTTGCCTACTGCTCTCCATCCTTCCCAAAGACTGAAGATGTCTGCTTTAGTTTGCAGTTCAGACTCAGCAACCTCAAGCCCAGAGAAGTCACAAAGAAACTTGTCTGAGCAACTTACACTTTCCCACTTGAAAAACAAATATATTTGAATGTACTAAGCAAAGGATTACAAAAGCAGATTTAGAGATAGACCCTGAAGACACTTATTTGCAGATGGGTTTAAACTAGGGATAATAGTACTGACTCATCATTATGAACTGCTTTGAGGTCTAGGGATAAAAGGGCTTATGTTAGTACTAGGTATTATTACATTTTATTGTTCATTTCAAAAGCTAGAAAATTAATAACAAGCAGGAAAAAAAACAACAACCCATCACCTTTTAGTCAAATTAAGGACTTGACCTGCTCCAAGATGCCAAATGTCAGCCCTGGCATCACGAGTGCATCTCCAGCTCTCCTTATCTTGCTGGCTTTTTAAACCCCTTCGGTGTGGA
This sequence comes from Bucco capensis, assembly GCA_013396975.1. Lineage (NCBI taxonomy): Eukaryota > Metazoa > Chordata > Aves > Piciformes > Bucconidae > Bucco > Bucco capensis. Next base: position 401,480 of record VWZO01013019.1, read on the forward strand.
AGGGCTCCTAAAGTTGAGGATGCCTAGGGATTTGGATCACCTATTTCCTCTGCTGTAGGTGCTGTCACCTGTGGCTTTGCTGCTTGTCCCACTGACAGAGCAAGCCCCTGCTCACACTCTCACCCCAGGGGCCAAAGGATGCTTCCTTGCCTGCTCCCCCTCCTCTCCTTGCTTAAGGAAACGTTGAACTTAGAACAAATACTCCACTCTGCTGTAATTAGCCTTGCTTTTTTTGGCCTGCATGTGTGTGGTAAAATGTCTAGTAAGAGTTGGCAAGACTTCTGCAGGGAATGAGATTCCCATGGTTAGATCTAAAGCCCAAATACTTGGAACAAATTAACACCAGCCAAGAAAGTGAGGTTAATTATTGGAACACTTGGAAGAGGAGGTCTCCCTAGTCTGGAAAAATGCAATACACTAGCTGCACGTAGGGGATGTGGCCAGGCAGGGTATCTCCCTCTTTTTCTCTCTTTCCTTTTGTGTCCCAACTACAGACAAAGATCAGAGATGCTGAGAGCAAAGACTTCACCTTCCTCTGAGCTGTTCTTTCAGCAGGCCAGTGCCACGGATGGCCCTGGAAGCTGCTCAAAGCTGCAACACTAGCACTGGGGGCTGGCTCTCCTTCTGTCTATGTTTTCTCATTAGTGGTTTGCTGTTGTTGAAAGGCATCTTCACTGGAGGCCCAGAGCTCCAGCAACATGCTGCTTTAATCTGGGGTGGGCACTGAGGCTTTCAAAAACACAGCATAGGACCCAACAGGAGAGCAGTCATCTTCCCTAATATGCTCTTTGGAGAGCAAATCTGTAAATCCTGTAGGCCTCTGAACATCTGCCTTTGGTAAGGTTTTAATGGGGAAAATTTGCCTAGGAACCACATTGCTGTTGACCTTTGATGGGAGAGGAATGTGGACATGCACATGTGTGGGGTGGGAGGGAGCAGACTGTGTGTATATGTGTGTGTGTGGGGGGGGGGAAATCAAGGCTGCAAAGCAAGCCAGGTGGAAGCTGCATCCTGCAGAGCAGTTACCTGTGCACCTTTAGGAGAGCTCCCTCCTGTGTTTGCATCACTCATCACACAGCCCTGTGTGCAGGAGGAGATGGGATGAGTGCCTGGCTCTGTGCTAAGGACAGGGGCTGCTCACTCCAGGAACAGCTATTCAAAACTCTCTTCCTTCTGCATTGTTCAGTTTGTGACCTCAAGCTTTACGGGCTGTGCCCTATTCAAACCCTGCTCTGAAAACAGCATCCTTTGCTTTCCTCATGGGCTTTGCTCTAGCTCTCATGACAATGGCATCCAAGTGCCTCTTCAAGATTGATTCATCTATTTTTGCTGAGCACCAGGAGGCATGCTGGCATTTTCTTCCTTCTCCAAACGTTGCCCTGAAACTGTAAGCCCTGCCTATAAAATCATGGATGCAGTTTAGAGAGCAGCTGTTTGTCACAGGGACAGACCAGGCCCATCCCAACACAAAAGCCACTTCTTATGCCAAGTGTCCAATGGCACTTCCCAAGCACAGGGCTTCTAGGGCTTTCCACAGGAAAAGAAACCCCAAAACAAAACAAAATAAAAGGGGAAAAAAAAGGCAACAAGGCAAACAATGTCTTTTTCCAGGCTTCTCAGAAACACTGTGTCACTTGGGCTGAAATTTCCATAAATAATTCAGCTTGAGGCAAACACCCTGTACATAAAATTGAAGCTGAAATGGTCCAAGTTAGAAACAAGAGAAAGATGGAGCCTCCAGCAGAAGATGTTAGTCAAACTTGCTACTCAGCAGTTTCCCAGCTCTGTGGTTGCTATCTGTGTGCATTTGGGCATCTTCAGTGTGGGCAGATCCATCAATCCAACCCTCATATCTAAGCCAGGATTGAGCCAGCTTGTTCCTGCCCAGTTGCCTTTCCACTTTCTCAGTGGCTGTGTTTTCTAACTCCTACTCTTCTGGGCTCTCTGCATCTTTCCTTGAGTGTCATACCTAAACCTAGAGAGTTTTCCAAGCCCAAGTACTCTGGCCACAAAAGCAGAGTACAATAAGATAATTCCCTAGCACAAAAGTTTCCTTTTGCTACCTTGCTGAACCTGTTTGCTGGCTTCTTGGTGTTTGGTTGTTGTTGTTGTGCAAATGCACCATGTTGTTGACTCGTGATCCTGGGGCTTTTTTAACCATTTGTGTGCTATTTTCAACCCACTCTTTGTAGAGAAAAAACGCCACCTATAATCCTATAATTAGGATTACAAGCAATCCTAATTATAGTAACCTATGCCATAAAGGATAGCAGTGCACAGGACTCATAAACAACATTTCTCCTGTAAAACATGACTATCAGCAACATCCAGGGTGACAAAAAGCCATTCTAATGTATTTAGTTCCCACCTTTTTCCTTTTTCACACCTCTCCCATGGAGTGTGTGCTCCTGCCTCACTGCTTCTAGGGGTGAGTATCCCAGAAAAGCAAGGCAGTGGGGCCAGCAATGACAAAGCTGTCAGACAGTGAGGACTCTGGGGACTCCAGGATGCTTAAGGCAGTAAGATCCAGGATGGAGTAGTTTGGATGCTGCTGTATCTAATGGAGATGCTGCAGGATGGAGTCATTTGGATGGTGCTGTTTCTAATGGAGATGCTGTAAAGATGCCATTTATCAATGGGTTTGATTTCCCAGGAGGGGGGAATAGAAACTCTATATGGCCACAAACTGTCCATACACTACAATCCAGATTCAGGTGGTCAGAGATCCTGCTGGGTTAAACGGACTCTTTGATACTAGGAAAGTGAAGTTTGGGCACCTGATATTCATCAGTCCTCTTGCCATTTCAGGAGTGGCCATTAGAAACCTCGATGTGCATGATGCTTGGGTTTGGATGGTTAGCAAAATTAGCTGTTACCCATCAGGAAAAGGCCTCTTTCCCCAGCACAGTCACTCAGAGCCAGGGCAGACCCTGCTCTAAGTCCTCTTCTTATTGAACATAGTTTACAATAGGTTCACCATAATCCCTTTAAAATGAGAGTTGTGTTCTTTTCTGAAGCTGTTCAGATTGTTACTCAAATCAAATCTTTTTGTCTGGTGGAAGAGAGAAGGAGAAGCTGATACCAGGGTTGGTGACCACTAAATTCATCTGGAAATTTGGGGTGCCAAACAGGTTCACATCAGAAGTGGCTGAGCTACAAAGAGCATTTATCACCTGTGGGATGACATAATTCCATGGAGAGCAGCCCCATAATCCAACCACAGCAAATCTTTGGTCCTTCTGCAGTCCCTGGGTATCCCTGTGCAAAACTCCACACACCACATTCCCTGGGGAAAGTGGAGACTGCAGTATGCATCCCTGTGTGGGATATACATCCTGAGGATGGGGACTTGTCTTCAGGCTTTAAAACCCTCATGGACTGATTGGTCTTGTGTGTGGGCAGGGGAAGGAACAGGGCAACCAGAGATTGTCAGAATTGACATCCAGGGATGTCAGAAAGATGTGGTTGTGGTCCAGGACACACATAGACACAGAGCTCCAATCCTCCACTTGTTCATAACCCAGGAGAAGAGTCCAGTGCCTGTGAGACATCCAGCAAAGGCACTGCTGGCATTGGGAAGGGAACACTGTCAGAGCCCAAGCTGCAAAGTGTCTGTTCAGCTGGGTCTGCCACCCTCCTCCATCTAGTCATTGCCTTGCTGAAACTCATCACTCCAGAAAACATCATCCCAGCTGCAGACTAGCAGATGGCCAGGGTGGGGAAAAAAAATTATAGCTTCATTTCAAGCTATAATGAGAGGATGCTGAAGGCAACACTTCAACAGTCAGATGTATCAAGCGCTGGAAAGTCTCTCAGGAGAAGCAGTAGAAAGAATATTGCTTCCATCACAGGGACAAAGCACAAAACAATGCACACACTAGGCAGAAATGTCAGGTCTCTTTTCTGCTCTCCCATCTTGCTTTTTTTCCCCCAAGTAAATTTAATCAGGAGTTTGCTCTCATCCCTAACTTCCTTCATGTGAACTTAATTTCCAGCTCTGATAGTTATTTTTAAAAAAGTTTTTGTTTTTTTGTCTTTTCTTTTCAGTGCAGGAGGGTTTGAGGATGAAGGAAGGAGGAGGGAAAATTCAATTAACTTTCCTCCCAGTGTTTCCATAGATCTGGGGTGGAGGAGCAAAGCCATTTCAGGCAGTAGAGAGGCTGTTTAGATTTGGATTGTACCTTGCCTGTCAGATCATCTAATCAGACTCTGGCATTTCTGGACCTTCTCCAGTAGGAAGGATACACTCCACCAGCCCTGAGCAATGGTCACAGGAGCCTCTGACCACAGGGATGGCCTTGTGGCATTGCCATGGCTAACACCCATGGGCACTGAAGCATCTCTGGCAGGAGGAAAGGCTGAGAGCCCTGGGGCTGCTGAGCCTGGAGAAGAGCAGACTGAGAGAGGATTTTCTCATAGGGTGGGAGGCAAGAGGCTGCGGCCAGACTCTGCTCAGTGGTGCCTAGTGACAGGCCAAGGGGCAACGGACACAAACTGGAACCCAGGAGGTTCCAGCTGAACAGGAGGAAAAACCTGTTTGCTGTGAGGATGCAGAGCGTTGTCCCAGGTCGCAAACAAACTCTAAGCTCATCAAGTCCAACCATCCCTATCACTGCCATACCACTAACCCATGGCCCTAAGGAGAGCATCTCACTTGTTCTCCAGGAATGGTGACTCCAGCACCTCCCTGGGCAGCCTGGGCCAAGACTGAGCAACATTTTCAGTGTAATACTTTCCTTTGCATGCTCTGTTTCTTACTCATATGGATATAAAGTCTGCACATCCAGGCAAGAAGATCTCTGCAGTCACCCAGGAGCTGGTTAAAGTCTGGCCAAGGAGTTCTCTCGCCGCTCACCAGGAACAAGTCACTTGTGGCTTTCTCTTTCCAGGTCTGGCAACCCAACTTCTCTTCACACCACAGTGGGGGAAACGTAGCAATTTAGGGACATTTCATACCTGTTCAGATCTGCAATCAGCAAATTGCCTGGAAAGTGTGAGATTGTGCCACCCACTGCCACTCTGCCCTGTCCCACCACGCAGCCTCTGGCCAGGGACATCTTGATATTTGTGGTCTGGGTGGATGCTTTGCTCGAGCCAAATGCCTCTCTTCATGTGCTGGTTCCCAGCTCAGCTTGCTTTGCATCATAAATGTGAAAATGTTTCTTGTATAAAAAGTGAACTAAAAGAGAGCGGAAAAATCAAGAGAAGAAACGCACAACAAACCTATAAACATAAAAGCTGTTTAATGAAGTGCATAATGAAGCAGAGAGGAAACAGACTTGCACTGATTTTCCCTGACATTTCACCTATTAAATTATAAGTTTCTTAAGGAAGAGTCTGATCTTTTTTCTGTTTTCCAGTTAATTTCAGTCCTTTATTGAATAACAAAAGCACTGCTGTCCTCAGTGAGCTGAGGTTGCGTGATGGGAAAGTATCAAAAAGAAATGAGGCTTGAGTATGAAGACTAGCAGGAAATTATCTTTCCTTCTTCCAGACAACATCCAGGCCAGTCTGGAGGCACTTTGGGAGAGATGCTGAAGGAAATCTGCCAGACTAAGTGAGGAGGTAAGACCTCACGCCTGGTAACTTGAGTTTTGGGCAGAGAGGAACCTTATGAAGTTCAACCAGGGCAAGGGTAGAGTCCTGCACCTCATGCAACACTCCAGGTTAGGGGCTGACCCACTGGAAAGCAGCTCTGAGGAGAAGAAAAACAAGTTCACCATGAGCCAGGAATGTGGCCTCTCGAAGCCATCTCCTCTTGTCCTCTCCCTGGTAACCTGGGAGAAGAGAGCAATTCCTATCTCCAACCTCCTTCCAAGTTCATAAGCATCTAAGACTGAAGCAGGCCAACAAACTGTAAAGATTCCACTCTTCCCCAAACATTTAGGAGAAGAAAAACAAACTCTTCCTGTGCCAGCAATGACAGACAGCAGTGGCATTCCCCTCCGGCACCTGAAGACCAAATGGAACAGACACAATGGTAAATTCCCTTGGAGCCCACTGAGGCAGAGATGATGTGGTCAAGGTGAGTCCAACTCTCCAGCAGGCTACAATGCACCTGGACATCCTTACAAGGGAAAATGCAAGGCTAATATACAGAACATTCCTGACAGGAGATAGCTGAATAACTGGGAACCATCTCTCAGGCTTGATGCTCCAGGGACTCCCTGTGTATGAAAATCAACAGTTTCTAATCCAGAGCTCTCCCAGCCTGTACAAGTCTCTCCTTTTTGCCACAGACATTGTGATCTAATTCACCTGCTCTGGGGCAGCCTGCTGTTGAAATGTCAGAGGTTGATGTCTACCACAGGACTCTGTCTTCAGTTACCCCAGAGATGTTTAATTGAAGGGGCTGAGTGCTGGCAGGACCACATAGCCCTTTGGACCAGGAACCAGGAGCTCTTAGGATGAAAATAAACCATCTTCCAAATTAAACAGCCACAGGGATGACAGAGCAAGTAAATAAAAGCAGAACTATCTCTACATAAGCCACAAGGGATGGTATGGATGAGGAAGTTCTCTCCAGCCCACACTGTCCTCATGTCCTTCCAGTCCCATTCCCACTGCATCTCAAGTGCTTCTCCCCATCCCAAGCCCAACCTTAGACCTTAGCACTGAGTGCAAACCCAGGGATTCTGAAACAAAAAAGAGCTGCGATTTTTGACAAGCACTTAGATCATTTTCAAACCAATGTGTTAGCAGAAGAGAGACTGAAGCAGCTCAGATCACCTGCCAAAACTCAGTTAAGTCCTGCAATAAGAACCCTGGGTAAATAGCCTGTAATTAAGGGACTTCATTAACATTATAAGCCAGGCTGTAGTACCCAGAGACTCTCAGGGGCTGAGCAGGAGGGCCCAAACCAGCCCCTGTTTCTTGCAGCCACCAGCCTGAAACCTAACCCTGGCTTGCTTGCCTTCAGGGGAAAAAAGAAGAAGGGTAAAGTAAACAAGGCCCCTGCTCAGCTTTCCTGAGCCTAGATGGGAATTGCTTGCAATTACACATCAAAACTCAGAGCTGACTCTGAGCAGGCTCAGCTCAACTCCTATGTGGCTGTGACCATGTGGAGAAAAGCCATGTCCTTGGCTTGCAACTGCTCTGTCCTGGGCCACCAGCCCAGGAGACTCTCAGTACATGCTTAACCATGCCATTTCTCAGCACAGCACTGACTGGACACCAGTGGGGCTTAAAGCAAGCATGAGCTTACAGGCTTTCCTGCACACACTGGCTTGGGTCTCAGCCATTCATTCTTTTATCCTGATGACAGCTGAGGTTTGGGGTTTTTTTGCCTGCTGAACTCAATGCCCCCACTTCCCTCTTCTTCATGGCAAGCTCAGCCATGCTGTCCTCCTGCACGCCTGTGCCTGCCTGTTCATCCCACTCAGTCAGCTCCAGGCATGTCTGATCTGGCTGCTCCATCAGCCCTGCTCCCGAGGGGATGCTGGGGGATGGCCAACAGCCAAATGCCTGCAGCTCAAGCCCCCTGAGCTGGGGCTGTGTCTCCTCCTCTGCATCTCTCAGCCATTCACAGCATCGGGGTGAGAAGCCACAGGCAGGAGCAAGAGCTCTCTGTCTGTTTGACTCTAATTTGAGGGATGATGAATGTGCACACAGTTACACATGGAATTGTTTAGATAACCAGAAACACCCCAAGGGCTCATCGGTCTGGTGCCTGGGTGCACATTGGGGTGCTAAGAGTCTTGCAGGTGCCTGTTGTTCCACACTCCCTACAATCATAGATTCACTTGGGTTGGAAGAGATCTTTAAGATCATTGAGTCCTACCACTAACCAGCTCCTCTCCCTCTCCTTCTCCTCTCCCTCTCCTTCTCCTCTCCCTCTCCTTCTCCTCTCCCTCTCCNTCTCCTCTCCTCTCCTCTCCTCTCCTCTCCCTTTCCACAACTCATAATGATGCATTTAATTAATAGTCAATGTACATCAAAGCTTTCTGGGCAGTCATAGAACAGCCACATTAACAACAGATGAGCCCCAAATTGTTTATTGTTATTATAGTGAATACCAAAGTGAATTAAAAATGATTGATTGGACACTTATTGTGACTTAACCAAATATATACATATTTAATACTAGGATGTTTCAAAAGAAGAAAGAGAAATGTTGGCAGCAGAGATATTCAAATATATTTCCCTCTTTTTTTCTGTGTAAAGAAAACCCTAAGTATGTGACCAGAATTGGGAAGAAACAAACGTTCAGTATCACTGCACTAAGCCAAGGTGACACCTACAGAAATAACTTGGAAGTGTCACTTGACAATCGATCCCTCCCTTATGGTCACAAAGCCATTTAAAAACCCCACAGCACCAAAGGGATACATAAAACTGATTTAAAACCCTGCTGAAGGACAGGAGGCTGTCAGGAGGAAGGCAGGAGCACTGTGTCCCCTGCGCTGAGATTCGCTGTGTCCCCTGGCACCGGGGAAACAAACAGAAAAGCAAGGAACCCTTATTGAAAAGATTATCTTTCCCATCAATAATCCCCCTCTAAGAGTTCTTTATTAGCAAACCCCATGGCAAAACCTGACATATTTACAGCTTGCAGTAAACTTTATGTATCGGCAACAATATTAATAATCAAGAGCTGGTGACCACAGCAAATCATTGCCCTGAAACCTGAATTGGACTGAAAAGAGAGAGCCCTGACAAGCTGGCAATCCTTCCAGCACGCCCTTCCCAAACAACAAGAACTTTGCTGAGATGAAAAAAGTGTGTCAGAGGATTGGAAACATAAGAATACATATTTTAAACACACACCAAAAAAAAAAAAAAAGNAATAAATAATTTAAACAAAAACAAAAAAAAAAAAAAAAAGGGCAAAAAGGAAAAAAAAACCAAGAGCCCAAGTCTGCTATCAGAGGCTGAGTGGAGACAGAAACCTGATCTTGTACACGGAATGGGCAACATTTGGGTCTGCTTTATGTGAATTGCTCCAAGCTGTTTGGGTTAGAAATGGGGAGGTTTTAAGGTAAGGCAGCACAGGGCATCCCCGTGTTCAGAAGACGCTGCCCATCACTTCTCAGCTGACAAAGGTAGGGTCTGAGCTTTCCTTTCTTTGCTGAGCAACTCCTGTGCTACAACACCGAGCGGCATTAGGTGCAAAAGACACTTGCATTTTGCTGCCTGCTTGTGCTTTTCAACACTCGCTCCTTCCCTCTCTCCCTCCCTCCTAAGAATCATCTCATTTCAGTTACCAACCTGCAGAAAGCTTTCTTTTCCTTAGTTTTTTTTCCCCACTGTTACAATATATATACGTATGTTTATTTCTCAATAATTATACAACGTTCTCTCTGCTGGGGAAAATCAGTTTAGAATAGTATTCTGTTTAAAATTATTCTGGAGAGGTAAATCCGAAGAGCTCCAATTGCTTGTATTTCCCTTTCATTTTAAACAAAGAAAAGGAGATTTCTTTTCTTGTTGGACACTGTTCATATATATATGATTTCTTTGCTAAAAGAAAATGGAAAAATCTCTTCCCGCTATGCTAGTCAAAAAATATCTTATTGTCTTTATTTTGCTTGAGATAATAGTTTGTGAGTGGCTTTATATCGCCTGAAAGAGAGGAATATTCATGGCTGGGAAAAGGCAACTGGAAATGCCAAACACAGCATAAAATTATTTGTAAGAATTGTGACATCTTCCAGGATGTTTTCCACACACAGAAAAACCTAACTTAATTCCCCCTTTTTTTAAACATGGGGCTTCTTGTGTTTTATTTTTTTAGCATGGAGCCAGACATACACAGAGTTGTTTGTTTCATGTCATCGTTTGTCACAAGTCATATTTTTTCACTACATCCATTTTTTGCTGCTCTACAATAGCGTTTTGTGGGGGTTTTAGTGTGGGGAGGGGGCTGCTGAGTGACTCCTTTCTGCCCTTGACTCTCTTCATAAAAATAGAGATTTCATTAAAAGGAGGAGGGAGTAATTTGGTTTGCAGCAAAAAAAATCACACAAGCCCCCAGGAAATAACTAGAAAAAATATCAGCTTTGTGATTCTCTTGAATTTCTTTTTGTTGTCTATTATTATGGAGAGATACATCTGTCCATAAATAGACTGCATTACTCCCTTTCCTAGCAGAGCTCTGCTAATTAAACCAACCTCAAAAAAAGAAATATTTTCTCATCACATCTTCAGCTTAATTTCCTCAAACTCGGAACTGGAAATTGTTATAATTTCAGCATGCCCGGGAAAGTCAGATTTTAAGGGGGAAAAAAGAGTGTTTTCTAAACTTACTGTGATTTCCCTTCAGCCTGTTCAGCTTTCTAATAATCTCAAATTGCCTCTATGGCAACTTTTAAAGAGGACAGCCCTCTGAACACAGCTCTTTCCCTTCACACACACACATATATATCTCTGTATTCTAAAGGCAGGTTATAAACTGCACCACGTTGGCAGCTGTCGGGAAGGTTATTTGTGGAGCGAGTGCTTTAGCCTAGGGACGTAGCAGGCTTTTAATAATAAGCAAGGGTGGGGGAACCCTCAAGTTTTCTTTAAATTAAGACTCNAAAACACACAAAAAAAAAAAAAAAAAGGGCAAAAAGGAAAAAAAAACCAAGAGCCCAAGTCTGCTATCAGAGGCTGAGTGGAGACAGAAACCTGATCTTGTACACGGAATGGGCAACATTTGGGTCTGCTTTATGTGAATTGCTCCAAGCTGTTTGGGTTAGAAATGGGGAGGTTTTAAGGTAAGGCAGCACAGGGCATCCCCGTGTTCAGAAGACGCTGCCCATCACTTCTCAGCTGACAAAGGTAGGGTCTGAGCTTTCCTTTCTTTGCTGAGCAACTCCTGTGCTACAACACCGAGCGGCATTAGGTGCAAAAGACACTTGCATTTTGCTGCCTGCTTGTGCTTTTCAACACTCGCTCCTTCCCTCTCTCCCTCCCTCCTAAGAATCATCTCATTTCAGTTACCAACCTGCAGAAAGCTTTCTTTTCCTTAGTTTTTTTTCCCCACTGTTACAATATATATACGTATGTTTATTTCTCAATAATTATACAACGTTCTCTCTGCTGGGGAAAATCAGTTTAGAATAGTATTCTGTTTAAAATTATTCTGGAGAGGTAAATCCGAAGAGCTCCAATTGCTTGTATTTCCCTTTCATTTTAAACAAAGAAAAGGAGATTTCTTTTCTTGTTGGACACTGTTCATATATATATGATTTCTTTGCTAAAAGAAAATGGAAAAATCTCTTCCCGCTATGCTAGTCAAAAAATATCTTATTGTCTTTATTTTGCTTGAGATAATAGTTTGTGAGTGGCTTTATATCGCCTGAAAGAGAGGAATATTCATGGCTGGGAAAAGGCAACTGGAAATGCCAAACACAGCATAAAATTATTTGTAAGAATTGTGACATCTTCCAGGATGTTTTCCACACACAGAAAAACCTAACTTAATTCCCCCTTTTTTTAAACATGGGGCTTCTTGTGTTTTATTTTTTTAGCATGGAGCCAGACATACACAGAGTTGTTTGTTTCATGTCATCGTTTGTCACAAGTCATATTTTTTCACTACATCCATTTTTTGCTGCTCTACAATAGCGTTTTGTGGGGGTTTTAGTGTGGGGAGGGGGCTGCTGAGTGACTCCTTTCTGCCCTTGACTCTCTTCATAAAAATAGAGATTTCATTAAAAGGAGGAGGGAGTAATTTGGTTTGCAGCAAAAAAAATCACACAAGCCCCCAGGAAATAACTAGAAAAAATATCAGCTTTGTGATTCTCTTGAATTTCTTTTTGTTGTCTATTATTATGGAGAGATACATCTGTCCATAAATAGACTGCATTACTCCCTTTCCTAGCAGAGCTCTGCTAATTAAACCAACCTCAAAAAAAGAAATATTTTCTCATCACATCTTCAGCTTAATTTCCTCAAACTCGGAACTGGAAATTGTTATAATTTCAGCATGCCCGGGAAAGTCAGATTTTAAGGGGGAAAAAAGAGTGTTTTCTAAACTTACTGTGATTTCCCTTCAGCCTGTTCAGCTTTCTAATAATCTCAAATTGCCTCTATGGCAACTTTTAAAGAGGACAGCCCTCTGAACACAGCTCTTTCCCTTCACACACACACATATATATCTCTGTATTCTAAAGGCAGGTTATAAACTGCACCACGTTGGCAGCTGTCGGGAAGGTTATTTGTGGAGCGAGTGCTTTAGCCTAGGGACGTAGCAGGCTTTTAATAATAAGCAAGGGTGGGGGAACCCTCAAGTTTTCTTTAAATTAAGACTCCAACAGAATTGTTTTAATGACTATCTAGAGCTAGCAGAGGAACTAACGGGCTTCGTTGTGCTCCTGCTCTAACAAAATTCTCTTTGTGGTTTGCACTGGAAGATCAAAAGGAGCCAATTAACTTTTCTAGAAAGTAAACAAATGAGGAACTAGGAGTGATCCAGCCAGCAGAGCCCAGCCTTTGGTTGTTCTCCCTTGATTTTGTGGGTGCTGTTTGCCCCATAGCCACGGCAGGGAAATGGGATGCTCCCCAGGCTGGGATGGAGCAGAGCAGCCCACCTTCATCCCACTAGCAGCACCCTTGGAGTGGGATGGGTGCCCACCTCCCTCAGCCTCCCAGCAGAGCAGGCTGATGGCTCCAACACGCAGGAGGCCAGGGTGGGACAACATTCAGGTCACCCAAGCTTTTTAGATGTGAAATACTCCTTGGCACTCCGAGGAGTATGATATGAACTGAGAGCACCTTACAGGAGGGGAATGGGATTATTTTTTCACCCTTACATGCTGTGCGCTCTTCCCTACCCACTGGCTTCCCCACCAAAGCCTGAGGGGTTGGGGCACAGCTTGACCAGTGAGTGACAAGAGGGCACATGCTGTGGGTGCTCCAGGGAAAGCTGGGCTAGGTGAGAAGCAGCAAGCTCACAGGAATACCCAGAAAAGCAGGAGCAGGGGCAAGGGAAGGAGAAACAGAAAGCATGAGAAAAACGTGAAGCCAAACCATCTCCAGTTTTCTATGCACAGTGCTTAAAAAATCAAAACACCACCAAAATCTGCAGTTCCTCACCCCAGCCTTGCAGCTTACCAAGAAACCTGCTCTGCTTAATTTTTTTCATGCATGTATTTGCTTTGCTCCCTAAAGATGTCTCCACTAGCCGTGGGATAGAGCTCTGCTGCTCCTCCAGGCTATGGAATGGAGCCCTTGGGATTGCATCTTTCCATAGGGGTTAGCACAGCAATCCCCCTGGCTCTGGGGAGCAGTCACTGCTCCCCATCATCCCCTAGACAGGAGAACCTGGCCAGTTCACTGCAACTCAGCAAGGTCATGCTGGGCTTAGGGAGCACCAGCTGTACTAATAAATCCAAGGAATGGACTAAAATCACCTCCCCTGGGGAAAAAGAGGCTTTCTGGAGCTCAGCAATGAGGTTTAACTGAAGTGGCCATTTTACCATTGAAAGAGCCACTGAAACAGAGCATCCTACAGGTAGGACAGAAATAAAAGAGATACCTCAGGAAAGTGGTGAGCCATGCTGATGCTCACACTTTGCTCCCAAGGTACCCCTGACTCTCATCACCATGTGGGGCACAGGTGTGCTGCTTTGGAAGTGACTAGGATCTTCCTCTAGCCTTCCCAGCCCCTCCTGTGTGGGAGAGCAGCTCCCAAGTTAGCCATCAAAACATCAGGATGCAGAAACCTCTGAAAGTTTCAGCAGGCACGATGTGTTGCCTTCAGGCATGGGGTCAGAGAGCCTGGTTTTGCAAGGTCATGCAGGTCTTGGGCATCCCTGTGATGTGATGATGTTCACTGGCACTGGCTCAGGGTAGGAGCAAGCTCAGTGGTAGTGACACCAAACTCAGTTCTGGGGTCAGAAGCTGCAGCTGCCAGCACTGTGGAAATACTGCAGGTAGACAGGCTGAAAGATGCCAGGGCACAGATGTGAATCACATCCTTTATCATTGTATAAATATCTCTAAACACTTCCAAAGCTCTGAACAACACAGAAATGCAGGCAGCTCAGGGGATGGGGAGCAGCAGACAGCAAACCCTTACAGTGCAAGGGCAGGAAGGAAGTGCTTGGCAGGCTCCTGCAAACACCAAGAGCCATCCATGGAGTTTGGTGTCTATGCAAAGCTACCTCCATCCTCCTGGGAGCAGCAGGAAGCTGTCCTCCTTCAGGGATGCCAGCCCCAGCTCCTCTCCCCCAGTGCCACACTGGGAGCAGTGAGGGACAGGACTTTGCTGCCTTCCCCTGCAGTGCCACAGCCTGGCTGGAGAAATGCAGAGCGGAGAGGGATTTTCTAAGGGGTAGCCCTACACTCCTGGTCCAGGAGCATGGCTTAGTCCAGCCCCCTGGAAGCACACTGGCATGCCAAGAGTAGAGCCCAGGGGGCAAGACAGAATGCCCACTTCCACTATCCTCCTGCTAAGGGGAGAGGGGAGCAGGGTGATGACTGCAGCTGAGGGAATAGATTGCTATTTTAACCTCCAAATGGGTTTCATTACTAGCTGCTTTTTTTTTGTTTTATCCCCTATTTCCAAGGGGCAGCTAATGGTTTCTTGGGGTTTTTTTAGAACAGGCTTTCCTGATCGTGTCACCAGTCAGTGAAATTAAGTCTCTCTCCTCCCTCCCCCCACATCTTCCTGCCAGATCCCTTTGGTAGGGAAGGGGAGCTAGCAATATTCACAGATCCCAGTCATTAGGCCTTTCCTGCATCATTCCTAAAATGCACTAAGAGAAAGGGGCGAGGGGGGGCTGGGGGTAAAGAAAAAACCCTTTATTGTGCTGAAGCTCATAAATTCACTGCAGGATGATTTATAGCAGCAGAGCATAGCACCTAACTCAAGGCAATGCAAGAGGTTAATATGAAAGGTTAAGGAACTCGGTTCTGGCTGATTTATGGTTGGTCTTGTCAGCTTTTATCCTGACCATAGCTCTGCAACTGTAGCTTGGGACTCT
>VWZO01013019.1:416426-429327 GCA_013396975.1 Bucco capensis
GAGTGTTCAAAAAATAATGTGTATTTAGACATTATCCCTGCCTATAAAATAAAGACCCCAAAATGCTTAAATGGGTGAGGAGCTTTTGGATCACCACGTGCCACTGCAAAAGCAAAGCTCCTCTGCTGTTTTATTCCCCTCTTTGCAGGCTAGAGGGGATGGTTGCCATCATCTCCTTGGCTTCCTGTGTTACACAGGCAATTGCTTTTCCCCAGAAGCTGGGTTAAAGCATGTCTTTAACCATGTCTGCCTCCAGGACAGGTTGAGATGCCTCCAGTGGCAATGAAACTACGCCTTGCTCTAAGGACAAACTTGCTGGAGTCAACTCCAGCATCCAACTGTTACATCTTGGGATGCATTTTAACTTGCAGGAGGAAAAGGCTCACCTATATAGACATTGTATGTGCAGACAGTGATCTTCCAGCCTTTTCTGTCCCACCAGCTGTCTGGCTTGTGCTCTGTGCAGCCTCCCAGCAGGAGATTGCAAGCAGTTCCTCTCACATGAGCCATTCCTGTGAAGCCACATCTTGGCAAAAGACTTCTGTCCCTCCTGTTTAGCCTAACTGTTGTGCTGATATCAGGCTACCCTGGCTATAGCTCCCTGAATCTTCTCTTTCAGCCTCAGACTTTGTATTGTTTATTCCTGGAGCCTTGTGGATTTGCCCTAGCTTTACCTCAGTGTAACTGAGAGCCCAGGCTGGGCAACTGGGATCAGCCCTGGCGAAGCATCCCTGCTGGAGAAGTGACATAGCAAGGATGCCTTTGCAGTGATCTTGGGCAGCAATTAGCCAAACCCACAAGAAATTCTTGTGCCTGTACATCTATTACTTTGTTAGAGAAATTTGGGTTTGTCCTTTGATTCCTTTTTAGAAGACCATCTGTCTGTTGAAGTTCTGGGGAGCTAGGCTGCGTTAAAGCTCCAGTCCAGTCCTGGCCAGGAGGTTTTCCTGCTCTGGGGGAAGGGACTAGGAGCCAGAGGTGACCCTCAGGACTTTGGTCACCCTTTCTGTGCTGTGCAGGGCAGGAGGGAACTCAACTGAGCTGGCAGAGTGCTCAGAGGAGCTGCTGGTGCCCTGCACTGGGGCCACGCAGCAACTCCACTGCCACCACTGCCATTCCCCAGCTGCTTCCAATCCACAGCCCAGGAATGATGCTCATGGACCAGCTGGGCAGCAGCACAGAGGGCACAGTGTCCTTGTCTGTTTGCAGACACTGCCTGAGCCAAGGATGTGCTCCCTGTCCAGAACAGCCCTTGGGTTTCCAGGTGTTGGCTAAGCAAACCCTAAAGTGTTTGACTCTGCTCGAAACAGCAACCTCCTGAGGAGTGCTCCTCAGGGAAAGGGATCCTTCTGTGTCCAGGAAAGACATTAGTTGGTCCTTAGCTGTCTTAATAAGCTTTTTATTCTTGCTTCATTTTCAGTTTGGTCAATTCTGGTTGCAGGAGCTCAGACTTTACTATCTGTGTGTTGCTCCTCCTCAGGCACTGCTCCTGCTGCTGCTGGAGAGGAGAGGATGTGGGGTTATGGCCTGTACAAGGCACACACAGAGAGAGGAGAGGAAGTTGGCTTTCACTTGAGGTGGTTTTTTACCCATTTTCTGATGGAGATATCCCTTCTCTTGGCTCTTACATCATGGGCATGAGCCTCAAAGGGCTTACCAGGTACAAACATCTCTAAGAGCTCTTGTGTAAAGTTGAAGCAGGGAGAAACTTGGCCAAGTTATTCCAAGCCAGGCAGGTAGGCATTTGCCTAAAGAGCTGTTAATTTTGTACACAGCTGGTAAGGTGCTTCAATACTCAATGGATAGCATTCCGAGGGAAAAAAGAACTGTCTCTTGCCTCCTCTAGAATCACTTGACATCAATGGTTACAAGCCTTGGCAGAAAAACTAAATCACAGCTAAAGTAACACAAACAGAAAGCTTCAATCTGCTTCCAAGGAGCAGAACTTGTATTGACTTTAGCACAGGCCAGCTTGGGCCTAGGCACAGAGAAATGAGGACAAGTCACTGTCTAGATTGGATAAGCCAACATAAGGCAGCCTCAGGAGGCTGGAGACAAGCTTTGCCTTTAGAAACACAGCCACCCAAACACTGGAAATGCTGGAGTTTCATATGACTAAGAGAAGGAGACAGTTCCCAAAACTCAGCTCCCCTCACGAACCTGGATATGTGTTTCCTGGACAGCTCCAGAAAAATAGATCTATTTGTTTTTCCAGCAGCTAGAAAAACAGAAATTCAGGTTCACATGCCTGTCCCAGTTGCATGTCTGTGCTTGAGTACTTTTTCTGGGAAGATGGGCTAAGGAAAGGAGGGTTTTGCATGTTCTTGCATCCTTCAGCTCCAGTGCATTTTTTGCAGGACACTGATTTTGTGCTGTGATCAGCCACTGTTCTGGGTGATACCTCCTACTCTTCCCAGAGGGATTCTAGCACAAGGACACAAGCTTGGAGCCCCAATCAAAACCACATCATTTGTGCTGTGGTTCTGCAGGGATTTCAAAGGAGGACACTCTAAAGGATCAGCTTAGCAGACTCAGACTAGCTTCTGTTTTGTTTCAATGGCATCACACAAGCCCATTGCCATCCCAGAAATAGCAGCCAAGAGCTGCCTCACATATGAGCTGGAGGAGTGCTCATGTGGTAGAAGTAAATCACATTGGGCATCCAGAGTGAACCATTATTCCCATTCTCCTTATAAAAAGAGTATTAACCTAGTAAAAAGAAAAAGAAAAAAAATATATGTATAATAATACAGAATGAAATTCTGAGTTTCTTGGAATTGGCTCTCAGTTCACTAGGTCAATTAAAGGCTTTTAGTGAATATATTTCCTTTGGGTTGCTTGAGGCCTTGAAGAGGAGCTTCTATACCTCAGGCAAATGCCTGGTGCCAATCACTGTGATCTCACCAGAACCATGCTAATTTCTATGAGGTTACAAAAAAACAACAGCCTGGGTATTCAATGCACTATGAATTCTGCTGGGAGGAAGGTAGGAAAACACAGAACAGGTAAAAAGATGTGTCCTAACCCCTCTAGAAACAGCGGACCCATGAGGAGGTCACAGACTGATGCATTTCTTAAGATGCCCAAAAGGCAGCAATACTGTATAATATTGAGCGGATGTTCTCCAGTTCATAGCAGAGACACGTTTGATTCATACTCATCAGTCTATAGAGCAAACAACTTGAAGGAAAGAAAAAATCTGATGTTTTCTAGCCCTCTTGTTGGGTTTGACAGTTTGAGGTGGCATGTCCTCAGGCTACTGGACAGGGAAGTCAAGGCAAAGTGTGTCTTGCAGAAAGGGCAACCCAAAAGCTTCTGCAGAACTGGGTACTCCTTAAGTCCTTTGGCTTCTTCTGGTGTGATACACAGAGGCAGGTTTCACAGCCTCTGGATGTTCTCCAGGCTTAGCCCTGTGCAGACTTCCCACAGCTGTGCTCACCGTGAGCCTGCCACACATCTCTCATGGCTTAGCAACCTGGTGACAGAGAGCTGCTGCTCTCAGCACAGTTTTGTTAACCACATCTGAATCAAGATGAATTCGAGGCTTGCTACTTCTGGATAAGCAATCAGAAGTTTAAATAGCATCTGGACATATAGTCATAATCATTGTGTGAGGGTTTAAGCAGCTCTCACCAGCATGAGGAGGCATCTTTTGGAGCAGAGCTTTTCTGGGGGTACCACCACCTGTCCACATGGCTTCCTCCTTTTTCCATGGCAAGTGTGGGCTCAGTAGTGGTGCACGTGAAGGCCTGGTAGCTTCCCAGAGGAGCAGGTGCTCTGAAAGCTTTAAATAGCTCTGCCACATACTTTAGACATGACTGGCAGCACTCCTAGTCTTCTGCCCTGCATTATTTGGCCATGAAGCCTCAGGATTTAACTTTCCAGGCTTTGCTATTTCACAGAATCACACAGAATCACAGACTGGTTTGGATTGGAAAGGACCTCTGGGGATCATCCAGTCCAATCCCCTGCTAGAGCAGGGTCACCCACAGCAGGTTGCCCAGGATCACATCCAGACAGGTTTGGAATCTCTCCACACAAGGAGACTCCACAAGCTCTCTGGGCAGCCTGGGCCAGGGCTCTGCCACCCTCCAAGTGAAGAATATTTTTCTCTGTGTTCCAGTTTGTGCCTCTTGTCCTGTTGTAGGTCACCACTGAAAAGATTCTGGCCTCATCCTCTTGACACCTGCACTTTATATATCGATAAGCACTGAAAAGATTCTCTCTCAGTCTTCTCCAGGTTAAGCAGCCCCAGGGCTCTCAGTCTCTCCTCCAGTCCCTTAATCATCCTTGTAGCCCTTGTTTCAGCCTCCAGCCTCCACATGCCTCAATCCTTTGGAGCATCCCACCACTGAGCCTTGTTTCACACAGGTACAGCTCCCTGCTATGCCATTTGAACACCCCAAGGGAGGAGGACATAAGGAGAGCCCATGGCAGGACATCTGTAATTTAAGCCAGGATTTGAACCCAAGCCTTGGCAGATGTCTAGGAGAATTTTGCCTGAGTGTGCTTGTTTTCCTCCTTTCTTTTTCCAAGTGTTTGTTTCCCAGTTTGCACTAAATTTTATTGAAAACATCAGGCTAATAGCAACGGGGAGAGTGGCTGAGTAGATTGTGCCTCTTTTTCCCTTTTCTTTCTGGAATGCAGCCATCAAAATAAACATTAAATCCAAAATGCTGGGGCTTGAGTTATTACTTGTGAGGGTGCTGGGAGGGAAATTTATAGCAACATTGCTGTGTTTTGCTAGAAATCTCTTAATGCACCAAAGCAGAGAGGGGTGTGTGGTTTTTATTAAAATGTTACACTCTATAAATCTGAACAGCAGGGAGGACACAGGTGGCCCTGGGGCTCAGCTGACTGGACTGTCATTCCTGTCTTGGGGAAGATCTGTCTGACTGTCCTCCTGCCCCATCCTGGCATCCCAGGCTGTCTCCATCCCAGACCACAATGGCTGCAGAGGTTCCACAGTTGTTTCATCACTGGTAGTGGTGTTGCTGTTGGGCTTGCTCCCTCTTTTTTTGTCTTTCTCATCTTGAAGTCACTAAAGATGGGGGTTGAACTAGATGACCTTTAAAGGGCCCTTCCTGCCCAAACCATTCTGTGAGTCTATGAAAAATGACAAGTGACACTGAGCCATTGCCCTTTCCTTCATGGTGGGTTTCCTAATGATGTCATTCCTCTTTTTGGACTTCCTCAGTGACTTTCTCCTGTGTCCTAGCTATAGCTATGTCCTGATGAGAAGGTTCCATGGGTGGATGAGCCCTAAAAGCTGAGGATGCCTGCTGATCACTGTGGCTGCTCAAGACAGTTTCCCACGCAGTTTAAACTTTGGGTGCACATCACCAGAGTTCCTGATACAGTCACCCAAATCACAGTGGACTCCTCTCTGTCCGAGCTGCTGCAGCTTTCAGTGGCTGCAGTGGACGCAGAAGAAGCTCAGGTGCTGGGGCTCTCAGTAGATAACATACTTCTGCCTGGAACTAGGAGGCTAACTGAGCTGCTCACTTCAGGGGTGGCTAGTGGTGCTGAGCTGGGGCAGAGACCCCCCAGGGCTCCTGAGCTCTGCCCCAGCTCCCAGTGGAGCTTAGTGTGAATTTGGATAATCACTTGTTTGAGACTCAGTTTATCAATGAGAGTGCTTCCCTGGGTGTGAGACTTTACACTGAAATAGCATCCTGGTGGCATGTACACCCAGGCAACCCCTCAGCCTGCTCCACCGCTTGCAAAATGTCTTGGATGCTTTCTGTCCGAAAAAAATCACTTTTTTTTCTGTAGAAAGAGCAGCTTCTGTAAGAAAAAGGCCATTCTGTGGCGGGAAAGTGCTAACCCCATGAAGCGATTGCTCCTTAATGAAGTGTGACTCTGACACAATCAGCCTCCAACGAGTTTTTGGTGGGAGCTCAAAAAAAAAAAAAAGAAACAAGGGAAAAACAAAAAATAAATAAAGAAAAAAATCAGGAAAAGCCGCGTTCCTGGAAGGCTTAAAAAAATAAACAAGCAAACGAGTAACAGAAAAGAAAAGGTCACCGCGATGGTCCAGGAGCTTCGAGGAGCAGCACTGAGCTCCTGCTAGGAGCACATCTGTTCGGGGCTCCCGCCGCTGCGGCTGTGCACCCGGGAAGCTCCGCTCCGCTCCTCTCCGCCGGGACCACCGGTAACGGGGCGGGGAGGGGACGGCGGTGAGGCTGCAGCCTGCTCGCTGGCCTGCGAGAAGTAGCCGGGCACGTTAGTTGCAAATCTCCTGCTCCTTTCCTTTGTCGGGATATTTCTGGAAGGAGCTTTCCCACAGCTTGCCTCTTCCCCCCATGCCAAAAAATTAGAATAAAATACAAATAAATAATAAATTCCCATTCCTGTACGCCTCCTGATTAAACCTGCTGAAGAAAAGAGGGGTTTCCTACTCCGTGCCCTGAAAACCTGCTCTCCGAGCAGCAGGATGGGGACAAAAGTGCTGCGGTGGCCCCGGGACACGCGTGGGAGAGCAGCTCCGGGGCTATAGCCACTTAACTTTGCTGGGTCAGAGGATACGGGGACAAATTACACGGAAAGGAAGTCTGGGTATGGTGCACTGACAGACTGGGATACCTGTAATTAAGATGCGATTATAATCGGGGGGGGAAAGTAACGGTTATCATTCTTAGCAGAAGTTCAGGAGATGCTTTATTTGAGGGGATCTGTTCTTGTTTGGTTTAGGGATGGTTTTGGGGAGCTGCTTAGAGATCACAAGGGCTCGGAGTGGAAATATCCGTCAGAGCGTAAGGCAAGGAGAGGAGCAAACGAAATTCTGTAACGAGAGGTAAAGAGAACGGAGCTGAGCCTACCCCTCCAGCGCAGCACCCCAAGGGCTCGCAGGGCACCCAGCCTGTCACGGCGGAGCGCGGAACCGGGCTAGGGGCTGCCACCCCCTCTCTCAGCCTTGAGTGTTTCGTGTTTGGAGTTAAAAATACCCGCGCTTTCCGTCCGCTCCCGGCAGCAGGCACCAGCTGCTCGTCACCGAGGGATGCTGGAGGTGGGTCGTCGGGCTGGGGGAACAGGAGGGCCCGGGTATCCCCATCCCCTTCGCCCAGCCTTGTCACCTGCTTCCCCCCCCCCCCCCCCCCCTCCTCGGGCTGTCCCAGCTCTACCCTCCTCGGCAAGATCGGGGGGAGGCCGCTCTCGCCGCGCTGACAGGTGCACCAGCTGCTGCTGCATGCCTTCGGCTCCAAGCCCCACTCCTCCCTGACCTCTTTGTTTCGTGCCCAGGGCAAAGAGGACATTCCCAGGCCACGGGGAAATGCCTCGCCCCGCTCTGCACCCCGAAAGGTCAGCGGCAACGGGGCTACCCTTGCCCTGTCCACGGGACCGGAGCCCGGCACGGAATGTCTCCTGGTCCCCCGGGACGGACACAGTGGTACTCAGGGCGCGGCCCTGCATCCCTCAGGCTCTCTGGCCCTGCAATCCTTGGGTTTCCCAGCCCCGCATCCCTCAGGCTCGCTGGCCCCGCATCCTCTGGGTTCCCCAGCCCCGCATCCCTCAGGCTCCCTGGCTCTGCAATCCCCGGATTCCCCAGTCCCTCTGCCATGCATCCTCCCTGGTGGGAGCCACTGGGTGAGCCCAGTCACTACTCGTGACTAGTGACCCCAGTGCAGCCCAGAGAGCCTACAGCTCTGCCTTTCCTGCAGAAAAGGATTCCCCTGAATCAGGGATTTCTGATTCAGGCAAGAAAAAATAGCTCTTGACTTCAGAAGAAGGAGATCTGGTGAGGGCACGTGCAAACGGAAAATATCGAGGAAATTAATAGCAAGTGGATTTTTCCCCGCAGGAAGGAATCTAGGGATGGCCACTAAAAAGTCATGTTAAATATAGACACACATACACCCCAGAACATGTCTAGGGGTACTTGAAAGGGGGATGAAGGGCGCAGCAGGGCTTTAGGCCAGCCCAGTGCGACCGCCTGAGCCCAGGCCAGGGTCCGGGAGGTCTCCTGGCTCAGCCCGGACCGGGGCGCGGAGCGAGGCGCAGGGGCCACCCTGGCTCCTCCTCCCCATTGGCTCTCACGTAGTGGCGTCACCGATGCCAAAAGTGACTTTTCATGTATTTTCTGGAGATGGGGGGAAGGATGGAAGCGAGGGGTTTGGGCTGCTCTGGGGTCAGCTCCGCTACCGCTCTTCTCCAGCCTCGGGGACTGCGGGAAAGAGAGGGTGAATATATGCCCTAGGCTGCTGCAGCTCAAGGGAGGGCAGCACTTCCTGGGACAGGAAACAAAATTAAAATGAAAAAAAAAAAGGTAAACAAAAAAAAAGGAGAAAAATTAACAGTATAGAATAAAAGAGAAAAAGGAAAAATTACAAGAAAAAGGAAAATTAAAAAAGGAATTTTTTAAAAATGAAAAAACCTCCAATAAATTAAAAGGAGAAATAAAAAGACAAATTAAAATAAAAACAAAAATTAAAATTAAAGGAAAAAATAAAATAAAAAAAAAGGCTTGGCTGGCAAACCCGAACGAAGCCCTGCGACCCGTGCAAGCAGAGCAGCCCCGGACTCCCCTGTCTCCTCCCGCCGTGCCCCGCGGGGAGCGAGACCGCACCTCGACCCCCACCGGTCCCGAACAGGCTCTTGGCTTGAGGCTGGCTCCGGCTTGTCCCGCACTCGGCGTCGGTGGGACAAAGCAGGTGCCCGCTTTTGGTACAAACACAGAGTTAGAGGCACACGGCTCTGCATCCCTATGAATCCATAGGGGATCAAGTCGTTGACGAAGCAGGGCTGTGGAGCGGGGCCAGGAGGGACCGCGGAAAGGCTGCGGGGCTGGATGCGCTGATGTAGTGGCAGTGAGGGTACCTCCCGTCCTCCGCAAGCCTCTTCGCGACGAGAAACGAGTTTTACTAGCAATCGACATCGCGCATATATATGTATGTGTGTGTATATATATGTGTGTATATATATATATATGTATATATATATATATGCATTTATACGTAGCACATGCGTTTGCCTCCGAGGAAGGGTGCCGAAGCTGGAGTAGCAATGCCCGGCGGCAAGCGGCAGGTACCGACCGGACTGCCCCTCCCGAAATAAAGATGTCTCTTTCGTCCTGCTGGAAAGGAAAGCAAGATAAATAAATAAATGAAAAACACAAATCAAATGGTTTGGGGAGATGAGCACGAATCCTTTTTTCCTTTCTCCCCCCACCAGCAGTGGTGTATAAAATAGGTCGCGATCAGACCCCGGCCCGATACAAAAGGAGCCATGAGATCAGCGCTCAAACCAGCCCAAGGGGAAAACACACTGGAGGCGGTTTCCAAGAGTGGGGCTCTGCCAAAGAGCCGGGAGGAAAGGGGTGAAGGATCCCCCTTCTCCCCATCCCCCACCCCAGTGACGTGACCCCAGTCCCTGAGCCGAGGTATTTCCTCTCCCACCGCCCGGAGGGAGCTGGGGGGAGACCAGGGGTGAGCCCCGAATTGTCTTACCCCAGCTACAACCACCGGCCCCAGCCCAGGGCCGGAGTCCCGGCGGGATGGTGGAAGCTTGGAGGGATGGGACATCTCTAGTTTTTCTCGGTAGCGGCTGCGTAAGCGGAGTACCTCATCCCTGCCTCCCCACTCCGCTCCTCTGCCAGAGCCGGGTCGGTCCCCGCAGCCTCGCAACTGCCGATCCCGGGGCGTAGGGACCAGCCAACATCTCCGCACTGTCCCTGGACGTGATACAAGCCTGAATGTTTAAATGGCGCAGGAATAAAGATCTGGTTTTTCCTTGTAGAGATCGAGATGCAGTATCCGTTACCGCCTGCGCCTCGCACTGGGTCCTCACCCGGGAGCGATGCCCGCTCCTGCCCCGCCGGGAAGGAAACGGCTTCACGCAGAGCTGCCCTGGGCTGCCTTCTTCTCCCTGGGGTGTCACCGGGAGGGGACACTGGGCTGGCCCGGAGCTGGACACTGGAGCGCCATTCCCCCAGCAGTGACTCTTTCTGTGTGAGCAGTTGCCCCTAAACACGAGGTCCTTCCCCGGGCTCCCGTAGCCCTGTGCGGGAAGGGACCCTCGCGAGTGACCCGTTCCAAACCCGACAGCCACTGTACCTAAAAACATCCTCGACAGAAAGCACATTTGGCAGCCGACCGCTGCGGAGCTCGGACTTTTCGGCCGCTCTTTCGCCCGTCCCTTTGCAGCTTTGGGGTCACTCGGAGGGAAAACGGGGAGCTCGGGTTTCAAAAGGTGCGTGTCCCTCTTCCTGCCCCTGCTCTGCAGATCCCGTATCCCGCAGGCAGAGATGGAGCGTCCCTCCCGGAGCCGGGGCGGCGGGGACCGGCGGGGCACTGCCCCATCGCTTCACTTAATAAAGAGTGTGGCTGTAGACTCCCCGTTCACTTTTCGGTTCACAACTCACATGGACTGGGGGAATCCCCCGTTCAACTTACTGAGACGACTTCAAGCAAAATCCCAGGACAACCAAACGAAAACCGGCACGGAAAGCGACTCCCCGGTTATTGCCCCCTCCCGGGTATCGGGGAGCACCCTTTCCCCCGGTAACGATTCCCAAAGTAACCTCCGGCTTCCAGGGATGCAAATTGGCCATTACAGACAGAAGGTTTATTGCGGTTCTTTCCACGGGGCTGCGGATTAGTTATGATTGGGAATTAATGGACTTTTCGTTAGAGTTTAATGCAAGGAGGGGCTGGCAAATGAAGCAGCCCCTGGGCAGCCCTTCTACGGCTCGACTAAGCATGAATACCTCGAAATTTTTTTTTTAAATTCTAAAATATTATAAAATAATATCCAATTTATATATATAATTATATATATATGCATATAAAATCATTTCCTGCCCGATCCTTTTCAGGAAGAGAAATCCCGAGGCCGCAGCATAGAGGGCTACCCCTAGCATCTTTTTTTCCAGGCTGCTGCTTTCGTTCTTCAAAATAATTTCTGGGTGAAGTGAAAGGCTAGAAAACGGCCTGCGAGGCCGGGGATGCGGGAAGCGGGGATGCGGGAAGCTTGTGGGGCTCTGCTGGGACCCACAGCCTGAGAGTGGCATCAGTCGGTGGAGCCACTCACGGGCTGCGGGTCCCGGCAGAACCCCAGCTTCTTTATCTACCCCACAATAGTTTTTAGAAAGATTCTCCTTCATCGAGTTGAGTTTGCATTTTATTAAGTCGTGGGCAAGGGAGAGAGCGGAGGGTTGGGGTGGAATGGAGGAGTTTGGGAGGGAGAATCGACAAGGGAAGAATTAAGGAAGGAATAAGGAAGGTAAATCCGCTGAAAGCTTTCTTGGAGCAGAAAACTCCCGAAATGGGTTGAAATCGAGTAAATGAATCAGTTTATGGCTGGTTTTTAACGACGACCTCTCTAAAAATCCCTTCTGCATCTGGGGGGGGGAGGGGGCAAGAGGTGGGGGGGGTTGTTGCTGGGGTCCCACTGGAAGCCCAGAGCCGCCGCCGCTCCCCTCGCNTCCCTTTGTCAGTTCACCTCTGGCAGTCTCAGAACTGTGTGTATTTGGCGACCCTGTTACAACCCTTCCCTGCTGTCCTCCCGCTTTCGACTCAGTGCTTTTAAACCTGGAGAGAGCACATTTGCCCAGGTAAAGAAAGAATGACAGGCAGAAAGGTGCGGAGAAGCTTGCCTGGCCATGGAATGGGTGCCCGCAGCATCGCCGTGCCCGGGGAGGCAAACGGCTCCCGACAGAACTGCCAGACCTGAAGAGGTTAATGGAGGTGGGGGAGGCTTAAACACATAGAGCTGCAGGGGCAACCCGGATTGCCTTTAACAGAGAGGAGGGGGTCGCGGGGGTCCCACATCTGAGGGGGGCCGGGGCTAACCGAGTGTGTTCCCAGAGCAGATCCCATATCTACCCTTTCGTGGCACCGGATGGATTTCTGGGTTTTAATCATAAAAAAACTTTTGGGGTTGTACTTTTTGTTTTATTTTAAACCCAAAGATGTGACCTCTAGCCTGCTCTGCTTCCACACCTCCCCCCAACACATCCACACATCCCCTTCCTGGGCCCCCTCCCCTCCACTGTCATCATCTCCATATTAATTGGGGGAGAGGTCTCGCTCTTTTTTTTCTTTTTTCTTTTTCTCTCTCTTTTTTTTTATTTTGGTTTTCTTTTTTTCTTCCTACGTGTGTGGGAGAAAGTGCGGAGAAGAGCGTCTTTGGAGTGGAGATAGTTTGGAGGGAGAAACGGAGAGCAAGTGTGTGTGTGTGTGTGTGTGTGTGTGTGAGAGAGAGAGAGAGAGAGAGGGAGGGAGGGAAAGAAAAAGACCCCTTTTACTGTGCGAGATCTTAAGGGGGTTTGGAGATCTGGTCAGCTTTCAAGAACATCTGAATCCTCTTAGAGCTCCCTGGCCCAGCCCTGAGTGTGTGTCTATGCGAGAGGGATAGGGAAAGAGAGGTTCCTGGTGCCCCTCCAAGCGCATTAAGGACACTCGGGCCTTTTAATTTTAGGAATGAATGCTGATACTTGTGTTTCTTATTGTGATCCGGCTGCCATGGATTCCTACTACAACGCAGCCTCCCAGGGCACAGAAGGCTCCTCGCCTTTTAGGGCNAAGGGCCTTCTTTCCTTCTCTCCCTTTCTTTTCTTCTCTCCCTTTCTTTTCTTTCTCTCCTTTGCTTCATTTCTTTCTTGCTGGTTTTCTTTCTCTCTCTCCTCTCCTCTCTTCCCCTTTTCCTTTCCTTTTCCTTCTTTCTCTCTTTCCCTTTCCTTCCCTCTTTTGTTTTCCTTTCCTTTTCCTTCTTTTCCTTTCTTTGACTGAAGAACTGTAGATGTAGTTCGAGTAATATCTTTATTACTGAAAACTTCAAGGTAAGCTAGCAATAGAAACCAGATGTGGGGATGGGAGCAAGGCAGGGTAAGAGTCAGTGGAAGGGGTAGCAGGAGTTAACCGGGGGAGGAGGGGAATCAGGTTGAATGCCCGGGGTGGGGGAC